>CAWUHW010000003.1:1200000-1525450 GCA_963922195.1 Panagrolaimus sp. PS1159
GAAAAATTTGGTCTGTAATGACCTTTTTTTGCAAAAAATTTTTCGGCGGCGCTTCGCGCCGCCTAATTCTATATATTCATAAGGGTCCCCCCTGTTAAATTTTTTCTAGTTTTTCAATTTCAAAAGTCCTTATATTTGTAAGGGTCCCCCCTGTTGAATTTTTACCATTTTTAAAGTTTTATAGTATATATTTAACGTGTTCCCTTTTTTGTGTATGTGTTTTTATTTGCAATTTTTTAGTTTTGTTTGAAGTATATATTTTTTTGCTTTTAGGTTTTTATTTAAAAAGAAAATAAATTGGTTTTTTTATTTTTTAGGGTGGCTTTATTTTTACCTCTTCCCTTTATTTTGTTTTTATGCTATTTGGCGAGATATTTGGAATTTTAGGCTCAGTTGAATTATTTTGATTATGGCCTTCAGTTTGATTCGCATTTTGTTGAACAATAAAATCTTTTAATTTTATAATTAATTTTTGGGTCATATTGTCATCATCAAATATAAAATCTGTGACAAACCCAATCGTGGCTGTTCCACCAATTTGGTTCATTGTTTAAAATTATTGTTATTTCTTGCTTTAATAATCAAAGCAACAAATAAATATTCTGATACCTTAGATGCAATTCCTGAAAGTATTGAACGAATTTTCAAACGTGTTAAATTTGCTTCTAACAACATCATCATTAAATATTATCATCCATGGTTAGAAGTTGTAAACAGCAACACCGGCAAAATTGATAGAGTTAGCACTCACAAAGAACATATTCCAAGCAAACAATCTTTATTTTTAAATGCATTTGTAAGAATAACCGGTGTTCCAACAGCAGTTGATATAGCCTTTAGAATAAAACAACATGAAACTTCATCGCTTCACATACAAGCTGTCACGTATTTTGAAAACAAAGTTGAAGCTGCCATGAAAATTCATAATATGGAAAAGGATACTGTAGATCCAACGTGTAATAATTTCCGATTGGTTTAACAAATGTTGCATTCACACGACCTCCTCAATCCCTTGATTCCTGCCGTAGTCGCCTCAACATCGAAACAATTGATAACATTTTAAAAATTCGTCGTCATGGTCCTCCAATTACTCAATTTGTTTGTTATAAATTTGTTGAGGGTATTATTTTATAACATTTACTATTACTTATTTTAATTTCTTTTATTCAGAGTGGACCAGCGCTGGTCATTTACAATCTAATGCTCAGCAAGCAAGAGGAATCGGACGAAAAAAGAAAGATATCATTCACTCTGATGACCCTGTTGAAAACTTTGTGAAAGATGTCGAAACCCAAAAACGGTGGGAACGACGATTCGGCATTTTTATTCCTAATCCTTTTAATTTATCCAAATTTGTTTAATGAAATTTTTTGTCCATGATACATTATTTTCAATAAAAAGTAATGCAATGTTTTTTAAGTATTATTTATATGACAGCAGTTTTTAATATGAAAAATTTAATAAAATTAGTTAAAAAAAATTTTTTCGTGGAGAAAATTGACAATTTTTTTCTTTTTTTACCATACACAATTTTAAAAACCGACCTCTTCGAGGTCGGTCGGTCGTACCCCCAAGTATACTTACCCCCAATTCATGTATGATAAGAATATAGATAAATATATTTCGATAATTTTGATTTTATACTTTAAAATAATAAAAATATGCAATGAATAAAATCTGTAAAAAAAATAATAAAATTTTAGGAGAAAAAATACAAGTGCACAATGTTGAGCAATGAATGAAAATAATATGAGTAAAGAGTTACTAAAAAAATTAAAGCAAGAATAGTTTGAAAATATAAATGTATATAATTTTGGAGAAATTTGCTTTTCAAAACTTGAAAAAAAAGGAAAAGAGTTTGGCACAAAATAAAACCAGAAAAATGCAAAATCAATTTTTAGAGAATTAAAGAAAAATTCATTAAACTGAGCTTCCTGGATTAATGCTTGCAAAACTTTCAGGTGCAGAAAATTGAATGCCATTATTATTGGAATCTGGAAGCAGCTTTTCAGTAATATTTGGTTGTTGAACTTGTTTTTGTTGAGGATTCAAGCTTTTCCGTTTACGTTTTGTTGGAACAACCTAAATTTTTTTAAGGTTTTATTTCAAAACTTAAAAAAGCTTTAAACTTACAACTTCATCATTGCCACTGCCGCTGCCACTGCTAAAAGCTTCACGATAATATTTTAATTCTCCAAAAAGTTTAATATTTTCATTTTTTAATAATTTCATTTTAACACAAAAATCATTAAAAATAGTTATCCAAGTCTTTTTTTCTTCATTATGTTGTACATTTTTTTGTATAAGAAGAGTATGCTTTAAAGTAGCAGAATTTTTTTCATCTTCTAATTTTTTATTAATTTGTTCCACGT
This sequence comes from Panagrolaimus sp. PS1159, assembly GCA_963922195.1. Taxonomy (NCBI): domain Eukaryota; kingdom Metazoa; phylum Nematoda; class Chromadorea; order Rhabditida; family Panagrolaimidae; genus Panagrolaimus; species Panagrolaimus sp. PS1159. Next base: position 1,202,373 of record CAWUHW010000003.1, read on the forward strand.
CACTTTGATATTTTTCAATACTTGGAAGAGGATCAGTTCCATATTTTTTAAGATATTCATCAATGCTGAATAATCTCTTTTGAAGTTTTTAATAATCTAAAGTTGAATTTGAATTTTTGAATTTATTGTTTTCATATACTAAAAAACTATTATGTGCTTCAAAATTTTGAGCTTGATTTTGAGTTTTACGCAATTCTTTTTCATAATCATCAGAGCTTGTTTCAAGTTCAAAAACTTTTGCTTTAAGCTTTTCCTTTTCTTCTTCCAAGGCATTAAGTTTTTCATTCAATTCAGCAGAATTTAATTTTTCTTTTAAAATAATAATTACAGAATTGGCAATCGTTAAGCTTCTTTCAGTTTCATCAGCCTTAATTTCAAGTTCAGCATATTTTTGATGTAATTCTTCAAATTTTTCATTTTCAACACTTTCAACAGCTAAAATTTTTTCAATCAATAATTGCTTATCAGCTTCTGATTTATTCATCTTTAATAGAAGTTGGGCAATGAATTCTTCATTCTTTTGATTCATTTCAACAAAATTTTTTTGGCTTTCAGATTTTTCATTTTGAAGGATTGAACATTTTTCTTTCAATGATTGCTCCTTTTCTGTTGAAATTTTCATCTTTGATTCACTTTCTTTTTCCATTTCTTGAAGTTGTTCTTGCAATTTAATAATTTCATTATTGGCACCACCATTCAATCTTTTAAATTCAGCAGTTTCATTTTCAAGTGTTGAACATTTTTCATTCAATGTTTTTTCCTTTTCTTCTTGTTCTTGCATTTCTGATTGAAGAAGTTGCTTTTCTTTATCCATTTTTTCAATTTCTTTTACAAGATTTTGCAGATCTTTTTTATGTTGAAGCTCCTCTAAAAATTTCTCATAATATATATATTTTTGTTAAAAAAATTTCAAGCTCATAAAGATTAAAAAATATGTAATTAAAAATTTGTAAAACACGAGAAAGAAAATGTTTTAAAAGTTACAGTAAACTATAATACAATTTCAACATTTTTTTATCCGTTCAATTTGAAAAATGGCGTAAACAAATTTTTAAGCAATCCTTTCCATGCGAGCAATATGCAAATGGTTCTTTCGAAAAATTCGAATTTGAAGAAAAACTTCGGTCGATAATTTTTTTCCTTGAACGAATTTTTTGGCTTAAAAATTTGTTAATGCCATTTTTCAAATAAGTCATACATTTTGTCGTGATTTTTTTTATTCTTCACAGTTGATTTGCCATCATTAACCTTTACGCGTTTTTGCAGAATGCATAAAAGCTGCTGAAAGTCTGCAATAATTCTGCTTGAAGGCTTCACGAATTTTTTTCGAATACTTTCATGTACTTTGCTTCTATAAATACTGAAGCAACGTTTTTAAGATTCTTAACTTATTTTGAATCTATATAAGCTCAAATGAAGAAAATATGCACGTAGCCTTCAAGCATATTGTAAAATTCTGCAAAAATGCGTGAGAATTAATGAAGGCAATCAGCGGTGTTGTGCTTTTTATATTCTGCAGATTTATATCACATTTTTTAGCAATGTTCGCAAAAATTGCTGCTGGTTGTCTTCTTGTTGCATTAGTATGGTTTACTTTAACTTGCGACATTTTAAGCTATAAATCATTTAAAAGGTTGAATTGTATTAATACTTAAAATAATAAAATGCATATAAAATTTTTCAGATGGAAAGCAATGAGAGATTATGATCATGAAAAGTCATCAGCTGGTTGGATTGAAAATGAAAAATGGCTTATTGATCATATTGCTAGCAATGCAACTGAAAATCAAGGATTTATGAAACCGAAACGTTTTCCAAAAATTCGTGCCTTTCTTAAACAAATTGTTGATACTGGAATGAAAGACTGGAAAGTTTTCAAGGCAAAACATCGTAATTTTTTATAATTCCTTCAACAATCACACTGTTAATCAAGTTCATTTTTAGGTAAAAATTATGCAAGTGTTGAAAGAGAACGTGAACGAATGCTTTCATTTATTAATGCTGAACAATATGCTAAGCTTCAGAATGAAGCTTTTGAACATCATAATTCATCTTACAAAGTCGAACTCAATGATCTTGCTGATCTTTCATTTTCTGAATATAAAAAACTTAATGGTTTTCGTTATACTGGATCTCGTGTACGTAGAAGTGTTTCATATCCATCATCATTCATGGAATTTATGAAAAGTCGTTTACCGGATGCAGTTGATTGGCGTGAACATGGATATGTCACAGATGTTAAAGATCAAGGAAATTGTGGATCATGTAGGCTTTTATAAAACTTTTGCTATAATTGTTTTCGTTTAATTATCCATTTTTTAGGTTGGGCATTCTCCGCTATTGGATCTCTTGAAGGACAATATAGACGAAGAAAAGGAAATTTAGTTACATTTAGTGAACAAAATTTGGTTGATTGCTCACGAAAAAGAAATTATGGATGCGATGGAGGATCTGTAAATGCCGTACGTTATTTTTTGAACCATTGACAATTTTGTATCACCCAATTTTTAGGCTTTTCAACATATTATGGATAATCGTGGCATCAGTGCTGAAGAAACATATCCATATAAAGGAAAACAATGGTCGTGTCTTATTGGGAGATCTAAGATTAAGATGGCTGTAACAGAATATGTTGAAATTCCTGCAGGCGATGAAAAAGCTTTAAAGGTTGCAGTTGCCACCATGGGACCCATTTCTGTTGCTATTGATACTGATCATATGGGATTTATGCTTTATAAGGAAGGCGTTTTCTATGATAAGGATTGCTCATCTTCACTCCGTAAACTTGATCATGCTGTTCTTGTTGTTGGATATGGTACTGATGAAGAATTTGGTGATTACTGGATTGTTAAAAATTCATGGGGTAATGACTGGGGTATGGATGGATATATTAAAATGGCACGCAATCGAAATAATCATTGTGGAATTGCATCTGAAGCAAGTTATCCCGTTATTCTTTAATTTTGTTGTACACGTTGTTGAATTTTTGTTTTGAATAAATGTTTTTATAAATAATCCTTTTTGCTTTTTTTGCAGACATTTTGAATTTGGCAAACTACTTCTACTAGTTTTCGATTACGGTAATTTAACAGAAAGAAGTTGGCAAAGTTTTGTGTAGTCATCGCTTTATACAGTAGTTGGTTCAAAACTTCAGTTCTTAAAAAATTAAAAAAAGTGTAAAAAACTTTCAAACTTACAAATCTTTTCTATTTCCACCGTTGTTTGACGAATGACAAGTTTGAAATTGAGGTACCATATGGCCACTTTCACGAATTGTAGTTTCAGTAAATGGATATTCAAATCGATGAATATGTAATTACAGTATAAAATTTGTCATTAAATTATGTACCAAATTTTAAAAATGTAGAAAGAAAAAGTTTAAAAATTGCGACATTTATTAGCTTTTGAAATACGATGTCATTTATACATTAAATAAATACTTAAAAAAAAGTAACGTTAAATGCATATGTATGGGGGAACAAGGAGATAATTAAACTAATTTATAAATATATATTTATATAAATTTTTTTATCCAAAACTTGGGAAATCATAATTTGGTGAACCCTTCATAAAACTATCAATATAGCCTTTGTGTTGTGGAAGTGGGCGCATTGCATATTTAATCTGAATAAATGATAAGATTAAAATTTTTAATTTTTAATTTTATACCTCTGGTTGTCTCTGCATTCGAGCCATATATGCTCCCATTTTAGGATAATGCATTCCAGGGAAATATTTAAATTGTGTATATGGATTTAATGTAACAAGTTCTAAACGTTCAAGGAATGGCCAAAGCATAATATCTACATATCCCATATATTTTCCACCAAAGAAATTATCGGTTAAAAGATTTTCTGCAGTTCGGAGCGCATTATTTATTGCATTATCAGTATTCTTTTGTGCCATCATATTTGAGCTTCGGAAAAATTGATAAAGTGCTTGAATAATCTACAAAAAAACATATTGTGTTGTTCTTTAAATAAATAAAAATGTTCCTAACCGGGCTAAGACGTTCCAAAAGAATTTTTTGTTGTGCTCGAGCAAAAGGATCTCGAGGAAGAACGGATGTTTCAGGAAATACATCGTCTAAATATTGAACAAGAACATCCGATTCAAAAATTACCTAAAACGCGTTTTTGTTTTTTTTTGTAAAAGAAACTGAACGCAAACTAGCCTGTCCGTTGCCCATTTCAAGAGTCGGTACTCGTCCAAGTGGACTTTTTGCAAGGAACCAGTTTGGTCCTTTATCCGGGTTTACATTAACTATTTCAACTCTAAAATTTAAATGTTTCAGTTTGTTACTAAATATTTTCAAAGATCAAAAATTACTTACGGAATATTCTTTTTGGCAAAATATATTATTGCACGTTCTGCATAAGGGCAGAATCTCATACTGTAAAGTCTAATAGCTCCAGGAGCTTTAAAAGGTTCATATGAACCAGGATGAAGGGTTATTGAATCAAGGCCACGAATATTTGATCCTGCAACATATGGCATTGGAGTTGGAAGGACAGTTGGATTTGAGCTAAAGGTCGAAAACGAAGATCCAAAATTTCCAGGATGCCGTCGAAGTGAATGTGGAGAGCCATGAAATGCTGACATTACAGCATGTCGAACCGTTTCATTAATTGGATTTTCAGCTAATGGTGATTGATTCAAAACAATACTTGCAAGTTGATTAATAACTTGAAGGCATAAAGCAGCGGATGCAGTACAATTCCCACCAACCATGGTAGGGGGGATTCTTTAAAAGATATAATTAAAAAAAAGAATGGAATTTAAACAGTTTCAAATAAAAGCTCGAATTTAACAAACTACTGACAATACTCAACAGCCTTTGAAGCCTTTTTGAAGGAAGCGATATGCAAAAGATTTTCAAAGCTTTTACAATGAAATGTTTCCGGTATTGGACCGCCCAGATCGTTTAGTCATGCAATTTTTATTTTGTAAAAAAAAATTTTTCAGGTAACAAAACATTAGCAATCTTTTTTGTCACACCTTGAGACAGCTGCGCAGCCTTAAGGAAGTGTTTCTTCTTGAAGAAATACTCAAATAGAAGCATTGAGATTTTGTTCATCCTTATGTTTTTCTTTTTCTTCCTCCCTTTTTTTCTTCTTCCTCTTCTTCTTTTTCTTTTTAAACAGCTGTGTGATCTTTCATGATAAAAGAAAAAAAATGCATCCATTCTCGGATCTTTTTTTTTCTGTTGTCCAAGTCCGCAAGCAACGGTCATCCGGCAAGCAGTAGCAGCAGCAGCAGTAAAATATCACAAAAGCAACATTATCCCTTCCTTTTTTCAGCTGATCAAACCGGTTTTAGAACGCCTTGACGCAAAGAGGAAGGAAGAAGTTAATACAAAAGCGGCGTTTTTCACAGTACCAGGAAGATTTTGTTTATTCTATTTTTTTTTAAAAAATTTCGAAGAATAAACTCGCATATTTTAAAAGAAAAAAATCATAAAAAAGGTTCCGGAAACTTGCGCAAAAAAATGTCGTCCGATGGCTACTCAAAAAATAAAGAGGGAAAAAATAAAGTATAAGTATTTGCAAGTTATAAGACATAATTATTACGGAAGAGCTTCTTCCTGCTATCATTCATTATGTATTTTTTTCATTCATTAAAGGGATGCAAGTAACAAGTGGACAGGCAAGCTATATTCAAGCCTTTTTTAAGCCCTTCTTAAATTTAAAAATGGAGAAATTACAATAGAAAAAAATTACACTTATAAAGTTAAACGTATTTTTCCACCCACAAAAAACATATGTGGACGACCAAAAAAAGTTTAAACATCTTTATTCGTTTTTGACCACGACCGGTAATATGAGATTTGCTCAAGGATAAAAAAACGCTGGTAAAAAAAAGCGTTTGTTAGCCACTCAAAACAATTCCCTTTGAAATAACAATAAAAAAAGCAACTGTCGCAGTCAAGATGAAAATTCGTCATGCAAAAAAAACAAGTAGATAGTGGACACTGTTTGGTTATAAAAAAAGTAATAACAAAAGTTTTGGGGGTATTGTTAGCTTGCTTTTTTTCGTAGTAACATTTTTGCAAATACAAAATAAGTAAAAATAACTTTACTAAAATTAAAACAAAAATAATAATAACAAAAAAGTGATTAAAGAAAGAAAAACAGAGAGACCATAGATTTTAATTTGCATAAAAAAACAGAGATGAATGTCGTTTAACAATAAAATGATAGATATGCCATTCGAAGAGACCAATCATTTGGATGCCCAGACATTTTCCAACCAAGTAATTGCAAATATGATGGTTCCGATGCAAATACTTGTTCCTGAGATTTTTCTGGTCTTTCATGTAAAAATACAACATTTTCACAATGATCTTCAAATGTTGAACCCTATAAAAAAGAATATAATTTAGTTATAAATTTTTTTTACTGTTACCATATTGCATCGAGCATCACAATTTAGCCTTTTTGTTCCATTTCTAATATTTATTTTTACTGTTACACCCTTTCGAAAAACTAATGGATTTCTTGCTCGTACAAAAACAATACTTTGATCATATGCAGAACGCGCCCTTCGAATTGATGATATCCATAAATCTGATGGATCATCCAAATCTTGGACTTCAATCTAAAAATAAGAAAACTTGTAAAGAAAAAAAAAAACAAGTAAGATTAGAGGAAGAAAAACGAGTAAATTCCTTTTTAATACCTCGGAATCGTCGATGTCATTGTCAGAATTTGGTTTTTTCATTACATTCACACGAAACCAGACATATTCTGTTTGTTCAATTGGTGGTTGCATATCTTCTGAGATGGAAACAATTTGTGCAGAATTAATCATCTGGAACATTAGATAAAAAAGGTTAAAACAACAATAAAAAAATCTTTTTAATTGTTTCTCACTTTTCTATGACATGCAAAAATCATATACGGTGTTTTAACTTTCCATTGTGTTCGATGAACGCTCATATCCATATCTAGAAATTTTCGTGAAGCAATACTATGTGTGAATGAAACATTGGAAGAAATATTATCTGGTCGAACCTTTAAAACCAGACGTGGTTCACAAACCTATAAAAATAATGTTGTTTGAACGAACATAAAAACGGGGAAAAATAAATTTACTTGATATCTTTCAACGGTTTCATTGAAACAATAACTTTGACAATATCGACCATAATGATCTCTCGCTTCAAGGGAAACATTATATGATATTCCTTCACGTGGATGTGGAAGTGGAAGATAAAGTAAACCCTTAAAAAATACAATATTATCATTTTAAATAAAAAGAATATACCGGTGCTTCAGGATATTCTCTTGCCTTTTGCATATATGCAACAGCTTCATTTCCGGCATCATCTTTAACAATAATATGTGCAATTCCACTTGTAAGTGGTTCATCTTCATCCGTTACCAACATTGTTTTAGCCCAAACTACACCAGATTGTTTTTTCTCTTTTCTTTGATATCCATTGCCTTCTGTTGCAGGTAATCGACAAACACTCTAAATTAATAAAACTGATTCTGCTCATCTTTAAAATTTTAAATACCTGTATACAAAAAGATTTATAACAAATATCTGTTTGACTAAAACCTGTACAATTTCCACCTAATTGTACTTTACTTCGACATCTCCAAGCTCGTAAATCACAAAACATATAATTTGAGTCACAATATGGTTGATCAAATGAACAATGCCTCACGGGTTCATATTCATACCAAAAATCTGTAAAGAATCTTTTGTCTTCTTTTTTTAACTTCCTTTTTTGCAAACCTGTGTAATCATTTGAAAGGCCATCTTTATTCCTTAAATTAAATGGTTTCATTGGGGCATAAAAACTATGCTGCCGACTGCAAATTTTTCGGGCATAATCTTTTTCACGTTGTTCACGAGTTTGTTGTTTTTGTCGAAATTGTTCCCACATAAAATCCACAAATGCATGATGCATATAAAATGTTGGATCATTTGGGCTCACACGTATCACAAACATAAAACCTCCAACCCAAACATGTGATAAGCCATGCATTGATTCAAATGTTTTATCATGACAAAATGTTAGCTCACTATAATTATTCCGTGATGCAACCCAATCAACATCACTTTGTGAAAGTAATCTATCAGTTGTTCGACCGCCAGTGTAACTTAAAATAAATGATCAATAAGCACAGGGTAAAAAAAAGTCAATCAAAACAAACCGATATAATTTTTTAACTGGAACTGGGCTTAAAGGCATTAAAACATTGGTATCCCAATCATGAAACGGTCCAGTTTTGACATATCCATTTCCATTACCCATTAATTCATCCGTCCATAAAACGCTATCACTTGGATCAGGAAGTCCTAATAAATTATATTCATCTTTTAAATTCTTTAACATTAATTGAAATATTTACCATTGTCAATCGTTGAATCCCAATATGGCAGGGCAACGCCTGGTACTTCGCGTTGAAGTGCAACTTCAAATTGTCGAAGAAACTCACGATGCCATGGCAAAAATGCAGGACCCCAATGTGCTCCAGGTGCACTATCAGGATAATGTATTAATGTATGCAAATCCCATATTGTTACATTATCAATATATTTCGATTTTAATGCATTCATTGCTTCATTCAAATTTTTCCTTTCGTTTTCTGTTAACATTCGATATTCTTTTCGAGTTACCCGTCGATTTTGATTTTGTGGAATCCCACGTTCATGGCGCCGCTGCTATAAAAAGAATATTATTAGTCACAGATTTTTTCAAAAAAATTTAATCAATGTTAATGGTATTTATTTATTTACCTTTGAACTACCCTTTTTTATCATTTGACATTCTGTGTCATCTTTTGAACAGCGTTCAAGGCTTTTGAAGTAGGCATTTTGAGAATCTAAAAACGCAAAGAAAAAGTTTTTTATTTTTGTCTTTTTTATTTAAAAACCTGTTTTGATTTTTGAATTGACCCTATTTATTTTTTGTCCTTAATGATTTCTTGAAAAATAATAGAAAAAAGGGCAACAATTTCTTTTTCAAAGTAAACAAAAAATTTAAATTTGAATAGTATTTTTTGGTCTACCGTTGTTCTTTTTAAAAAAAAAGTGCCGAAACTGGAACACTTATCTTCAACAAAAGTGAAAGCAGGAAGAAGACGAAATAAAAGGAAAAAAATGCGATTTATAATCGATTTACGATTAATCAAAAATCTATTTTAAAAATTTTCTTTTATAGAAAGAGAGACAAAATGATGTACTTACCAGTTGTGTGATCGATGAATTCTTTAGAAATTTTAGATTCTCGATCCATAAACCACATTTTTCGATGTTCACATATAAGATCTAATTGCTGAGTTGATAAAAAATCAGCATGAGGTAAATCATCACAATTCTGCATGAGATCAATTGAAGATGAAGAAGATTTGTCATTATGTTTAAATGGTAAATTAGCATACGATAAATTTACATAAAAAATAAATAAAGATAGTAAAACAATTTTAATATTAACTAATTGAACCGGTATATTATTATGATGAAAAATTTTAATCCGGCTCATGTTGTAAAAATTGGTAAAATAATATCATTGGAAGTAAATCAACATTGAATCATATAAATGCAGCTTATCACACTTATTTTGTCTTTCTTTCTAAAATCATAAATTAAAATTTTTTTAAATTTATAACCCCTTTTTTGATTATCGATAAACAAAAAAATAAGCGTCAAAAATATAAATAATAAAATGAAAGTTTTTCTGAATCATTTTTTCTAAAACCGAGCACAATCGTTTTTCTTTTTTAACAAAAGACGCCAGCGGTCAACAGCAGCATGGAGCAAAGGAGAAAGTTTCGGCGATAAAGACTGAAAGCCATCATTTTTTTTTTGGAGAAGGGGATAGAAGAAGGAAGAAAGAAAGGCGAAATAAGAAGAAGAAAAACTTCTAAGAACTGCATTTTTAAAAACTGATGATTTAAATACATAAAAAGTAATCATGATCGCTTACATAAGATGACAAAAAAAATTATGACGTTATTTTGGGAGTTATAAAATAAAGAAATGAAAAAAAAAGAAAAATGAGCAATCAAGAATTTGGGAAAGAATGTTCGAAAAAAAGGGTCGGTTCAGATAAATAAATTTTTTATTATTTCGAAATATATTGGCTTATATTTATGATGCTCTGTAAATCATCAAAGTTCAAAAATTCCCCAACAAAGATCTGACCTGGTCAGTCTTTATATATCGTCTGCTATTTAAACCTATTACGACATGAATAACTTTTTCCAGTTTTTTAAACAAAACTAATCCTTTACTTCTTTTCTCAAAAGTCAAAGTTGATCAAAAAAGAGAGAATAATAACTTTTATAGCTTTAAAAAATACATGACTTTTCTTGAAAAATTGGCGACAGATGTTTTTATTTTAATCATTTGATGATTCTGAATCATTTCCTTTTTTTCTATTATTTTTTTTCTCCCATAAAACTGGTTTTTGCCAATTTATTTTGGTTGTTAAAAAGTTAAATTTGATGAGGGCAAATACAAAGATGACTTTTTAAAGGAATAAAAAAAAGAGGCGTCATAACCTTTTTTTGATTGTTATTAAAATAAATAAATGAGAAAAAAAATAACAACAAAACTTTCATTTTTTATAAAAGGTAGACGTTGACGGCCTTCTGATAAGAGACCTTGAAGTTAAAATAGGTTTAAACAATCAAACAATCCTCCCGCCACCATTAGAAAAAAAATGATGGTTTTCATGTATTTTCAACGAACAGAAAAAAACTTGTCAAGGATGTCTCGGAAGCAAAAAAACGAATAAAGTAACCCAAGAGCACGTCTGCCTCTTGATTCTGAATCACTTTTGTTTATTCTTGCAGTTTTCTGATCTTTTTTAGAGAAGAGATGAATTGCCCTAAAGGGATGTCATTGAACCACAGCATTTTTTTTTCATGATCAATCCATCTAATTCCTCCCGCCTTTTTTATCATGTTTTTTTTCTGTTGTTATAATCATTTTAGCTGATTTATATTTTTTACATCGATTTTTTTTCTTAAACCAAAAAAAGATGTTTGACCCGCTTTGCGCATTTTAGCACGTGTAAAAGAAACATTACCAATGCATAAAAATGAGGGGGGTATAAGCATGCAAGAAAAAAAAATATTCCATCAATGCATGTTTTTTTCCTCCTTCTTCAAATCAACCTGTTCCACTTTCACTTAAATATATATGCCTCATTGTTCGGCATTCATGCCTGCCAGCAGCAATCTATCAACAAAAAAAATTTTTTTTTCTTTCCGGTCATCTTTTTTACATTTGATTTTTTTATCGGTTATAATACAAATATTTCACACCATTGTAAGAAAAAAACAACATTATGTGTGTATTTTTTTGTGGTTATATTGCCTTGGGTAAAAAAGAGAAAAAGAAAAATGTAAAACAAGTTTTTTTTTCTTTCTTGAAAGGTTTAAAATATGGGTTTTTATTTTATGTTTCTCGGTGGAAAAACACACATAAATTTTTTATTATTTTTTAAATAATTTTTTTATTAAAAACATTAAAACTGATAAAAATTGCAAAAAAATATATAAAAGAAAACCGTAAAGTTGTAATCATTGAAAGAGAAATAACATATATAATTTTTTTTAAATTTGGATTAAAGATCATTTCAAAAAACTGCACCAGAAAAATTGCATGACACATCAATAGAAAATAATATATATATAAAACACAAATATCATATCTATGCCGGGATGGACTATGTATGAGATAACACAAATGAGAGGAATTATATTTACTCAATTAAGTTTAATTGCTACTTTCATCCATCTTTAAAAAATCTTTTTTATTAATTTATTAATATTAAATAAAACAAACTTTAAGATCAAATTGCTTTTGTTTATCATTTGATTGATATTGCATATAGTAATTCTAAAAAATTTTTTTATACTGTATTACAGTAATCCATTTCCAAAAAATTTATTTAAGGCTTACAATTTGTCCTTGAGATGTTGCTAATTCTTTTTTAAAGCTATTGATATGGGAGAATGTTTGAGATCGATCGATATGTTCATTATCAACTTCCATTTCGATAAGTTGTTGATCTTTGACTTTTACATCTGAATTCTTTAGAATCCAATAAAATGCTCCTGAATTTTGAGGCTTTTTCTTTGGAGGTTCTTCTTTTCGATCTTTTTCTTTTGAAAATTGTTGAACAAAATTATTAACATTACCATTTTCATCAAAATGTTTTGATACTTTTGGGGATGGATCAATATTATACTAAAATGTTGGGGGGTTTTTTTCAAAATTGGCCTTAAAAATTTAACGAAGTTTTACCTCTCGTTTTGCGCCCGGTTCAAGCTCTGCCATTGTTGTTCTTTTACGGCTGTAAAAAATAATATCATGAATATTATTTAAAAAAAGATAATTTCAAACCTGAGCATTTTTCTATTTTTTACTAATCAAATGTGTTGCATAGAGATTGCAATGAATACTGAGACACCGCATGCAACGTTTTCCACAGCGCTGCTACCCATGTTCTTTGTTAAAAAAAAGAATAAGGATATCTTAACGCGAACGTTTTTTATATAAAAAATATTTTTTACATAAAAAAATATTTTTTATATTGTTTTTTTTAGATTTAAATTATTTTACATTAATATACTTTTTAAATTTTAGGAAATTTTAACCATGCTTTCGGCTCGTCATTCTGTTGCTATTATCACCCGTTTGGCTTCTTCAACTGTTCCATCAACAGGTACAACTGGAATTGAACATGCAATTAAATTTAAAGAAATTGGAAAACGTCATAAACAAGATTTCAAAGATTACAAATGTATTGACTATCTTAATTACAATACCTTCTCATATTATGATATTGAAGTAAGGATCTTCTTTTTTATTAGCTTCGTTTTTAACGTATTGTTTTTTTTTTTCAGAATGATATGAAAAAATATCGTGTAGAACAACCCTCCAAAGATAAAGCAGATACTCTTCCAACTGTTAAACAATAGGTTTTTTTATCGATTATAAATAATAGCGATGTGTATTTTTTCTATTAGTTGATAAAAGTTCAAACGTGTAAAACGTTCTGTGTTAAACAATTGATATTCAACACTTTCCAAAAGAATGTTTAAAGAATTTTGTTTCAAAGTATGCATACTTTGAAACAAAATTCTTAAAATCATGATTTTATTTGTAGAGTTACTGTATTACAGTATAATGAAAGAATTAAAATTAGACAGATAATTAAGCTTAGCTAAAACATAGATTTTACTTATAATTGAGATTAGTTAGCCATAGATACATTATGCGTTTCGTTCATTACCGTATCCATGGTTTTATTTCTTCGAAAGCTTGTGTCAGATGGAAGAAAATATTCCTCTTTGCTTATACGTTTATCAAAAGGATTTTCAAAGTTATCTAACAAATGAAAAACATAGAATGGATAAATTTGAAATTGCGATTTCTGTTATGTGTTAAACTGACATAAACCATTTTTTTACCTCTTTAAATAAATGTTAAAGCAACTTGTTTGGAAACAACAATTAGTAAAACAATATAATTTTATTTTAAAATACATATGATATTTAAAAATTTGTTTAAATTTGCAAAAATGATAAAATACAAAAAATATGATAAAAATAATAATACACAGACATTAAACATGTTGTGCTTTTTTGATACCTAAGAAATATTCTGCAACTCCAATGAAATATACTGTTTGAGCAATACCAAAAAGGGGAGCAATAACCATCATACGGCAAACTGCACCTTTGAATAAAGCTTTTGGACCTTCATATCGAAGAATTTTGAGGAATGCATCTGGCACATTTTTATATTGAATATCACCAGGATTTGATTTAATTGTTTGCATACGAGTTTTAATACAATCTAATGGTGTAACACAGAATGACCCAATTGCACCAGCTCCAATTCCAGATAAAAATGAATGATAAAATACTGCATCACCACTTCCATCAGCTTTTCGTGGGCCAAGTGAATCAAATTTAGCAAATAATGGAAAATATATAACCGAAAATGTAACATCTCTTCCAATTGTTGATCCAATTCCTCGGTATAATCCAGCAATACCTCGTTCTTTGAAAAGTTGTTTTGCAAGTAGCCATGCACTTCCACCAGAATTTTCTGTAACAATGTTTATATTATTATATTTATAAAAGAAATAGCTTACGTTGCAACTGAATTTTTAATAATTCCATTGGAGTTGTAACAGATATTTGAAATAATCCAGCAAGTCCACCAGCCGCCATTCCACGTAAAGCAGGTAAATCCCTTTGTCCAGGAACAGCAAATTGATGACGGAAAAAATCATTTGCAACTAATTTGATTGCTTTTTCAGGAGTAATTAAAAGAATATTTACACCAGAACCAGAATACAATGATTTGACTTTTGATAAAGTTGAAACTCCACCACGTTGCCATGTCTTTTTTGCGCAATCAAAAATTCCCGCATATTCTACTTTTCCATCTGGAGCAACTCGTTGATTTTGTAATCGAGTTTTTACAAGATCTATCGGAAATACGCATGTGACACCAACAATTCCAGCAAAACCACCATTAAGAACTTTTGGCAAATATCTAAAAAATGTACACGTTAAAATTTAAAAGATTAAATCTTGAAAGCTTAATTTTTTTATACAGTAATATTAAAGTTTTAAAAATACAAAAACGAATTATTATACAAAAAAAAACTTACGAAAATTGTTGTGGTGGTTTATCAGGTGCCATTCCTTAAGCGCGTGGCTGCTTTAAAACTGAGACAAACGTATTGCTGATGATCGTCAACAAAAAAAATATATATTTGTTTGACCGAATCACTATTATTTCTTTCAGCTAGACAAAATCAAAAAGAAAAATCAATATGGCGCGACCGTTAAAAACAATTATCATTCAATACATCACCCTTTTTTTCTTCCCATAAAAAACTAAGATGTAATTTTTAAAAAATAAACAACAACTTAATCTTTGCTCTTTGAGGCGGATGAAACAAAAGGAAGAAGTTTCACGCAAAAAACAAAAAATGTTATAAAAATCTTAGCGCGAGAAATAAAGTTTGCCAACTTGTTTTAAACATTGATTGACACTTGATAAACCAAATTTATGTTTAATTATAAATATTTTTGATTGGGACATATGTAGTTTGTACAACAATACTGTAGAATATGTAATTATGCGAGTTTTTTTACTTTTACTGTAAAATTTGTATTCACATAATTAAGTCGTCTTATGTACTATTATCTTTTAAAAGATAAGCGTTGCAAAAATATTTTTCCATTTTTTTTAGTTTCATTTCAATGCTTGTCATTGTTGAACTATGATTTTTGTC
Organism: Panagrolaimus sp. PS1159; assembly: GCA_963922195.1. Classification (NCBI taxonomy): domain Eukaryota; kingdom Metazoa; phylum Nematoda; class Chromadorea; order Rhabditida; family Panagrolaimidae; genus Panagrolaimus; species Panagrolaimus sp. PS1159. The sequence goes on from CAWUHW010000003.1 coordinate 1,217,656, forward strand.
TTTTTCAATAACCCACTCCATAAAATATACCAATTAGTCGATATTGCAGTTTTTTTTCCAAAATTACACCTTTAAAAATAAATTATTTACAGTGTCAAAAAAATAAAAAAAACAAACGCAATAAAGTTTGTAAAAAACGAGTTTACGATTAACCTCAATTTTAAGCTTTTAAAAAATTTAAAAAAAAAACTAAAAACATGATGTCATCGTTTCGTCATTTCTTTTTAAGCTTTAACTTCAAACTTATGTTTATTTTTGGAAGAAGTGCGTCATAAACCTTAACTTGTACATTGTAATTGATCATGCTTCGTTTTTTCTTTTTTATAAACCTTGATTTAAATTTAAAAAGCAATAATTTTTATTAGCGCATTAAAAAATGTATAAAATAATCATCATAAGGTTCTTTCTTTTCCTGCATGACATTTTGTTGATTTCTGGATAATTTTAGAAACATTTCAATGAACAACAGCAACAGCAGCAGTAAACTATCCATCCCCCCAAAGAGCAAAAAACGAGCGTTCCTTTAAAAAAAGATGCTCAGGCTCGTGCTTTTTAAAAAAATCTACAAAATGTTCTTTTTCCTTCCCTCTTTCATTTTTTAGGGAACTTTTGCTTTTTAATCCTTAGTTGTTTTTATTTTATCTTTCATTTGTTGTTGGTATTCCTTTTTTTATTAATATTTTTTTCAACGTAAGTGTTACAATTATTTAAATACCTTTTTTGAATTAAAAATTTTTAATTCGTTGCTTAAAAAACATAATATTTTTTCGATTGTTTTTTGCAGTCTTTTTTTATACCATTTAACGAGGAGGAGGATATGTTATGCAAAGCTATCTCTCTCTCTCTCTTCTATTGTTTTTTCTCTTTCCACTTTAAGGGCTCAAAAACCGAGAAACATTTTTTTAAAAAAGAAAAACAACAATGATTTTAAGAGTGTCGAATGAGGAGTGTTCACAAATCGTTAGCGATAGAATATAAAAAAAATCTATTTTAAAATAAATCATTATGATAAAAATAAAAGAGACATAATAGGGGTAAAAGAACAAAATTCCTTTTTATATATCTGTTTTCTGAACCTTTTTGTCGTTCCTTTTTTTCATTCATTTTAAAATTTTGTTTATTTTTTGTTGCATTTTTTCTTTTGGCCGTAAACAGTTTATTTCTAGTGTCAATTCCTACGTCTGGTTTTTGTTTTCTTATTGCAAAAAGAAAAAAAAAGCAACAAAAAAGAAAACAAAAAACGTAAATAAACTTTAAAGTTGCCACAAAGAAAAAAAGTTTTCATTTTTTTTCTTCCAGCATTTTTTCTTCTCTCTTTCTTCCTTCCGACGCCTGTTAGTCAGCAATGTTTTTGATCTTTTTTCCTATATTTTCAATCACAAGTTGAACAAGAAGTAAAAAAAAATTTTTTTTTAAATTTTTGCGACGTTAACTGCAAGGCATCGTCAAGCCCGTGTATATTTTTTTTTCGTTTTTTTTTCGCTCACACAATGTCTAGGACGCCGCCAAACACATACATACAATCAACTATATTTCATCATATTTCATTCTGGACTTTTTTGCTTGTTTGGGAAGCATCTCTCCCTTTCTCTTCTTTTTTTCAAACCAAGTAGGAAAAAAATCGGTTAGAATTTTGCGTTCAAACGATGAAAAAAAAACTTTTAAGCGTTTTTGCTTGTTTCAAATGATGTATGTGTATGTGTAGGTCGTCTGCACATATTCATCTTAGTTCTTTTTTTTCTTCCCTATGTGTGTGCAGCAAAAAATATTATATATATATAACATATATGAGACCCAGCCACACTGTGTCGTTGTCGTCAGTTCTTCGGAGTCGACTAACACATTTTTTCTTTTTTTTCTCTTCTCCATTCTCCCTGACCGCGCGCATTTGCTTGCAATTCTTTTTTTCCACTCTTTTTTTCCTGAGCTGTAGCGCACCGATGGAATGTCATCATTGCCGTCTGTGGTGGTACCAAGTCGCACATTTTAAGAAAAAAGTTTGCCCCCATACATTGAGAAAAAAAGAAAAGAATCCGCTGGTTTTTTTAATGTTTCGTTTACTCACTTTTTTTTGTTAGTTTATATCCTGTTAATACATGCGTTTTTTTCTCATATGTTTTTCTTCCTTTTACTGCTTTTTTTCGTGTGATTAATAGCGAAATAAGATTTTTTTGGCAAGCTTTTTCGGTCTTAAAATTATTTTTTTTGCGCTTTTCTTTTGTTTCAAAAAAAAATAAACGAGAGAAAGAAACTTTTATTTTTGTGGTTTATGTTATTTCGTAACAACAGCGGGGCCTAAAAGGTTGACGTGATTCAGGGGTGCATTAAAAGGAGAAAAAAAAGAGAGAGAGAGAGAACAGTTTAGCCATTCTTGACAAATGTAATCTTTTTTTGTTTCCTTTCTTTTTTTCTCGTTCCAATACTTTGTTTTACGCCATCAAAAAAGAAGGAGTCATATTTTTTTTATCTTTTTATTTTTTATATTGTAAAAAAGAGAAAAAAAAACATTTTTAACAGATTACCGCGAAAAATTTCTTTTTTATCATTTGATTTTTTTTATTTACAATTAAAATTCTTTTTTTTCAGGAACTTCCTGTCAAAGGAGTTTCATCACTTGGGTATTTGATTTTGTAGCGGTTTTACTGCTGCCCTTTCAAAGAAAAAAACAGTGGAAAAACACCATTTTGTGATCATGTTCTGATTACAATAAAAAGAAAGTTCATTCCTTTTTTGACATCCATTGAGAATGCTTCCGCCAATGTCGGCCTAAAAAGTCACCTTTCCCTTTTAAAACTTCCGGCTTCGGCCATAACTTTCAAATTTACAAACAACTTTCTTTTGACCCATATCTTCTTTATATTATTATTTCTTTTATATTTCCTTCTATTATTTTTCCCTGTTTTACCAATGTTGCCAGCAGATTTATTTAACAAGAATATTTCGCCACCTTTCGTTATTCTTCCTGGAGATAACGTTATCTTGCCTGCTGAAATGGCTCATGGAGCTTTAACACCACAAAAACGGTATAAAATTTTCTTTAAAAATTAATTACAACATTTTCATAAAAAATGTTTTTTTAGTGCTACTACCGAGCAACACTCCAATGTTCCTGTTGCAAAGCGGCTTCAACTCATTCATGAAGCTTGCAATGATCTCTCATCGGGTACTCCCGTTTCAATGGATAATAACAACATTTTCAATTATTCTGTAATTAACAATTCAGAAATTGAAAATTCCGGTGATCCAAATAATATCGCTGGAACCCCCGCTTTCATCACAACTCTTATGAAATTCATTAAATTTTCTGATGAACAACGGCAAAGTTTCATTGATACAAAAATGGCACAACAACAACATCAATCAACACCACCGACAGCAATGTCACCAACAAAAGAAGACGCATGTGCCTGCGCAATTCAAGCAATCTGGCAAGCAGATTCATATGAAGGTAAAGATAGTTATCTCTTTTCTTATGAGCAAGATATTTTACAACCCCTTTACAATTATAGGCTATAAACCATCATCCAAAACAACAAATTCAAAGCTGCCATCAATTTCAAATGCTTGTGAAAATTCTGTGATGATTTCATCACATAATTCTTTGCCTTCTATGAATCAAATCATTCCAGATAAGCCTGATCTTTCTTCATCTGATACAGAAGACTGCGTATTTGACGATGATGATTGCCTTCTAAATAATTTGCCAACATCTGTTGATGATCTTCAAGATATGGAAAAACAAATTAAAATGGAACGTCATTTTAGTTCACCATTAATGAGTCATCGACATACTCCAAGTAATTATGATCCTGGACGGCTTTCAGCTGCATCTGGTGCATCATTCATTTTTGATGGAGCCCTTTCAGCTGCATCAAATCATCCTGAAGAAGAGGAGTTGGATGCTGATGATTTAGAGGTAAAGAATTTTTTTCATGATTTTTTTCCGTAAATGCTGATGATACAACAGTTTTTTTTGTTTGCGTTTTTAAATTTCTCACATTTTCAAAAAATTAGTCATTTTAAAAAATTTTATTTTTTTGAAAAATAGAAAAATGCAACGTTGCTTTAAAATGTTCTATTACTGTAAGCATACAATTATTCCTTTGATGCAAAAAAGGGAGACAAAAAAGCAAATTCATTTTTTTCTTGATTAAAGGGGGCAAAATTAACTAACTGGCTGTCAGCCAACCGGTCCGTCTTTCAAGAGAGATAGAGAAAAAAAAGAGAAAAGCTTGCTGCAGCCTGCAAGTGTTCACTTCATTAACTTTTAGCGATCAAAAAATTATTTTTTGCTACACACATATTTAAATATTAAATTGTTGCTGACAGAGCTCTTTCATCTATCTCTCTTTCGCTTTTTTTCTTTTGCAACACTATTTCTCTCTCCCCCCTAAATATATGCTAAGACTTTGTGTCACTTTTTTTTCTTCTCATTTTCTGTTTTTGCAAAAAGCCGGTCCTGATCTGCGCCAATAATGTGCGTCCGGAGATCAAAAAAAATTCAATGAAATTACGTGGCAGGCAGGAAAGCAGACGACTATCGGCTCGTTCCTTTCTTCTTTTTTGAGCTGCTACACAAAAATGACAAATAACTTTGCTTGTTTTTATCAATTCTTATCGCTTTTCTCTCTCTCTTTTTTTCGAGACACTAAAAAATTGCGCACAAAATGCAAAAAGACTTGTTTTAACTGAATCAAATAAATGTTACGCATTAAAAACAGAAGAAAAAAAGTAAAGAGAAATAAATATGTATTAAAAATGCAACAAAAAAATTGGGGATAATATGAAATATTAAAAAAGTAGTAAAATAATTTATGCAAATTTATTAATTTCAGGTTGCAATGATAAATGAATCATTTGAAGAACAACAACGACAATATAAGCTTTATTGCGGTGATAAACTTAAATCGGCATTTTATTCCGCTCCTGAAGATACATTTTATGATTCAACGGTTGAGCATGAACCCCCGATTGTTTATCCCATAACTGTTCCAGAGAATGAAGAACCGTTGTATACAAATGATTCCCTCTATTGTCAGTGGAAAGAAGAATCTCCACAGCTCTCTTCTGCATATGATACAATTGCAAAGCCAATTGTAAATGATATCTTCAATAATATTATTCCTGCATTGGATGATGAAGAAGATTCTGTTTCAAAATCAACTTTGGCATCACTTCATCCATCAATTCCTGAATCAATGGATTCATTAAAAATTTATAAAACATCCATTCAAAGTGAAAATATCTCTCCTCCACAATCATCTTTTAATTCTGGACCTGAAGATTCATTTGTTGATCCTGAAGAAGATGCAATTGCAACAGCATTATCAAGTGCAAAATTTGTTTTGGAAGAAATGGATTCTCCAGAAATGTTAGATTGTGATAGTCCATTATTAATGAAATCACCAAAAAATATTTTTGGAAATTCTCCTCCTCCGCTTGTTCAAGATCTTAAATCAAATAGTGATGAATCAGAAGATGAAGAAGAACTTGTATCAGCTTGGGAAGAAATTAAACATTCTGACACAACTGGAGATAATATTCGAGTAAGTTTATCAAAAATTGATATTAGAATAGCAAAACAACTAATCTTTTTTCAGTATTATTTCCCTCGAAACCATGCAACCCCGTTACCTCCACCATTATTGGATAAAATTGAAGTAATTGAAGAGCCACCAAAAAATATTAAATCTCTTTCTCACGTTACTGAAATTTATGATCATAATGGTGAAATTGATACAGAACCGGCTTTGCAATATTTTCAATCCATTGGAATGAAAAATTTTTATCAAAGAGAAATTGATATTCAACGTGCATTTTTGGTTTTTCCAACTGTGAATGACGGTAAGAATTACAGAAATTTTTTAGGCATATTTTATATTAATTTTTTTTAGCTAAATTTGCTGTTGAAAATAACAAAACTGGCTTACTACTTCGTTTGCTTGAAGAATCACCACAATTTGTTAAATTAAAGGCCCTCAAAATGTATTCAGAATTACGTCCATGCAGTATCTATGATAGTCCATCTGAACCACATTTAACTGAAATGTGTATGCCATGGCAGTCACTCTCTGAACCAATTGCTGGTGTTTAAAACTTTAACATATTTTTTTTTTCTCTTAATTTTTGTTGTTTCTTTCTTCTTTTTTTTCCTATTTTACTGTTGACAGCATTCTTTCATCGAATGGCATAATTCTCAGGTGTTGCTGAAAGGTATATTTTCGATGATTGAATTTAAAGCCATGTGTTGCGATAATAAAAGAAAAACTGCCAGGGTTTTGCAGGCAAAGCGCGGGAAAATGGTACAAAAAAAACATTTTGAAAAAAAATCAGCAAACAAATTTTTTTTCCTTGCGAAAAATCTGGCAGTTTTTCTTCATACATCGCAACACATGGCTTTAATGTCTTAATGTAAAAGGAAACGTTTTTTTAAATTTTTTTTTCAAGTGTCCATTAAGTGGCCACAATTTTGGAAGTTCAGCAATCATTTATGGTTTTTATATTTTGTGCTCAACTTCATTGTTTTTTTTAAATTGTTGCATGATTCTTTTTCATGTCTTCTTTTAATCTTTCAAAACACTTTTCTTAAAAGATTAAAAAGAAAATCAGTAATTTTTACTTCTGGGGATTTTATTTCTCAAAATTCATATTATTTGGTTCCCCATTTTTTTTTGATTATTTGTCAAACACAAAATGATTTTAAATTTTGGTTTTCGAAAAATTTTAACGTTGCTTCATTTTTTCTTTTTACTTGGATATATTTTTGCATTACTCATTATATTTTTTGTCTAAACAGAAAAAATACCAAAAAAATAACAACAACTATTTGATGGATAAAAAAAATTTTGGGCTCATTTTTTTACCTTTTGTCTTTTGTCCTTACTTTTTACTTGTGTTAGCATTCTTTTCTCTGAAAAGGAATGTTTTCTTACTTTTTGAACTTTGGTCGTTTTATATTGTTTTTTGGAAAAATCTTTTTAAATTGATAAAAAGATTTTTGTCTTTATGAAATTTACCTACGATGCTTTGTACCATTTATTCAATAAAATTATGAAAAACGTAATTCTTTCATTTCAAATTAATACACAACTCGACTTAGAAAACTTTATATGTTACATGTTGAAAAATCACAATAATGCTCTTCTATCCTCAGAACACTTTTCATTAAACTTACAACTATATCTTCTCGTTAAGGGCAAAACACAGTTAAACCTAAATAGAGGAAAAATAGTTATGTTTCTCTAACTTTTTTTGAAAGAAAATAGTGTTTAAAATTTGTATTTTTTGAATTTAAGTGTGTAAGTTTTAAACATTAAGGAAAAATAAACATTTTTAACAAAAAAAGATATTTTTGATCTGAAAAAAGGGGGGAGGGGACTATCACCCGAATGCATTCGCGAATGCGTCTACGCCCATGTTAAACATAATTCTAATTTTTTTAAATGCCAACATGTTAACAACTTAAAATATTGCATCATTCTTATTATTGATAAATCCCGTTGTAAAATGTAAGAATGATGAAATATAAATATCGAGAAGCAAATAAATCTTTTCAGTCGTCATTTTTATGATAGCTAGCAAAATATTTTTCACTTTTCGCTGATGTATAATTTTTCTCACAATTTATGAGAAGTTTTAAAACTTCTTGAATATTTCAGTGAATATTTATAAAAAGTTATTTTTAGATGGCAACAAAAAATTATTCTTTACCGCTTGAAGCTGGGCAGAATGTCAATATTGGGAAAACTTTAAATGGACAATACAGTAATCTCAATTTGAATGAAAATTATCAAAGTTCTTCAAATGCATTTTTTGAACTCCCAAAAACTGTTTCAAATGAAAAAAGAAAAGTTTTAAATTCTGGTAAACCAGATGCTGCAATCCTTTTCGAAAAATAATGTTTTTTGAAATTAATTTTGAGTAAATTTTTAAGCCTAGGAAATTAGTGTCAATCATTAAAAGGATTGCAACCCCAATAAAAATATTAGATTTTTTAAATCATGATGATTCACAAGCAAAAAAATTTTCCCATTCATGGAAAAAATCAACAAAAATGCTGCCATCAAATTTTGAAAATGATGACTCTGGAAAAGAGGATAATTTAAAGAAAAGAAACTCTTCCATTTCTAAAAATAGCACCCTTTCTCTTCACATTTCAGCATATGAAAATTTAACTGAAGATTCATCTGATTTATCTGATAAAAAGCAAGATTGCTTAAAGCAGAATGATTTGAATGAAAGCTTGAAAAATGCAAAACAAATTTTTATTGAAGCTGCTTCGGTTATTCAAGTAATTTAAGAAGCAATTAAAGATATGTTTAATCATTTTTAATTTGCAGAATCCATTTGAATTTCCAAGACCGCAATATGATAACGTTTTGGAACCTGAAATGTCCCAATTTAAAGCATCCCAACGACTACTTAATCCTCATGTATCATCAGGTGATCAACAGTTTTAAAAGTAATATCGTTCAACAGAATTACTTTTGACTAAAATTTTTCCTGGTTTATAAAAAATTAGTTTTGGATAAAAATGTTTACCAAATTCAAACAAATACAGTAACCTGAAGCCCTTGGAAGAAAAAGAAGGTTCTACCCGGACTCGAACCGGGGTTACTGGATAACTTCTCTATTATTCAAAGTCCAGTGTGATAACCGCTACACCATAGAACCGATGTTGTACGATCTTTATAAAGCATTCTTCACCTTGTTGCTTCTTAACGTTCCGAAATATTGTCTGCGAAGTGTTCTTTTTTTAAGAGAGTGTTATTGTTGCTTGCTTGGCTGCTTCTTTCTCTTTCTTTGCTTTGTATGATGAACAAGAGCTTTTTTTTGTACAGCAATCCAAGCGTTTAAAGCTTTTTATATTTGAACATAATGTGTTAATAAGTCCAAATGAAAAATTAGGGTTGTAATTTATATCAGATATGATGATACTGTAGCAGTTTTCATTTCATTGATATTGCTTTTTTGCTATTTTCCATAATTTAAATGACATTCTTAATATTTGATTTTTTAAATAACGGTATTTTTAAACCTTAATTTAGTCAATTTATGGCATTTTTATCTTCCAAAAATTTTTGATATTCGAAATTTGTTGATTGTAAGTAGTTCAATAAAAAAGCAGCTAAACCGCCTCCTTTCTTTTACCTTTCCTTTTTTTATTTTAGCTGCACGTTTAAAGCAATAGCATCGCCGTCCGTCGATAATGTTTGATTCGGGGGCGAGAAGAAAGAAAAAAAGCATCTTTCAAAATAATAAACAACAATCTTTGTCAGCAACGAACAAACCTGAAAAACAGCGTTGGCGGGTAGAAAAAAAGTTAACAAATGTGCTGTCCATTTGTTAAAAAAAGGTTTTATTTTCTAAACTATTTTTAAATAGCATTTATTAAAATACAAACTTCCATGGAACCTCAAAAATGGTTTTTAGCCGGAAATTTAATCCGCCACCAATTTTTTTCGTAATTAAAATGTGTTTTCTTATAATAAAGTGTAAATATTAAAGTTTTCCTAAAAAATGCTTGCTTTGGCTGCTTCTTTCTTAAAAAATTAAAACTTTTGTGCGATTCTCGTAAAACAAATCTCAAACCTCTCCAAAGTATGTACGCAGTTCACTGATTCATGGCAGTTTGCGTTTTTTTAAATCTTTCTTTTTTCTTGATTCATCCCGAGAATTATTTTATCATGTTTTTAATTGTTAATCAATTTTTCTTCAGTCTGCTTTAAAGGTTTTTTTAATTGCGGTAGACTTATGTTAACTCATAAATAGACCGTTGCAAGTTTTATAGATTGATAATGTTTAATTTTCTTCAAATAAATTTTGTATTAAAGACTAACTTCCATGTGATAAATGTTAGAGCTGCATTGACAATTTTTGTCATCCGAATTTCTGCCAATGGCGAACATATTTTCCAAATATTTTTAGTTTTTATTTAAATTGCTATGACAAATTTGTAGAAGTATTTGTCCTTCTATTTTTCGTAGCATACACTTTATCTCTTTTTAATATTTTCACAAAATTATTCAGTTGGGTGTCCGTTTTTTAGATTTTATTCTTAAGATTTTTAATTAATATTTAATGGCTTTTTTAAATCAAAAAATGATGATTCAGTTTAAGGTTGACCTTGGTCTAAGCAGCTTTTGCAAAACTATATGAGTGACCAAATGTTAGTGCGTCCGCAAGGATCGATCATTTTGTTTCTTTTCTTGCTCTTTTTTTCTTCTTTTCGTTCAATTCAGTGTCTTTTTCTTTTTTGAGGTTGAATCATTTTTAAAAAATTTTTCCATCTTATTTTTTTCGTTGTATTTTTCTTTTTTTTCAACCGTGAATCATTCAAAAATAATTTTAAAACAAAAAGTTTCAGCATCAAATATGGCATCAAGTGAATACACCCTTGGTAAGCAGCTTAACATTCATTCTTTTTGAAAAAATAATGTATAACATTTTTCTAGAAAAAACTTTTGCTTCATTGCCAAGAACTGTTCGTGGTCTTCCTCTTGTAATTTCAGGGGATCCAGCTGGTAGTAAATTTCTTTATTGCAATGGAAACAATGTTTATATTCGTGAAATTGCTGTAAGGATTTCCAACAGACCCCTATAATTATAAAAATGTTATTTCATTTAGGATCCAACAAAAGTTGAAATTTATTCTGAACATGCTCAATTAACAACTGTTGCAAAATATTCACCATCTGGATTTTATATTGCATCTGGTGATCAATCTGGAAAGCTTCGTATTTGGGATACTACTCAAACAACTCATATTCTTAAAGCTGAATATGCTTTTATTGCAGGTGCTATTCGAGATATTGCTTGGAATGATGATTCTAAACGTCTTGCAATTGTTGGTGAAGGACGTGATCGGTATTTCTACTTTGCGAAAGCATTTTTTAGATGTTAAATTTATAGTTTTGGTCATGTTTTCCTTTTTGATACTGGTACAAGCAATGGCAATCTTTCGGGTCAAAGCCGAGTTATGACTTCCATTGATTTTAAACCAAGTCGTCCATATCGTCTTGTTAGCGGCTCTGAAGATAATACTGTTGCTATTTTTGAAGGACCACCATTTAAATTTAAAACTGTTAGCTTTTATTCCATTTTTTTCTTTTTATTAATCAATTCATTTTCAGCTTTTCCATAATCATGCACGTTTTGTTAATTCTGTTCGTTACAATAAAGATGGAAGCCTTTTTGCTAGTGCTGGTGCAGATGGTAAAGTATTCCTTTGTGATGGAGTCGAAGGCGAAAAGAAAGGGGAACTTATTGATCCTTCTGTAAAAGTTGGAGCTGCTCATGGCGGCGGAGTTTTTGCCCTTGCGTGGAATGCTGATGGAAGCAAGATTGCTAGTGTTTCCGGAGATAAAACTTTAAAGATTTGGAGCTCTGCTGATCAATCACTTTTGAAGTAACCGAATAATTTGTTAACGATTCTTTACTCATTTATTTTTCAGGACTGTGACATTTGGTAACGCTATTGAAGATCAACAATTAGCTGTTACATGGCAAAAGGATACCATTGTATCAGTTGGATTAAGTGGATTTATCTTCTATATTAATCCAGATTCTGGTGAAATTACAAAAACAATTCGGGGACATAATAGACCAATTACTGCTCTTGCACTTTCTCCTGATAAGAAGTATGCATTTACTGCTGATTTTGAAGGGCATATTACAAGATGGCTTATCTCTGATGGCACTTCTGAACGTCTTATACCTCAAATTCATAAATCTCAAGTTGCTAGCCTTGCTGTTACATCAAAAGGTACTCTTGTTTCTATCGGCTGGGATGATACTGTAGCATTTACTGCTGGTGTATTTGAAAAAGTTGAAAATATTCAAGCAAATACTGTAAGATTATCATCACAACCACGTGGTTTGGATGTTTCTCCTGATGGTTCAATTGTAGCTGTAGTATGCCAAAGAGAAATTGTTATTTTTAAGAATGAAAAGCAAGCCGGTAGCGTAAATATTAAATATGAAGCTCAATGTGGAGCATATCAATCTGATGGAAAATATCTTGCTGTTGGTGGCTCTGATAATAAAGTTCATGTATATTCAATTCAAGACATTAATTTAACTGAAAAGCAAGCTCTTCCTCATGCTGGTTGTATTACATCTGTTTCATTCAGCAATGATGGAAAATATTTGGTTGCAACTGATAATAACAGAAAAGTACGTTTTGAAACCTTTACAGTAAGAAAGAATAATCACAAAAATATGTTTTTAGGTTATTCCTTACAAAGTTGATGATAACTTCAGTGTTGCGTCTGAAAAAGATTGGACTTATCACAATGCTCGTGTTAATTGTGGTGCATGGTCACCAAATGGGCGATATGTTGCAACTGGTGGTTTGGATACCAATGTTATTGTATGGGATATTCAACATAGTGGAGAAAGTCCAATTGAAATTCGTGGTGCTCATTCAGCAAGTCCAATTAATGGTGTTGCATGGTTAGATGATAAGCGCCTTCTCACTGTAGGACAAGATTCAAATATTAAAATTTGGAATGTTACTTTATCTTAAATATTTGTAATGCAATCTCTCCTGTTTTTTAAACAATTTTTCTTTGTATCTCCAATTATGTGTAATTTAAATGCTATCTTTTCATGTTATATATTTACTATTTAAATAAATAGAATTTAAAATGAAGTAAATATAAAATTATGACAAACATTGAAAAAAAGTAATTCATCTTCAATCGTCATAATCTTCATCATTATCATGAACGAAGATTTCATTTTCTTCCAATGCAGCGGCTCCTAATTTTGCTAATGTTGAACCAAAGTATACAGAAAACATTAATGCAAAAGATACCTGTAATAACGGAAATGGGATTTATAAAAGAGAACATCTATTTGAAAAGCATAAATAAACGCTACCTTTAAGATTCCGTGATTATGCGTATAAAATGCTGAAGGAATTGAATTTCCTTTATTTACAGTTGTTAAATGTGATAAATTCCGCCTTCCAGAGAATAACAAAATAGTAGCATTTTTGGTAAATTGTTTAAAAAGCATGAAATTCTGGTTATCACAAAATCAATTTAAAAATATACTAAAAAACAAATGTTTCTTGATAAAAAAATATTGACAAAAAAACAAAACATTGACAAACTACATTTTTTGTTACTTTGAAATTTTCAATGAAAGAAAAAGCTATCGTAACACTTTTTCTATTATAAAAAAAGAGGACTCAAATTTCTCTGCATATTTTGAATTTTTAAGATTATCCATGAAAAAAAAGAAGACAAAAGAAAAATCAATGTAATTATAACATCACATATAAAAGTAGTAGTATGCCATTTTGAGATGCCAATGTGCAAGCTTCTTTTCTTCTTCTATTGTTATACTTTTTTCTTCTTTTTTTTGAGTTCCTTTAACGTCATTTCTATTCTACTTGTTTCCTTTCAAAAATATATATATATATATTCAAACAAGTAAGCAAAAACTAAGCAAGTCTTCCATCAACAGTAGTTGCAATAGTCGAAAAAGCAGATTTCATTACGGAATAAACAAGTATATTCTTGCGCTCATGCTTGAATATGCTTTTAAACAGATGAATGTTTGTTATTTTTATGTTTAATGCTTAGAATTTTGCTGCCAAAGGAGAAAGAATTTTTTTCATTTTATTATTAGACATTCTTTTGAAGACGCAAAACATATTTTTCATTTTCTTTCATTCAAAAGTTTAGCCATTTTTTTATCATAATATGACATGTTTAAACATACTTTTTTGCCATTTTAATTTTTGATTGTCAAGTCTTCTTTTAAGATGCCATGTTTCCTTGTCTTTTTCTCTTTCTTGCTTCAAAAACCTCACACATCTTTGATGAGAATGAAGAAGAAAAGCAAAGTGCCGGAGGATGTCAAACCATGAAATTTTCTCACGCTTTTCTTCCTTCCCCCTTTTTTATTTTGCTGCATTTTCTGCTGCTTATTATGATCTAATGTTTTTGCACTTATTTATAATGTTCAAAAATTTTTTGTTTATATTGTTTGAATAGAAATATAAAATTTTGTTTTTAGAGTGGTGCGCGACTTCCTCAAAATAAAAAAAGGAGAAAAGAGGGGAGTCTCCAAAATAAACTGCCAGGAGCATTGCATGTGAGTTTGTGAGTGAGCAAGCGCATATTTGACTTAAGCTTTTTTTTTCGAAATTTTCGTTTCACATAAATGGCATCGTGAATGCCGTTGGCTCCTTCTTTTTTTTCTCTTTTTTTCCTTTTTTGTTAAAGCTTTTTTTGCAGCATTTTGTTCTGAGCTTTGAGTTTCTTTTTTAACGCACTGGCTAATCAACTCATTGTATACATTCGTTCGTTCAACACAAAAAAAAGAAAGAGAAAAAAAATGGGAAGAAATCGTTTGAAATGCCATAAAGGTAATCTCTTTTTTTTTCTCTCTCTGTTTCCTTCTTCTTATGCAATAATTTTTAAAAAACCACTCCTTTTCAGTGTTAGCCATAAATTTTCCTTTTTTCTTCCGTGCCGTAAAAAATGTTATTGTTAAAAAATGTACCTATATTTTTGTTTACTTTTGTTTGTGGCAAAGAATACCTTTTTGAAAGTATTTTTTTAGTTTCTGAAAAAAAAAATGTCTGCAAAGCTTCCAAATTTAACCGATTCAGGCTTGGATGAAGTTTACCAATGGATTGGAAATATACCACTGTCAAAACCTGTACGAAATATTTCAAGAGATTTATCAGATGGAGGTTTGGAGCTTGAATTTTTTGAACTTTTTCGCACCATTTATTTTTTTTAGTGTTAATAGCAGAAATTGTTTCACATTATTTGCCCCGATATATTGCGGTTAATAATTTTACTCATGTTAATTCTGTGGCACTTAAAAGATACAATTGGGAAACACTTCAAAAGTATTAGATATTATTTTTAAAATCTTTCTTCGAAACATTATGTTTTAGAATGTGTTTCAAATATTTAAATTTTCAATTAAGCGATGAACAAATTCGTAGCCTTTCAGAAGGAAGTCATGGATCAATGGAAGCATTTTTATTATTTCTTAAAGATAAAATTGATCTTGCTGTAGCCGAAAAACGATTCCGTCCAACAAAACGTCGAACTCGATCTTCAGCATCTCGAGGATCAACATTAAGTTTAAATCAAAGTGATTCAGAATATGAAAGAGAAATAAGTGCAACAAATTTAAATAAAACATTTAAAAATTTAAAGATTGCTTCAACGCCTCGAAGTCAAATTGATATGACAAATGGTCAAACAAAAGACGAACAAATTCAAGTAAGAATTTATGAAAAATGCCTTTAAAAAGTTGTATTTGTTTTACAGAAGTTATTGGCACAAGTACAATATTTAGAAAGAATTATTGATCAAAAAGATGAACATATTGCAGCATTAACAAAAAAAGTTGAACAAACAAATATTTCAAATGGTTCAAAGAAAAAGCAAGAATCGGGATATCAAAAAGATTTGAAAGATGAACAAAGTCAAGTAAGTTTAAAGCGTTTCAAATTTGAGATAAATGAAATTTTTATAATTAAGGTATTTATGTCACAAATTCATTACTTGGAATGTGTAATACAGCAAAAAGAAGAAGGAATTGCAACTTTATCGACACAAGTGGATAAACTTATGGGAATGCTTTATCCTGAGCAAGTTAGTTTTTGATTTTGTTTTTCTACTTAATTAAAAAAATATTCATATAGGAAACAAATGACACCTCAGAAATTCCTTCACCTGCTCCACAACATCGACAAAGCTTAAGAAACCAAAGTATTGAATATTCATCTCATAAATAAATAATTATTTTTTTTAATTTTGTTATATTAGTTTTAAATAAAATTATGGCTTTAATAAATAAAAAGAAATTTAATTAAATCAAATTTAACAAAGAGAACATTGAATTTGATAAGTTCAAAGTACCAATTATTTATTTCAGACAAAAATAAGACTCGTAAAACCACAAAAAAATGATTGATCAATGATTTATACCGGTTTTCTTTCAAAATTTTATAATCAATAATGTCTTACCTTTTTTTTGTTTTATGTTTGAAAAAAGGGAAAATAAACAATCAACTTTGTTAAAAATTATTTTTTTATAAATGGTGAGGAGAATATTTTATTTTACTTTTTTAATATTATTATTAATAATTCAAGTAACAGAATGTAAAAGAAAGTCATATTTTGTTTATAATGAATTAGGAAAAGAGTTAATTCTTGCTGCTCGAGGTTACGGTGCAACAGGTTTGTTAAAGTAATTTTTAAAAAGGTGCTAAATGGACGTTTCTAGTTTATGAAGAATACATAAATGCAACAGAAAATTTGGATCCTGATGGAAGAGAAGCAGCATATCCAGATTTTTTTGAAAAATGTAATGATTTAGGATGGGAATTTGCAGAAAATGTTACAAACCTTGTTAAAAACACAAAAGACACAACAAATGTTAAAGTATGATTTTTTCAAATTTCTAAAAATTTACCAAATTTTTTCAGACTTTGAAAAAAATTGGTTTGGATAATTTTTTGGCAAAATTTTTAACATTGGAAAATGCAAAAATAAAAGAGGGAATAAAACAATTGTGCATGAAAACTGAATTACAATTTCAATGCCAATTTGGGTTTGGCGAAAGTCGGTACGTATTTTTTAGCAAAAATAATTCCTGTTAAAGTAAAAATTTTAGTTCACAAATTCAATTACGTATTGAAAATTTAAAGAAATATGATGGAGATATGAGGTTATTACTTGAAAAAGATTGCAATGAAAACTCGAGGGAAACATTAAATTATCCATGCATCGGACATGCAACGGATAAATGGACCGCACCATGTATAAAAGCAAGAAATTTTTTTTTTAAATTTACGCAATAAATTAAAAATTTTTAGATTATTGATGATTATAATTTAACAAGATCAGAAAACAATGATAAAATTTATAAAATTTATACGGATGCAATTGATCATGCTGAAAAAATTGTAAATAGCACAGATCCTGATGATTCAAAGCAATTTATTCCAACAAAAATCATTGTTCAAAATATTTTAAAAAAAGCTTTGAATCAAATTTTAGAGCTTGAAAGTATGTTTTGAATCTTAGTTTATTTTAACAAATATCGGAGTTATTTACAGGTGAAAAATGCAGAAGACTTTCATCGATGATCAGCTGTATATCACCTGAAATGAAAAAAATTTGCCGACCTGGGGCTGCAGATGCAATGAAAATTAGCCTTCTTGTTGGATATCTTCGAAATGAACGTGGTATTGCATTACAAACACATTTTGAACAATTTGATATTGATCCTGATCCAATTTGTTTAGCCTTACATAAGGATATTTAAAAAAGCTTTAACACCAGCCTCGTTTATTATTAAATTTATAAAACAAACATAAAAGTCATAAATTTATAAATGTCGAAACACACAAAAACGTTTTATTCATAATAAAAAGTTGAATTCTTAAACATTGGAATTTTTTAAATAAATGGAATATTAGGAAAGAAGATGATGATAATGAAAGACCACACAGAAATGAAAAACTAATAAAAATTAAAATCGACGCATTGAATGATAACCAAAATGTGCTCCGCATAACTTCCATCGACATGGATGTGATGCACTTCGACGAGACGGTGTTCCGCTTAATGTTTCTAAAATTTCAAAAAAGGTTATTTTCATTTTTCAAAAAATTTGAAACATGGCAAATTTGAGTCGTTAATTTAAAAAAGTTATACCATATGGTAGGAGTGAAGAAGATCGGCGCAATCTTTCCAAATGTTCTGATAATCTATAATTTCTTAACTTTTCTTCCAACGGCGACGAATATGTATTAAACATTTCCTTTTCTTGATTTTCTGAATTATATTGTGACGGCACAGATATCACAAATGGGACATTTTGTGTTTCATTTGGTGCATCATTAAACTATAATCACATTTCTTACAAAAAAGCCCCATTAAAAATTAGTTTCAAACCGTTTTAATGGCATTTGATTCATTACATATAACAGCACAAACTAATGCAAAAAGAAACAAGCATGTCTGTGAACAATAACAAATATTATATAAATTCATTTGAATTTTTTTCGTGATGCCCAAGATGGCTCAATGGCTATAAAGTTTTAATAGAAATGAAATTACAGATAATCACAAACTTTAGAAAAAGAAAAGCAAAATGAAAAATAAATGTGAAAGAAGAAGCGACAGTCAACCAACAACACCCGCGCAAAAAAACCCAAAATGTCAAAATAAAATTGCAAGTTTTTTTTCTTATTTCTTTTGAAGAAAAATTTAACAAAGCCAATCTTCATAACTTTTCGCGAAGGCGGGGACTTAACTGATAACTCATAAATTTTTATAAAACAAAAAAACATAGAGAATAACGAGGAAATGAAGCCTTTTATTTTTCAATTCTTTTTTCAAATAAAAAAATGATATTATTAAAAAAAATACTATGAGTTTGTTGGCTGATGTTTTTTATTCAATGAACCAAACTCAATGACACCGGTGTCAGTTGAAGATAAAGGCCGGGGATATTGTGTTAATCCCTAAAAAATTAAAAAACGATAAGATATGCAAATGTGTAAATTGTTTTTTTTTAAATTCGTACCAGTTGAATTCCATATGTAAAAGCGATAAAATCTCCTGGTTGATAAGGGGACCATGTGGAGGTGGAAATTTCATTAGGGATTAAAAATTCTAAAAGTGGAAAACAATTAATTTTGATAGCAATGCAAATTAATCATTACCATTACTGATACGTTTATGTACAGTTGCTGTTTTAGGTCTTTCAATAGATAAATTTTCTGGTCGATGATCTACTTTTGGCACTAAAGCAGTTTCTGTAACAGACTCCGTTATCTCTTCCTTCAATCGTCCACCATCGACAATCAAAGAAGGAAGCGGATTTTCATTGACATTTAATTCAGTGACTGGCAAAATGACACCTGAAGAAATACACACTTTTTAAAATTCAATTTAAATTTTTTAAACCAATTAAACAAATTTTACATTATAATAAATTTTCAAAAAAAGCATAAAAGGCATCATATAAACAGGAGAGAAAAAAAGATAGGGGGAATTAAATCGAAGGGTCCAAAAGACAATGCCTTTTCCTCTTTCTTCTTTCTTTCCTTTCAATGGTCTCAGAAACTGTGTAAAGCAACTGTTTTGTCTCCATCCTTTTTATTTTTTTCATCTTCATCATTGACAAAAAAATATAAATTTGTTTTATATCTTTGTAAAAAATCTTTTTGACATTTTTGTTATAAAAGTTTTATGTTTAGTTTATTTCAATTTATAATTGTAAAAGTTTTGTTTCAAAAAAAAAATAAGCAAAAGACAAAAAAGAACGTTGAATTTTGGTGGTAGTAGCTTTTTGGCCCCGGAAGCATTTGAAAAAAAATAAATTTACTTAGGAGAAAAAAATGCGACCCCCACCAAAAACAAAATAAAGCAGTTTAGTTTACTCGGTTTTTGTTTTTTGACTTTATTTTAAGATTTTTGCTGCATTTTAAATATACTTTATTTATTTAAAAAAGTCTAAAGAAAAAATGCTTTTTTTGTTTTTTTAAAAGCAGCCATTTGATAGTTTCCTAATTGGCTTTCTTTAGTACAAAATACATTTTACTTTTTATCATTAACGGAAAAGCTGTAGACATTTTAATTGAGATCAAATTTCGTCTGTTTTATTAAATTATTATACTTTTTTTTCTTTCTTGAAGTATTGGCATATTTTCTTTTTTCAACGCTATTAAAATTTCAAGGATGTAATATAAAGAGTTAACTTTGCTGTGTTTCTATTTTTTACGTGTTTGCTTTCTCTACCTTTTTATAGTCTCCGTTAAATATAATTTTTTTTTGCAAAAAAACTAACTTAATTTAATTGCTTTAACTTTTTTTTAAGATTCTTCTTAGACATTTTGGACGACTATTCCTTTCACTTAAAGACTTACTTTTGACTTCATTTTTAAGAGGGGGTAATTTTTGAAGTTCCTCTTCTTTTGCTGGAATTTTTGGCATTGAAATTGGGGAAGTTGGAACAGCATCAGCAATTTTATCCGACACATCAACTGGTTGTTGCTTCCTTTTCATTTCTGATGATTCAATCCAACTAAAAATATATCATCAATAAATAAAATTGGTTTTACAAAAAAGAATGGAATCAAAATATTATTAAATGAAAGTTAAATATTTATGGACTACTGGTCACATCACGACTATCAATATCGTAATCGTCATGTAAGAAGAGCTCAAGCGGTATGTTAAAAACTTATTAAAAAGGGTTGTCTTATTGTTTTTGAATGCAAAAATGTTACCGTTTATCTGTATATTTTCCATGTTTTGATACTTCTATTTCGAGGTCTTTGTTTTGAATTTCTTCAATTGCATTTGGATGATACTTTTGTATTGGCCTTCCACAACTATTATAATAAACAAATAAGCAACACCATCCAAAAAGTATTATTAATATTCCGCTTCCTAATACAATACCTTAAATATTAAATTTGTCGTTTTTTTTTTTTGGTTTCCTGTAAAAATTTTAAAAAAATTCTCACTTACCCACAATCCACCAACGGGATTGTTCATTCAATTCAATTTGATATTGTGCTAGAAAAAGGAAACAAAAAATGCTTTTTAGTTTGTTTTTCAAAAAAAAATTTTTACCACGGATATTTATTACGGGATACTGTAGCGCTGCAGAGAGATGCGAAAGTGTTAGCAGTGAAATGTCTTGAATAATAACTTCAGATGGAATTGGTTGATTGTCAAAAAAGCTAACAAAATTGAGTATTGTAATTCCTTCAGAATTTCGAGTGCCAAGAATCTTAAAAAAGGAAAAGTAAAACATTAATTTTATTTGTTTTTTTCTTTTCCATTGTTATTTACGTTTTTAAAAGCTTTATTTTTTTAAGTCTTTTAAAATTGCCTTTACATCATAAAGTTATCTATTTTTTTCGTCTTCATTTTTTGGAAAAAAAATACAACTTTTTTTTGTGCACTTCTTCGAACAAAAGTGTTTAAGTGCTTGCCCAACACATGCTTATTTGGCGTTTTTTTTTGTGTCTTCCGGACATGCCCGGGAGGCAAAGTTGAGTGGCAGCAAAAAAAAGGAAAAAGAAAAGAAAATGCCGTTGATGATAGACAATGATGACGATGATCAATAGCTTCACAAAAAAAATAACATGAAACATATTTTTTTTGTTTTATTTTTTTTTCCATTTTTTGCCTACTTTCAATATTTCTGAATTTTATGGGAAAAATTTGTAGTCTTAATACAATTCTGACCGATTACTTCATTAATTATATAACTCTTTTTCTTTTCTTACTTTCATTTTCTCTGTCTCCATTTTCTTCTTTTGCTACTACTTTTTTCTGTTATTTTACACATATTTGACCACAGTAAAAAAAACTTGCCGTGTAGCTTCAAAGAAGTTATTCAACCCGCTTCGTTCAAACTTTTTTTTTCAAACAAAACAAAACAAAAAATGCTTCAAGGATGAAGGAGGGCGCAAAAAAAGCTAACATTGCATTTTTTTGGTGCCAAATAACATACCACAAAAAAATGCTCGTTGAATTGTTCGCGCCTCGCAGGGCCGTTATAAGCAGCCGAAAAAAAAATAGTATAACCAAAAGAAGAAAAGAGGAAAAAATATATATATAGAAGAAGAAGCCTTGCGGCCTGACGCTCGTTGAAGATCTTTTTAGGGCATTTTTTTCTCCTCTTCTTCTCCGTCTTCTGAAATAAGCAACTCTGAAGCTTTTTAGTCGCATGTTTTCTGCAGCAAAAAAATATATAGGGGAGACAAAAACGTGTGCTATTAAACATTAAATGAATAATGGCATTCCAAAACATGACATGCTTCAAATATTCTTATTTATTAAGTCTTTTTTTAATGTTTCATTATTTTTTGCTATTTTTAATTATGACCGAGATTTTCGTTGCTTTTTTTTCGAGATTTTTACCAAAACTTTTTTAAAATTAAACCCCATACCTTCACCGTAAAAGGATTATCCACATTTGTTAAATTTAAAAATATTGTTGTACGATTTTGTCGAAGATGCGCCGTTGTTGATTCTTTAAATGCTGCTAATAATATTTGTTCAAGCCTTTTTTTCAATATTGGCCATTCATTTTCTTTAATCTGTCTTACAGCAATATCTGAAAATTTTTTAAATTGCAGCAATAAATCTTAGATTTTTATGTTTGTGTTTTTTTCTGAAATTACTTTTTTTAGACAATGCATTTTTAAAGCATTTTAAAAGGAAATGCTTTTTTGTCGTCTTTTTTTGTGCAAACAAATTTACATACGTAAAATTATTTTTTCTTTCTTCCGTCTTGTTTTTCTTTTTTTTTTTAAAAAAGATAAGTTAATTTTAAATATATTTAAAAATGTTGTAAATGGAACTTCTGCTTTTTTGCCTCTTTTTTGGTAACGTGTCACCAGAACATTTGTTTTTTTATGGGAATATAAGACATTGCCGATAGTCATTGAAAGAAGAAGTAGAAGACGTAAAAGAAAAAAAAGGAGGGGAGAGTGATGCAACTCTCACGGGAATTTTATTGTTCGTTTTGGTTTTTTTTCTGCTTCTTCTTCTTCTTTTGAAAAACAATGGCATTCCAAAAACAGTCAAAAGCAAATGAAAAGAAACAGAAGAAGAAGTAGAGAAAGGAAGGGAAACAAGAAAGAAGGAAGAAATCTAACTCCGGAAATTGATTCCTAACCTGTTTCAGTAATGAAAGTACTGCTATAGCGTTGTTGTTGTTGTTGTTGTTGCAACTGCTGTGACTGCGAATGCAGCTTTGAATTTTCATTCTTTTCTTCTTGCATTATTTTAGTTGTTTCATTAGATAATGATGAAGTTGACTCAAGAACTTTTGAAACATTACCTAAAATGAATTTCTTTTTTTCATTTTTTTTCATTTAAAAAAAGCTTTTAGCAATATGCTGCTAAAAAATTTGGGGGAGAAAAATGTAATGTATACTTTGTTATGGCAATATATATATATTATATATATACAAGCAAAATCAACCTTCTGGATATTTTCTCATAGCGTCCCTAAGTAACGAAAATTAGTATTTTAGGTTTTGAAATTGCTTCTAAAGTATTTCTTTTTGCATTTTTTTATTTGCAAAAAGAAAAGTTAATCACGCTGCTGCATTTTAGTTCTTAGTTTTCTTCAGGTAAAAAAACAAACACAACCCGTGGGAATTTTAGGAATACTTTTTTTATCTGTTATTGGTTCAATTCTTATTCTTTCAATGAAAAAAGTTCTTTCCTGTTATTTTTAGTCTTTTTGTTTTTATGGTAATTTTTGTATATCTCATTTCTTAATAGTTTTGCTAAAAAATAAATTTACAAAAATTGTACTTTTAAAAGATACTGTCTCAATATTTTTTTGCAAGATGTTATTAATTTTTTAAAAGGTAATTACTCAAAATGGCGGAAATTTAAAAATATGCAAATCCGTTAAAGAGTCTACTTTTTTGCGGTCCAAAAATAAGTATAACACAAAAACTTTTTGAAAACGTTTTAAGGGATATCTGCAAAAAAGATAATAAGCACAAAGACAAAACTCCGAGAAAAGCATAAAACAGTCGCACCCGTCATTTTTTATGAGTTGATAGGCGTTATTTCTTTCTGTTTTTTATTTTTTAATTAAACCTTGCAAAGATTTCGGTTAACCCGAGAATTGCTCTCATTGTATGTTATTGTATTTGCTATTGAGCTGCTGCTATTTGTCTGTTTTTTTCTTCTTTTTTTGATAAAAAAATAATGCGGTATAGAAAAAAGCAATTTCTTGATTATCCACTGCCACCGATGATAATTGTAAGTTTACTTTAAATATATTTTTTAAAGGCTGTAGCAACCAAATTTTGTTTTTTATTATATATGTTTTTTATCCCTGCATTTTTCTAATAATAAAAAAAATATCTGCTTTTGTTGTCATGTTGGCCCCTTTAGAAAAACGCTATAATTACTGTTCGTTGCTCCTTGGAGACCATGTTTTATAATATTATTTCGGAAGAAAAAACTTACTTTCATTTTCCAAGGAAAAATTTATATTGAAAAATAATATTAGAAATAAAATAGTAATCATAAAATACTTCATAACCGAATAAAGTTTGAGTCTTTTTTCTATCGGAGAATATTTGATCAATATTTTTGATAAATTTAATTTAAACAAATATATAAAACTTTCTTTTATTAAATATCGAATATTTTTATTTTAACATAATTTTGAATATATCTGCAAAAATAGCCTAAAATTTGTTATGAGTCATCGCTTTAATAGAATAGGCAGTAGGATATTGAAAATATCAAGAGTAATAATAATTTTCCAATAATCAATCATTCATTCTTTTTCATCTTCCAAAAGTCTTTAAATTTTTTTCATATGTTTTTTTAAGGTTAGAAAAAGCTTTTGCTATTTTTACATGGAATCCCATTTAGGTCCCACTATATTTAAAAAACTGCGCATGTACATACCTTTTTTTCTTCTCTTTCTTCTTACAAAGCGTTGTCATGACTCCGTTTGTTGCGCGTCGTCTGTAACACACATATTTGAAGGAAAGGGCCATCAGAAGCTCGGAAGAAAGAAGAAGAAAAAAATACGGCAAAATAAAAGAAAAAGAAGATGAAAAAAAGGAAAGCTTTTTGAATTCTTTAAAGGCGGAGTAATCTTATAAAAAATCTCTTTATTACCTTTTTTTACGATACATATTTTTTCAACCTATATTTAAAAAGTTGTTTTCTATAAATTTTTTTTTGAGTCACGGTTGTATTCTAAATTTAGTTTTTTAAAAATCTTATTATATTTTTTTTAAACTTTGATTTTTTTTAACACACGAAGAAAAAAATGTCTAGCATAGTTTTTTATGCACATTCTTTTGACCCGAATAAAAAAAATTGTTTTGAATTTAAATTTTTAATAATTTCCCCCATTTATTCAAACATCTGCTTCTTCTTTCAAATTTGTAACATTCGTTTTTGGCATATTTTATATATTGAAATAATTATAAATCAATCCTTTCTTTTTAACTATTTAACTATTATTATTTACTACTAATTTTTTGGCATTTTTTAAAAAAATGAATGAATTTTTTTTCAAAGTCTTATTTCTTTCTTTTTTCTTGCTCTTTTTTTGCTACTAATACTTACTTTTTTTACCTTGCTCTTTTTTTTAAAAAAAATTAAATGTAATGGCATTTGTCTACTGCGTAAATTTTTTTTTACTTTGACTTGTTGCCGTTTATTATTTCTTTTTCTTCTATTATGGTGTTTGTTACTATGGCTTCTTTACTTGATGATCTTTTCCGCATTGCCCCAAGGATCTGTTAAATGAAAAAATTGCAACTATTAAAAGGCTATTTTTATTTATCTATAAAAAAATTTACCCTTTTTATTAAATTTTTTTCTCTTTAAAATTAAAATTTGCATATTTTATGACAATTTTTATCTAATTATTATCTTATTAAAATAATAACATGCTTGTCAAAAAAAGTAGACTAAAAAAGTTATTTTTTCTTTTACCCTTTCTCATCTCTCTCTATCTAACATTTTGGAAAAAGTTTTTTTTTCCTTTCTTTTTTTGCTTTGTCATTGCTTTACTGACTGCTGTCGCTTAAGGCAAGCCCCTCGTTTTTTTTATACGCAATTGTCCTCCTTTCGGCAAAAAAAAAATATATATATAAGCAAAGCAAGCTGACAACGGCTTCCGCTTGAGCAAGCTGACAACGGCTTCCGCTTGCTGTTGCAAAAAAAAATAATGCATAAAAGTAAAAAAATTTAACGGTAATATTTTTCCTGCTTTTTTTATTTCGCGCAAACACTGTTTCTGCCTCCTTTTTTTCACTTGATTGAATTTCGAAGCATTTATAACAGAAAAAAAATAAATTTATCGAAGCGCAACTTTAACGAAATCTTAATGTTTAATTTTTTTAAAAATGACTTTATTCAATCTTTTTTGTACATTTTTATTTATAAATTTTTATTGAAACTTTTATGCACCATAAATACACCTTAATATTGCTTAGTCAAATGTATTAAACTCGATTTTTGTTAAAAGTGTTTATGCTTGATTTAACAATATTTAAAGGAAAAAATATAAAACTAAAATTTTTATTTTAAATACATTTTTCTTATAAAAATTTGTACTATAGTTAACCATTTTATTTATATTTATGAAATCACATACACGTTTCTGTTTTTTTCTTGTACTCGGAACCATCTAAGAGTTTTTTTGGTCCAAATAGAAAGTCAGTTTTCGTGGAAAAAAAGAATACATTCATGTTAGTTGTATATTCCATATTAGCACGGACGTATCCGATTTCTGTTCCCCCCTACTATTCCCCGACTTCTTCTTTGGCTTTGGTAGAAAAAAAGTACTGTTTTTGGAGCCCCTAAAATGACGCGAAACAGTAGAGAAGAAGAAGATATGACGCGCCTCTTCTCAATTTGCGTTGTGAGGGTTGTTTGAGAAATTTTCCTTTTTTTTATTCTATTCTACGGAAGGCTACTACTACTTCTCAAATATATATATATATATTTGAAAGAAGAACCACTTCAGAATCATTCTAAAAATGAAGAAATCTAAACTTCTAATTTTCTTTCTTTTTCCTTCTATTATGCCATCTTTGCAAGTTAAAAAAATGGTTTAAAAATTTACGAGAAATATAGAAACCATTAATTCTTTTATTACTACTACTATTCTCAAAGTCTTTTGCTTTGTATAAAATAGACTTGATTTTTTTCTATTGTTCTGAAATACAATTGCCAACAAATTTTCAAAAGATGCTTCTTTTTTTAACACTTTGACAAGCTTTTATCTATTTTTTGCATAATTAAAGTTTTTTTATATGTAGATTAAATGACTTTATAATGTCAGTGAAATTATATAAATGCAACAATTTTTTGTTATCCCCTAAATAATAATGTTGCAAGTTTAAAAATAAATCTTCCTTATTTTTTTGTCATTTTAGAAGCATGTGATTTTTATCTCAATAAAAACAAAGGATCATTTATTTTCATTATATTTATCTTCCGCTTTGTTTTTATTATCTTTTTAATAACTCAAAATGTTAAAAAAAAAATTTATAGCATTTTTTTCAACGTTAAAAAAATGGAAGTAGACAACGTCAAATGTTTGTAATTTTTTAAGGTAGAGCAAAAAAGAGAGAGGGGAAAGAAGGAACAGCATCCAACTTTTTTCTATGTTATTGATGACCGCGATCTAAAAGCAGTTGTCCTTGTTCTTTGTATTTATGCCGGCATAGAATAAAAAAAAAGATATCTTACATTTTTTTAACAAGCTCTAAAAAAGCTTTGTATTATTGATGCAGTTTTTTTCAATCTTGTCATTTTTTTCCTCCTTCTTTTTTTCTTGCATTTTCATTTTATGTCTTTCATTTATTGTTGACCATCCATTTTGAAAAAATTAATTTTTAAAACTTTTATCAATTTTTTGACTCCCTTTATACAAATTTGTAGTAATAAAATACATAATTTTTTTTAGAAATGAATACATTCAAATTTATTTTTTTTAATTGAAATTGTTGCAAATAAATTTTCTTTTTCTTTCTTTTATTTGATAGCTTTTTTTAATGAAAAAAGGTAAAAAAAGAAAGACAATAGAAACGCGCAACTGTTGCTTGTCTCAAAAATAATTTCTTCCACGACATTTTAAGTGAAAATATATATTTTGGCACAACTGTTTTTAAAAATTGCTGTTTTTGATTGTCTTCTGATTTTTAAATTAAATGGTCATTGAATCATTGACCGAATGCATTCTCTTCTTTTTTAATATTTTACCCTTTTTAGACACTTTTTTGTGTTTTGACAAAACGTTTTTTTATTCGTTAAAAGACTTCCAAAAAGTTCAAATTTAACACTCTCTTTTTTACATCCACCTTTGGCCATTTTTTTTCATTCATGTAATTTGAATCCCAAATTTTTTAATTGATTTTTTATGGATGGGTTATAAAGAATTTTTTACGCTTTTGTTAGACTTTATTTTTTGCAATAAAATTATTCCTGATTACAATTTTTAAAAAGCTTTCATTCATAAACCTTTTTTTTGCGTTTTTTTTTATGTTTTTTACAAACTTTCTTTT
Organism: Panagrolaimus sp. PS1159; assembly: GCA_963922195.1. Classification (NCBI taxonomy): domain Eukaryota; kingdom Metazoa; phylum Nematoda; class Chromadorea; order Rhabditida; family Panagrolaimidae; genus Panagrolaimus; species Panagrolaimus sp. PS1159. The sequence goes on from CAWUHW010000003.1 coordinate 1,245,734, forward strand.
CTTTGTTTTTTCTTATCTCTTTTATTATTCAATGAAATAAAGAAATGACGACAGATGACAAACCGTTTTTATGTATATACATATTTGTAAAAATCGACGTAAAATATCCTTTTTTTCATTTTTTAAGTAATAGCTTGCTTGCTTTTTTATTTTGTTTCACACGCAATTCGAAAAAAAATGGGGGAATAGACAGATTTTTTATACAAATAAAAGGCATTCATTATTTTTGAGGGGGGTTAAAAATTTATGAGCTTTCAAGTGTATATTTTTTTCTCCCTTTTGGCCTTTTAAAATTGTTGAAAATGACTTCTGGCATCTTTATACATTCATCTATCGAAGAATCCTTTTTCCCCAACAGTTTTTTCTTCCCGTTTCTTCACCGAATGGATCTGATGTTGTTAGTTAAAAATTGTTAGTTGGTCAGTCATTTATTCAACACACGACAAATATTATTTATATTACTATTTCAACATAACATCATTTAATAATTATCAGCCTGCATAGAATGTTATGAAGCTGATAATTTTTTAATCATCAGCATATACTAGTTGTGATCAGCAGTTTTTGATTTTGTGATAGCACCTGTATTTTACAATTTTATTTAAAAGTATGCAAAACTGCCTAAATGGTCGGTTGCATCATTTTCAATATTTCTGAATGATTCAAAATTATGACCAACAACAAAACTGTTGTTCGACTAATGCGAGTGGTACGCTTAAAAAATTTTTTATTCCACAAGTCTTTAGATAGCTAAAAACTTTATTATTTCTTTTAAAAACACACCATTTAACTCTTTTAATTCTTTTAATATTTTATGCAAATTGAGTCAATTTTCTTTATACTTGGAGTCACTTCTTAAAAGCATTTCTGATTTTGTTTATTTGGAATGAAGGTAATTTTCATTGCTTTTTTTCATCTCAAAAACTTGAAAGCTTCTTTTTTAATGGATTTCCAAGTAATACTGTATACATATAAAAAAATGATGCTCAAGAACATTCATTCCTTTTTTTCTTTATTTCATTTCATTTGCAAAATAAAAGTTTGTCTATCAGTGTTTTTTTAACATCCTTATTTGAAAAAATATGTATTATTTCTCCCCACTTCTTATCGAAGCTAAAACGACAATAATCCAATTCTGCCAATGTCCTCTTTTTTTCGCCCTTCTCAAAAAACTTGGTTTGCGATTGCAACAACAAGGAACGAAGAAGAAGCGAAAAAAAAATAATGTCAGGAAGATTCCAACTACTTTTCTTTTTTTCTATCTTATTTAAAAAAAAAGTTTAAAAGAAGCTATTTTCTTTTTGAAACAAACTTAATGTTAACACAATAACGAACTTGAAGTTTTTGGAACATTTTCTTTTTTTTATTCATTTCTATATTTCCTTCAACGATAGTATGAATTTCTTTTGTTGTTGTGTTAGTCAGCAACATTTTGTTTGTATTGTAATTGCAACAAAAAGACTACTACTACTTTTTTGGTGGGGAGTTTTATTGCACTCATTTTAGCGTGCAATAAAGTCATTCTAACTTCTTCTCTCTTTATTTTTTGCATTCTGCCCTCCGGAAAGAACACATCACAAATGGCGAAGAATAAGCCAGCTTTTTTTGTTCTTGATCAAGCTATTTCAAAATTACAACTTTTTTAGAATCGAATATTTTTTTAAAGAATATTTTTGCATATGTATACTTTTTTTTCATACCTATCAACAACTTTTTTAAAAAAAGCCATTCTTTTCTTGTATATATATATCCACGAGGTTACTTCAAGTTTTTTTAAGACACAATCTTGCGGCACAAATTTAATAATAAGAAAAAGCTTGATGAGTTTTGCCTTAAATGTGCCCAAAGGCGTCCCCGCCTTCTCTAAGATGCAAGAAAGAAAGGAGCCGCTTCGATGACAATGGACCATCCGGGGACAGTGAGAGTCCAATAGACACGACTTGCCTTTTTAAAGGCATCCCAAATGGCGTTAACTGTGTTCATCGTTTTAAAAAAGACTCCTGAATAAAGAAAAAGAAGAATGTTGTTCTTCACCCCCTTTTTTGAAAAAGAAGAAAAAAAATGAGACGAAAAAAAGTTAGCTTATTCTTTTTTTTGTTGTAGTTGCGCGCTTGCTTAAAAAAGAATGACAACGACAGCATTAGCGCGCCAATGGACTCCTTGATTGGCTTTTGGCGCTTCAGGGTCTTTTCATGTACATTTTAACTTTGTCCTCTTCTTCTTCTTATTCTCCTTCTCATCTTCCTCCTTCTTATTTTACAAAGTTACACTTGTCTCAAAACATTCAAGTGGATATCCTTCTTCTTTTTTGTTGTTGTTCCATATTTTAAGATTGTATAAAAAAATCATTTTTAAAAATCAAAACTCTAAAGCATTCAATAAAGAAAAACCCTTTTGTATTACTGTAATTTCGAATAATTTTTTTGCGTTTTTTTTTGAATCTTTTTTTTACATTTTAAAAGATTTTTTTTATCAGATTCTGTTTTTAGCACACTAATTTTAAAAAATGCGACAGACTCAACCACGTTTCTCGATTTCCTGTACATCCGTCAAGTGCCGCTCAGCACGATACTAAGTTTTCAAAGACATACCTCAACAAAGACAAAAAGGTGAGTATTATTACTACTTGCATAAATTACCAAAAAAAGTTTGCAAAAATCTCTCCCTAAAAAAAGGCTTCTAAAAAATAACCTATGACATGTTGGTTAAAAATTTTCAAAGGAATAATCGTAAAATGCTTGAATGCATCAAGTATGATTCCATTGATATATACCTTCTTCAACTGAAGACTTTTTTCATTTCCTTTAGCTGTCAATAACTTTTCTGTTTTTTAAAAAAAAGTACAAATGTTTTATTTTTGTTTAGAAGGGTTGGAAAAAAAATTGCAATGATTTTGACGGTTCTTTTTAAGTTAAATTAAAAGTGACTTGAATTTCGACGGTTTCTAAATTCAATTACTTATTTCTGACTGCGCAATGGAGAGTTACTTCTTCTACTTTTTTTCGGTAAAAAAATGACAGCCGTAAAAAGAAAAAGAAGACAACAACGGCATTTTTGTCTATTGCTTCATTCAGAAAGGTTTTTTTTTGCATTCCTGAAGCAATAGCCATTTTTGGGAAACTTTTTTTTTTCAAGGAGTAAAGTTCTTTTTCAACTTTTTCTTCTCCTTGCCGTGTCAATGAGCCAGTTAAAATAGCATTGCGTGTCAAAAAAAAAGTGGTAGATTCCAGGGGAGCACTCATGACATCAAAAAAAAGTAGAAAACTTTTTAATGGGTGTGAAGCTATTCTTACTTCTTTTTTTAACGAGGGTCATCTTTCACTTTTTCTTTTCCGTCCTACAAATTCAAAACTGATCGCTTGTTAATAAGAGTACGCAAATAAGTGTTAAATTTGCTTTTTAGTTGGCATATATCATTGCCACTTTTCTTTAGCCAAAAAAAGAAGTTATTTTCTGTTGCTTTTAATTTATTATTCTTTTTTAAGACAAACTACTGTATAAACATGCAAAAAAAACGTATCGAATGAATAAAAGTTGCGGTTAATTTACATCTACGCTCGTATATATTTTTTTATCCTTTTAAAAAAAAGAAGATGGCAATTGCATAAACTGTATTTTCCGCTTTCTATTTTTTTCATACATTTTATTTCCATCAAAGTTTAAAAAAAGAAGAAAAAAAGATGCTACATTTTTTCCTTTAAGTGTATAAAAAAATGTGTTGCTAAAGAAGCACTTTAAGGAGAAAAAAATTATTTATGAGACAGCGCAAGTTAACATTGGTTTTTTTGTTTTTTAAAAAAAATAAATTGTTTTTAAAATATCAACAAAATGTGTAAATTTCGTGCTTGTAAATTCCCTTCGTTTTTTTTGAACTCAAAACCCCCCCCCCCTCGTTTTTTAAAGACGGCAATTATTCTCTTTAAAGAATGTTAAAAAAAGTATACGATTTTTATGTCACATAGCTTTGTGATTTTTTTTAAAAAATATCCCTTTTTATCCTTCTTCCATCTTTTAACAGATGTCCCGATGAGTGTTCGAAAAAACCCCTATTTTTATTCGTATCCTTTAAAATAATAACTCACATATTGAGGTTAATAATAATGTGACAGCCGGTAGCATCTTAAAAAATTATCGTTAAAATAATGCTTCCGATAAGCAATAAAAAAAAGAAGAAAGATAGCTTAAACATTTTTTCCATTAATTAAAAAAAGTATTTTTTTTCCAGGTTCTTTCGGCTGGTATGCTACTTTATTATTTGGCGGCCATCTTCAAGGGGCTGCATCCGCGTGTTGACGATGATTTTGTCGATAAACTCAACTACCATTATACTTCTGCAATTATATTTGCTTTTGCAATTATTGTTTCTGCAAAACAATATGTTGGATATCCAATACAATGTTGGGTACCTGCTCAAGTATGTTTTTCAAAAATTTTTAGTTTAAGCATCTATTTTATTAATTTATCATTTTTAGTTCACAGACGCTTGGGAGCAATATACAGAAAATTATTGTTGGGTAGAAAATACATACTATTTACCTCTTACTAGTGCATTCCCTTTAGAATATGGCGATAGACGGTAATTTAAAAAAAATGTCCCCAAGCATAAATAAAAATTTGCATTTATCCCTTTCTTTTTTTTAGGGCAAGACAAATAAGTTACTATCAATGGGTCCCATTTGTGCTTGCTTTAGAAGCATTAATGTTCTATGTTCCATGTATAATGTGGAGGGGGTTGTTACATTGGCACTCAGGTTTGTCATACTGTAATAAGTTCTTAAGTATCATTTTATTTTAGGGATAAATGTACAAAGTTTAACACAAATGGCATGTGATGCAAGAATGATGGATTCAGACGCAAGAATAGCTACAGTATCAACAATTGCTGGACACATGGAAGATGCATTAGAAATACAAAGAGATGTTTCAGATGTTTCAAGCTTTTGTGTGGGAAAGCGTTGGAGTTCATATGTAACATGCTTATATTTATTTATAAAATTGTTGTATATGATGAATGTAGTAGCACAAATATTTTTGCTCAATTTGTTCCTTGGAACTGATAATCTTTTTTATGGCTTTCACATTTTAAAAGATCTTTTAAATGGTCGAGAATGGGAAGTTAGTGGTAACTTTCCAAGGGTTACAATGTGTGATTTTGAAGTAAAGCTTTTATCAAGTTTTTATCAAATCACTTATTGATAATTTTTAAGGTACGTGTATTAGGAAATGTTCATCATCATACTGTACAATGCGTATTGATGATAAACATGTTCAACGAAAAGATATTTCTCTTTTTATGGTTTTGGTTTTTTATGGTCTCAGTTGTTTCATTATTTTCTATGGGTCATTGGATGCTCATTTCTTTTCTACCTGGACAGGTATTTTTTCTTGAATTTTTTAACATTTTTTTAAGACACATCATCCATCAACAAAAAAAATGTAGCTTAAAGTTTTGTTTTTAAATACATCTAATCTCAAATGTTTATCTCCATGTTTTTTTAAAAACATGAAAAAAGTTTATTTAAAATATCCTCTTGAGACAAAACTGACATACTATTTTTTATTTAAAAGACTATTTTGGTTTTGATACAAAAAAAGATGATGTATTAAAAATTATAAAATTGATTATATCTTTTTAGCATATGAAATTTGTAAAAAAATATTTACGTGCAACTGATCTTGCAACAGATCGGCAATCACTTAAAAAATTTGTACACAAATTTCTTGGTTTTGATGGAGTATTTTGTATGCGAATGATAAGTGCACATGCAGGTGATATTATGGCAACAGAATTAATTGTTGCATTATGGCATAATTTTAATGATCGAGTTAGAAAATCTCCAATAGAAATGTTTGAAGGTGGTGTAAGTCAATCACCATCAAAGCTCGATGCAAATTTCAAGACATGGCTTTTGAATCAAACAAGGTATAGCAACTCAAGTTCATATAATCAACCGCGTTAAAAAAAGATACATAATAAAATAATATCTCTCTTCCAAATAATTCAGCGGCTGTTTTCTTTTTTTTGATAAATGTTTTCGTTCCTCCTCTTTTTAAATTTATATATATATATAATTTGTTGAATTTTATTAGTTCAATATCTTCATTTTTTTGTAATTAGTGGAGGCAAACGCCCCGGGATGATTTTTTTTTATTTTGGGTTCTATATTTTTTTAACACAAATTATTTTCTTCATCATCGTTAAAAAAGAAGAATGAGGAGGAGAGGTCATCCCACATACACACGCATACGCATTCTTATGGCGGCAAAGGAATGAAAAAAAAAAGATTCGGATAATTTTTATAAATGTTAAGAGGCAAATATTTATTAAAACGGTGTAAAATTTTGTCTTTTTTCAGATAATAACACATAAAAAAATGAGAGTTGCAAGTTTATATTACTACTGTATGCTTGTTACTTGTGTTTTTATATAAAAAAACGATATATTTTCTTTGTTTTTATTTTTTTAACTGTGTTTTATTTTTTATTTTACTTTTTTTATTTACACCTTATTCCCGGAGGCTGTCTTTCCACACTAAAAACTTTTTTTCTATATTTCTTTAAAAACCAAATTTTAAAAAAGGCAATATATACAAAAGAGAAAACAAACAGCCGCTGTGTTCTTTGATGTTATTTTGTTGTGATTAACTTTTTTTGTAGTATTATACTATTTTTATATAATGGCTTTTTATAAAAAGTAGTGAAAAAAAAGAAATGATACTTTTCTTAGTTGCTTCAATTTTTCAGGGGTAAACCGCAATTTGATGGTTCAAATCCGACAAGAGGTGGCAAAAAGCGTCGAAAATCTGATGGCTACTTTACTTTTGTATAAAAAAATGAAAAGAAGAGACAACAACCTTCAACAATTACAAATTTTTTTTTCTTGCCAAATTATATATATAGTTTACTTTAAGCAAACTATTAATGTTTTTTTTGTTTTCTTTTTTCTTTTCATCATCCACTGCCTTCTTCTATTATTCAAAGCACAAAAAAAATATATTAATAAGATAAATTACTAACCTTTAAAAGCTTTCTCTCCTTTGTTATCAAAATTTATTGTTTTTTTTTCAAACCAAAAAAAAAGAAATGTATTAAGTTTTTTACTGTGTTTAGAGTTATTTTTTGGAGTAGTTTTCCCCCCATTTTTTTATGTTAGTTTTCTTTTATTTTTTGCTGAAGTAATTTCCGTTTTGTTAGATCTTTTTTTGGTGCTCTCAGCTTTTTGATAGAGCTTGAAGCAAAAACTGTATTCATTTCCTTTAGTAATAATTTATACGGGTAACATTTCTTCTTTTTTTCTCTTTCTTTTGTTGTTCATTGTTGGAAAGAAGAAAAAAAATTATATACCCCCATGCCAAAAAAAAAGCAATACGAAAATTTATTCATCTTTTATATTTTTTTTGCCACAATCACTGCACACATCATTTATCAAAACTGCTAATTGTTTTTTTCTTTTTTCCCTTCACATAAAAAAAACCACAATACACACCGCCTTTCCTTTGTTGTTTGTTTTATTCTTAATATACAAAAGAAGTGCACTAATGGATGCCAAAAAGGATAAAAATAAAAACAAGCCAAATTATCGTTTTTCTATATATTTTTTTCTACTACCGTACTGCCTGCCTCTTCACGTTCACTTTTTTGTCGCCTTAGAGTGAGTGTGCGTGAAAAAATGACACAATTCAAAGCAAAAAAAACAAGCAAAATAAATATATATATTATTTGTTGACCAAAGCTATCGAGAGTTATTATTAATAAGTTTTAAATCATTATGTGTTTAGTCATATCCTGTTATTGCTTTTTTTGAAATAATATAAAATCAATTCACTGCTTTTTAAATTTCTTAAAAAAGCAGTGTTTTAAAAATATGTTTTTGAATCAAAAAACAACAACAAAGCTTTATGGTTTAACATAAAATTCATAAAATCTCGACCATTTCTGTATTATACGGGTTTAATCAAAAAAAAATTTTGTATTAGTCTATTTTTTTTGATTAATTTCTTTTATCGTTCAATTATATTTCTTTCTATTTTTTTATATGTCTCCTTTTTAAAAAATACCAACCAAAAATGCCCAATATGCTGCTTTTGGATCTTTTTCTGATAAAAAAAATAATACTGCCCAAAAATGCAATCACTGATTTGTTTCTTAAATTATGTGCAAAAAAATAAATATAAAATAATTAACATCTATGTATTTAATAAAAAGTCTTGCAAGATTCACATTGATTCGCAAAATGTTTTTTCTTTGTTTTAACTTTTTTACTATAAAGAATCTTTTTTTAAAAACTGTGTACAAAACAAAAAAAATTATGAAAAGAAACTTTATGAAACAGAAATAAATGAAATATAAAAAAAAACAAACATTAAATAATATTTTTTGCATGCAACAAGAAATTCTTCAACACAGATAGCAAATAATTATCAAAAAAAAAAAAACTAGTAAAAATCAAAACATAAAATATAACACAGCAAAAGAGAAGAGAACAAAATTACTTTTAAAAAGCTACAGAAAAATGACTAATATTTTTTTTTGAAACAAAAACCTTATAATGAGTTGGTGTCAAGCGTACCCTAGCCACAAGATATTATTATTATTTTTTTATATAATTTTTGAAAAAAAGAAGTGGTATATTTTATACAAGAAAAAAGAGGAGAAGAAGAAAATCAAGCGGCAGTCGAAACTAAAGTAAAACCCGGAAGTGAATTACGCCAAAAACGGAAGAATCATAGTTAGACAGCCAAGCATTAAAAAAGCCCGTTAAAAAAATACAGAGTGCCAAAAAAGGATAAAAAAAGATATTAGGTAAAGTATAAATATATAATTATATATTTTTACTAAACCCAAGAAAAAACAGGTCGATGTAATATGTCTTTGCTTTGAAATTTTAGTATTTAAAAAAAAGGTTTTTTTTGTTTGTTATTGCGTAAATATAAAATTTTTAAGAATTAAAAAAAGGGATAATAATTACTACTTTAACTAAAAATAGAAAATTATAAAAATGACAGAAATGGGCACATATATATTATTTAAGGAGAAAAAAATTTACCAAGAGCTTTTTTTGTAAGCATTATTATATTTTTAAATATATTACTTAAATCCAAAACAGATTTGTTTCGATATGAATTTTAGCCGAGAACACAAAGAGAGGGAGAGAATGCGATAAAGTGCGTAATTGTTTTTTTTTGCTTAAATTTTTTAAAAATAATCGAAAAAAGACAATGGACGGAAAATAAAAGAAACACAAGTAATATTATTTGTAATTTAATTAAATAATAATAATAATATAAAAAATGCAACAATATTTAATTCTAAAGAATATCACATCGTCGCTTACGTTTTGGTTTATCTTTTTGTTTTTCACGGTGTTTTCGAATTTCTCGTACAAGTGCATGAAAAGCATCATCAACACCAACACGAGTTTTTGCAGATGTTTCTTCATATGGAATACCATATGAACGTGATAATTCTTGAATTGTACGTTGATCAGTTGCACGTTGAGTTAAATCACATTTATTACCAACTAATACCATAGGCACCTATAATAAATATATAAAGGGTTTATGTAAATTTATTTTTTATAAACATACATCGTCATTATCTTTAACTCGGCGTATCTGCTCTCGATAATGTTGTATATTTTCAAATGATTTAAGTTCATTAAGAGCAAATACAAGTAAAAATCCTTCTCCTGTTCTCATATATTGATCCCGCATTGCACTATATTCTTCTTGACCAGCTGTATCAAGAATATCCAGCAAACATGTTTCACCATCAATTAAAACCTTAAAAATTTATATTTAATAAAAATTTAAGGAGGGTATATATATATAAATAATCTTACTTGTTTTCTATAACTATCTTCAATTGTTGGATCATATTCTTCCACAAATTGATTTTGAATTAACTGAATTGTTAAGGCAGATTTGCCGACGCCGCCGTCGCCAACAACTACGAGCTTATACTCGGTCATTGCCAGCAAAACGAGATCGGCGTCGTTTTTCTTCTTTGAAGGTACTTTTCTGTTATACGGGGTTTCCCCAAATAACTAAAATAATAAATATTTTGATTTTCTACAATATTGACAAAAATATTATATTTAAAAAAAGAATGTTTCTCTTTTCGGGAGTTACGTCATTTATGAATCATTTAATAAAAACGTAAAGGGCAAAAAAAATATGTTTTTTGTTAAATCGATTAACAAAAAAATGTAATGCATCAGAGAAAAACACACGCATTTTTTACACAAAATGCTTAATGTCAAGAAAGAAAAAACAAAAAACATCATTTTTGAAAAAAAAATAGGAAAGGAAAGAAAAAAATTAAAAAGAAAAATAGTCAGTTTTTTAATACTAAAAAAGTTTATATTTTTTAAAAACCCCATAAAAGGATAAATTACAAGATAGCGTAATAATTCATTGCCACCAATGAGCCAAAATTGCTCGTGGTAGTAGTAGTAGAAGTAACATTCATCTCAGCGCACCAGCCATTTCTACCGTTGGTGATCAATCGTCCTGCAAAAAGGAAAAAGGGGGAAAAAAGAGTGGCCGCACAAAGGGCACGCTAAAGCGTTATAAAATTGGGGGGAACACATAGACAACAATCCGTTTTCCCCCTTTTCCTTGAAAATCGTTTATAATATAGGTGATCATCGAATGTGGCATTATTACTCATACAAAATAAAGAATAATTTTTTTTCCAAGTAAAGATAAAGGAAAAGTAAAGGGTAAAAATGAAAAAAATCTGTAATATTTTGCTGCTATTAGCAGCTGGTGAGCGCGCAAAAATTTGAAGAAACTTGAAAACAGATTGTCAGCATTTTGAGCATAAGAAAAAAGGATAAAGCAAAAATAAAGGAAGAAAGGATAAAAAAAGAGCACTTTATGCCAAAGATTGACTTAAAACAGCTGCTACTAAATTGTAGCATATAAAAAGTCATTTAAGCTTAAAAAACAAAATACCGAAACTGCGCAAAAATTGATTGATCTGGAGGAGGCTATGGTGATGTTGCTGTTGTTGCTTTGCTGCAAAAAAAGAGAAAGCCACAATCACAAAAAAGCGCCTACAGCGCGTTTTTAACGTGAGAGAATGCAGGAAAAAAAATGGCGATGACGACAGTTCGTCGCGCTGCTCCGATATGAGGAGACAGGCGATCTCTTCCTTTTTTTCTCTATGTGATGAGAAATAATAAAAAGAAAATAACAATAGAGGTTGCGGTTTGGTGCACAAAAAAATATATAGAAATAAGTAGACGAAGGAAAAAGCTGCAACAAACATATATAACAGCTAGTAACAATATTATTTAAAAAAAGAAGGAAAATGAAATTTTCCTACATTTTGCGCAACAACATACAAAAATATATTCTTAACCGTTAAACTGTTAGCTTTAAAATTTTACCTTTTTTTTATAAAAAATAAATAACAAAAGAAAAATTGGGGACAAAGATTACGCAATTTTTTTTATTGACTTCTAAACATATTTTTATTGTGTAAAAAAAAGGGGGGAAATTTCAATTTTATTTTTTCTTTTGCGTACGTGTGTACTCTTTTTTAAAAAAAATAAAACAAAACAAATGGATTGGTTCTTTTTAAAATAGCTAATGGGTGTACAGTTTAAAATTGGATTCGTTCAAATAAACTTTTAATAATTCTATTATGCGATTAAAAAAAAAAAGAAAAGCATTAATACAAAAAGAAAAGAAGCGCGTATTTTCTCCTCCTCCCCCTTTTTTTACTTCTACTTATTCTCTCGCTTTGACAAGATCAACTTCTGCATCAAACACTTACGCTGACAGCTTCCCAAAAAAAGAAAAGAAAATATAACACAAAGCCCAGGGGCATTCCCGCGGTACTGCCCCTCTTTCTTTCTTCTATATTTTTAAGGGAAAAAAGTGTTGGCACAAGTTGCTCCACCGGCAAAAATGGCTTCGGTGGAACAACAACAAAAAAATGGGAAGAAGAAAAAAATGGAAAACGCGAGACGCTAAGGAGAAAAAAAATACATAGCTTTTCCCTCTTACATGCATTCTCTCGTATTTTTATTCCTTGCCTTTGGTGGCTCTCGTTTTCTTCTTCTTTTTTTGGATGCCATATATTATATATAAAAACAAGCCTAGGTGAAAATGAAAGCATCACAAAAACAGACATATATTATCTGTAAAAAAATGGGACGAAAATGAGAAAAATGAAAGGGGAGGAAATGAGAAACGAAGAAGAAGTGGCTTTTTTTAAGTATTTTTTATGAATCATTTTTTTCTTTCTCTATTTTATCTTTTTTCTTCTCCCTCTCGCTTTCTTCTCTCTTTTGTAATTAAAAAGACTTTAAAAATTCAATAATACAAAAAACAAAAAATATGTTTTAAAAGATTGCTTCTTTTTCATAATAAGATTTTTAATACAAATTAGAATTCGCAAATAAATGGCAGAAAAAAAAAAGATTTTAAAGGAAAAAAAGTGTTGATGGATTTTTTAAAACTAAAAATTTTTGTTCTTTTTCTTTTCTTCTTCTTTTTTTACTTTTATTTCTTCCACACAATCAATTTGTCTCAATGGCATTACCAAAAAAAGAAAAAAAGACGACTGACTTTTTGCTATGAAAAAAAAACACAGCAAAGGAATTCTGAAAAAAAGAAAAAAAGGGAAAAAATTCAACGACTAAAACGATAGCTTTTTTGGAATAAAACTACAATCCCCATTTTTTCGCTGCAGCTAAAGCTTTTATCCCTCTAAATGAGATAAAGTTAAAATGAAAAAAAAAACAAAAAGGTTCGTTTTTTTGTTTTTATAAAAAAAGAATAGTTTTATTTTAAGATAAATTAATTTATTGAAAAATCTTTTTTTTTATGACATGGCGGCTCTGACTAATGGAGATAAAACTGAGCAAATATTAATTAATAACCGTAAATCAGAATATTGGCAATTTAATAATTTTATTAATAGTGAAGCATCAACTTTTTCATCTTCTTCATTGATAATTTCATTTTTTTCATCAAATGTTTGAGCATGATAATGCCGTTGCATTAATTCTTTAATAAGTTTTACATGAGCTTCATTTGAAACTTTATTCAAAATATCAATAAATACATTATCGTCAGCTAAAAAATAAAGTTTAAAAAAAATAATGGAAAAAAGTTTATGGACTTACAAGTATTAAGTGATTGAATAAAATGATGTAATTGTGAAGCTCTTCGAACAAGACTTTCCATTCTTTCTCTTAAAGCTGATAAAATTGAAACATTTGTGTATTGTTTATCCGAATACATATCTCTCAAATTTTCAAGCATTGTTTGAACAATATCACATGGATATGCCATTTCTTCTTCCAAATATGTATGAACATCTCCAGAATGAATCTAAAGTAATAATCAGCAATAATCAACATTTTATGGTTGAAAAACTACCGTAATATTTTTATCATCAAGATTTGCAACAATTATTACAGATGTCATTTGAATGTATTCAACTTCTTTCTTTTCACTTCCAGCAGTTTTAAGCACTTTTCGAGGATTTAAAGATTTTTTCTTTTCGCTTTCTTTGGGTACCGTAATATAAAATGATTCAGGATGTTGGACTTCTTTCTTGACATTTTCTGATATTTTATCGGCTGGCACTTTCAAGGCATTAATTCCTGTAATATTTTTTTGTTTTGCTATATTTTTGAAGTTTAATTTTACCTTGCAAAATAAAAGCTGGATTAAATTTATCAAGTATTCCGGCAATTAACTTTTTAATAACTGCTGATCGAGCAGATCCGGTAAAGTCATTCAATTCATCACCAAAATCATCCATTGTAAATTCAACTTGTAATAATCTTTCCAAAAATTGTTCATATAAATCATCTTCTTCAACAGGATTCGCAGGATCATGAATATAAACGCAATTCCTTGCTAGCGCTCGAGCTAATGAAGTTATTGACTTTCTTCTTTTAGCTCTAATTGGCTTGTAACTTGTTAATGAATCATATTGATATAACAGAGATGATGTAGTTGATTGTTCTTCACCTGAATATTCTCCTAATGATTCTTGACTTTGGCTCATAGATTTTCGATTTGGGGAAAGTGGTCGACTATTATTTTCAGAAATTGTATAATCTGATGAAGTTGATGGTAATGCACTATCATATGCACTTCTGGAATTCCTTTCTTCATTAGAATTCTTTTGTTTTTTCCAATCATGTAATTTTCGATTTGGATGTTCTTTCCAAACTGCACTGGCTTCATATTTTTGTATTCGTCGTTTATTTTTATCTTTTTTTGTTTGTGTGGGTACTGTAAAACCATATGGGAGTTTTCCTTCTGAAGTTGTAAATTCAGTTTGTATTATTTGTTTCTCCTTTCTTTCTGGTTTTTTAAAAATTCTGTTTTTTGGTAATTTGAATCTTGAAATTGGATTTGAACTTGATCTTGGACGAAAGCTGTTCATCGCTGGTTCGGGTTCTTCAAGAGTTTTAACACTTTGCAATTGTTGGGGTTCCGATTTTGCTCTATGCCTTAATGTATGCATCTAAAATTACTTATATTAAAGATGTTTTGTCCATTAATAAACATACATTATCACTATCAGTTAAATCATATTTTGTTGCCCAAATATCATCAGTTTTAAGTTGTCGAAGTTTTTCTTTTTGTGCAAACATTGCACCAAATTCACCCAATTGCCAACGATCAGAAATTTTTGTTAAATTTTCATCATGTAAATTAAATTCAATCATAGGATTTTGATTAGAATTTGCTAATTTTGTGATAAATTCTGTACGACTAAATGGCCATATCCGATTTGTACTATAATTTGGTTCACGTTGAGAATCCAAAGCTAAAGATATTATTTTGGTTACTGTAGGGTACACAAAATTACAAACCAGAAGAATTTGAAGGCATATGATCAATATGTATAAAATATGAAAGAATATTCAAAATCTGTGAAATATGTTTAACATTTTCACCAATAATAGCAATTCGAGTTGTATGTGATAAAGCTCCAATACATCCCAAAGCATTTAATAATGGCTTTGAATGATTTTGGTAATATTCTGAAAGACTCCAAAAACTTTCTTGTTTTCCAGCATACACTTCATTTGTTGAAAGAACCCATGTAAGATGATACATCATTACAGAGGAGATAAGCTTTGATAAAAAATATCCAGATTCTTTTGTTTCAAAAATATCAATCATTTCATTAAAATCACCAATAAAAGTATTTATTATTTCTGCATTATTAAAAAATGGATTTTTTAATGAAGCAGAAATTAATATATTTAATCTCATAGCATTATTAAATTCTGTTAAACTATCGCAAAATTTTCGGCATGCCACAGCAGTTTTATAATGAAACATTTTTTTATCATTACAAAGAGCATCAAATATTGAAGTTTGTAAATCTTTCATTTCACGATCAATAAAATGTAAATAATTGTATACAAAATCTTCTAATTCTGCATTAAAAATAATTGCTAAAGCAGTATATCGAAAAGTATTTAATCCTTTTAACGATGAACCAAGTCGTCGAGTACTTCCATAACTGATACTATAGCCTAAAACGTAATGACTTTATGCTATATTTATCCTTTATGCAAATTACGATCAGATTTTAATGGCACACGAGACATTGTTGACATTCGAGCTCTGCTAACTTTTCTTAAATAATCTGGAGGTTCAGTATTAAAATATGAGAAATGCCTTTGAATATTTGTATCTTTTCGAATAAACATATCCCACATTTGTACTGCAGAACGAACATCACTTTCCAAATTAAAATTTCTACAAAACTGTTGTTTTTATTTTTCAGTTTTATTAGAAACAAACGTTGATCCAATATCTTTTTCTCTTGGTAATGAAAATAATCGTGATATTAATATTTTATCTCGAACATAATGCATTTTAAAGCTGCCACTTTCAATCATATGTTGTGCTTCACCAAATATTAAATCCCCAATTTTACGAGTATCTTCTTTTTGTGGAAAAAACTGTAAAATTTATTGTTTTTTATATAAAAATGTTACACATTTTCTTACAGTTAATTTTTCCGGCGTTTCATTATCAGTAAATCTTATAGTATCAGAATCAAATCTTAGCCTTGATGATTTTTCAACATATACTAATATTCGAATATGATCATGTGCCATTTTAAATGGATTAAACGTACTAAACTATAAATTATAGGCAAAAACAAAGAAAAAGTTTGTCAAACCATTTTCCACTTTCAATAATCTCTTTAATAGCTTCTTCATTTTCAACAATTTGAGCTTTATTGGAATCTTTTTGACGCTTTCGAAGCATAACAAAAATTTTATTATACAAAAAATGATAAAAAAAAATGAAACACAAAGTTTTTTTAAAAGTGCATCTGTTTTTTAAAGCAAGAAAATGCGACAAAGTACAAAAATTGTATTTTTTTTCTTAAAAGATGGTGGAAGTAAAAGGAGAGAAATCCGTATAAATTAAGCATCTAATATTTTGAAAATGCAAAAGGAAATAAAAATGTGTCGACTAATTAGATTTTATAAAACCAATCTTATTAGATTTAGTAGCTATAGCTACTAAATCTAATAAAATTGTGCTACAAAAAATGAAACTTTTTTACCATGGTTACTGTAGTCGATCTCAAGGATATGATAGCTCCTCAAGTGTAATAAATTATTTAAACAGTTTTATGCATTTTTCTTAATTAGATATTTTTCAACTTTTATTTTAATTGCCATTTGAGGACATTAAAAGATAAAAAAAGTAATACTACCTCATTTCAGCTTGCATGTTCTCGAAACGAACAAGCTTTTCGCCACTTGGCCAACTTTCATTTATATTTTAAAAAATTTTTGCCAACGTGTGTTTGTTTTCCACTTTTACTTTTAATACCATATCTTTCTCTTTTTATTTATCTTTTATATTTTTAGAGACAGTAAAATGGAGGAATCAACAGAGCATGATAAAAGTACGCTACAGAAAAAATCTTCTGTTAAAGAAGAAGTTATAAAAAAGCCATTATCGGCCGCTTCTGCCCTTGGTGCTACCAGTTTATTAACATTTGTTATCCTTGCATTATGTTGGTTGGTGGGATTTGCATCTCGGTTATTTGCAATTATCCGCTTTGAGTCTATTATTCATGAATTTGATCCATGGTAAGTTTAAGTTTCATATTACGGGATTGTTTTGATCTAACGTCGGGAAAAAATTGAAATTTTCAACCCTTTCCCCTCTCCAAATGGAGATCTTCACATTTTGGTAATAACTTCCCACTCCCTCCCGTGGAAAATTTATAAGATTTAAAAAAAGTTTAAGTTAAAACAAAAATATCTCTCTCATTCAAAAAATATTGGAACAGAATTTACTTTGCCTTCTTTTTCAAAAAAAAGCAAACTGCGAAACAATGGCAAAAAGCGAGAAAAATATGTTTTTATTTTAATTGAAAATTATGGAAAATGTAAAATACTTTAACTTAAAATGTATAATTAACTTTTTACCAATATTCTATTTTGGAAAAACCCCCCACTTTATTTCATGAGGTTTTTGTCTGATTCTGCTTAACGCACTCTCTCCAAGAAATCGTAAGATCGGGATTACTGTGATTAAGTAAACTTTTTTAGGTTCAATTATCGAGCAACTCATTACATGGTTGAGAATAACTTTTATAAATTTCTTAATTGGTTTGATGAACGTGCATGGTACCCATTAGGTCGTATTGTTGGAGGTACTGTTTATCCAGGTCTTATGATAACATCTGGAGCAATCCATTATGTCCTAAATTCTTTGAACTTTCCCATTCACATTCGTGATGTTTGTGTATTTCTTGCTCCAACATTCAGTGGTTTGACTGCAATTGCAACATATTTTTTAACAAAAGAAATTTGGTCACCCGGTGCAGGATTATTTGCTGCAATTTTTATCGCCATTTCACCTGGTTATACTAGTCGTTCTGTTGCTGGTTCTTATGACAATGAAGGTATTGCAATTTTTGCCCTTCAAGTGAGTGATTTCCATTACTATGTTTTAAAATACTTTTTATAAAATTTTTATAGTTTACATATTTCTTATGGCTTCGATCTGTACGTACGGGTTCAGTTTATTGGGCAGTTCTAACTTCTCTTTCATATTTCTATATGGTATCTGCATGGGGCGGTTATGTTTTCATTATCAATCTTATCCCTCTTCATGTTCTTGTTTTGGTAATAATTGGACGATATTCAAGTAGAATTTATGTTGCATATTCAACATTTTACATTCTTGGACAACTTCTTGCAATGCAAATTCCATTTGTTGGCTTCCAACCTGTTAAAACATCTGAGCATATGGCTGCATTTGGAGTTTTTGGTCTTTTACAACTTATTGCAGCTGTTCGTTATATGCAAAGTAGAATTACTCGAAGTCAATCTGTCGTCCTTCTTATTGCTGTTGTAGTTTCTACAATTGTTCTTGGTCTTGGAGTTATTATGCTTCTTACTTATGCTGGATATATTGCTCCATGGTCAGGTCGTTTCTATTCCTTATGGGATACAGGTTATGCCAAAATTCATATACCTATTATTGCTAGTGTTTCTGAACATCAACCGACAACTTGGGTTTCATTCTTCTTTGATCTTCACATTACTGCCGCTATTTTCCCTGCAGGTTTATGGCTTTGCATTAAACGTGTAAATGATGAAAGAGTTTTTGGTACGTTTCACAAAAGATTTTTGTCTTAAAATTTATTGTATAATTTTTAGTTATTCTCTATGCCGTAACAGCTGTTTATTTTGCTGGTGTTATGGTTCGTTTAATGCTTACTCTTACTCCTGTTGTATGCGTACTCGCTGGTGTTGCATGTTCGCAGCTTTTCCAGCAGTATATGGTTGATGATAATTTGAAAGATGACGATAAAGAACATCCTGATCCACGCTATTATGACAAACCACGAACAACCTCACAACCAAATCCTAAAGGAAAAAGAAAGGTTACCCAAGAGCCCGCCTATAATTCAAATGTTGCCGCAAATGCCGATAATGGTGAAAATATTGGAATGAATACACGTTCAATTGTTATTATTGCATTCCTTTTCTTCATGCTTATGTATGTTGTACATTGTACTTATGTTACAAGCAATGCCTATTCTCATCCAAGTGTTGTTTTACAATCACATACTTCCCGTGGTCGAATTATTATGGATGATTTCCGTGAAGCTTATTATTGGCTTCGTCAAAATACTGATGACGATGCACGTGTTATGTCATGGTGGGATTATGGATATCAAATAGCTGGAATGGCAAATCGTACTACTCTTGTTGATAATAATACATGGAATAACTCTCATATCGCTTTAGTTGGTATGGCAATGTCAAGTAATGAAAGTTATGCATATGAAATTATGCGAGAACTTGATGTTGATTATGTTCTTGTCATTTTTGGTGGAGTTATTGGATATTCTGGCGATGATATTAATAAATTCTTATGGATGGTTCGTATTGCTGAAGGCGAACATCCTAAAATCATTAGAGTAAGCTTACTGTAACTACGTGAATATTAAAATTATTTTTTCTTTTAGGAAGCTGATTATTTTACTGAAAATGGTGAATACAGTGTTGGTGAACAAGCTTCACAAACTATGTTAAATTCAATAATGTATAAAATGTCTTATTATCGATTTGGTGAAATGAATGTTGGGTACGGACAACAACCGGGAATGGATAGAACACGGGGATATGTTATTGGTAAAACGGATGTCACCTTAACGCATTTAGAAGAAGCATATACAACAGAAAATTGGCTTGTTCGCATTTATAAAGTTAAAAAGCCTGAAAATCGACCAACAATTAAGTACAAAGAACGTATCGTCAAATCAAAACGTTCTCCTTACGTATCTAAAAAGGTAGGGTTTTGATTATGAGCAAAATTGACAAATTTTGATATTTTTTCAGACGGTTAACAATAAGAAAGGATCAATTAGGACTTAATTTTATTTTTTGAGAAACTGTGTTAATTCACTCTTTATCGGGTGCCTGCATTATTTTCTTCTGTTTTAATTAAGTTATTTTCTTTTTATAATTTATATCCTAATTTATGTTATGTATTTGTCTTAGAAATTTAAAATTTTGAAGTTTTAATAAATAATAAAAGAATGTTTCTAAACGCTTGATGACAAACCTTAAACAATATGATTATTAACAGAAATTTAGAAAAAATACGGTGGTTCCACGAATGAACCAGAAAAAAGACTTGAAATAAAGTTTTTTCTGCAGATAGTGTTGCTTTTTTGACAGGTCAATTATCTGCAGATGACGAAAAAAAAACTTAATTTTTTTATCTTACGTTTGCTTATTTCAAACACACTGAAAAAAATGGGGGACGTTTTCGTCCTATTTCCGTGACTATTTTCTTAACGAAAATTTTCGAAAAAATTTTTTTCTTGGAATTTCTGTTTTCGAAAACTTTCGTTAGTGCAAAAGCGTCCCGGTACCGGGACGTTTTTGAAATATTTTTTTTTCAGTGCACCTTACATCCCAGAGATTTAAAACAATTTTGCTATGAAAACTAAAAGTGCTGCTACTGATGGAATATCTTTCTGTCTATCTGCAAGACATACAAATTCAGAATTTGCATGAAAAACTGTATCTCAAACTGCAAAAGATTTTATTTTTTCTCCTTTTCTGAATGCTGTCCCATTACAAGGTACAAACTTCTAAAGTGAAAAAAGGACCTTAATAAACAAAAGAATTTTATTTTGCTTTCAAAAATATAAATAAATAAAAAAAATTAGAACACGAGATCGTAAAAATGGAACAATGAAAAATTAACGCCGACGATTTGGTGAAGTACGAGCTACGGAAACTTCTTCTTCGACGTCATGAATAAGTTTAGTTGATGGAGTTGATTCAGTCGCGTCATCACTTGATGCATTGACATAGCCAACAACGGGTTCTTTTTGATCACTAACATCAGGTAACCTTATGCTATCATTTGATAGTGATACTGTAACAGTAACCTGTGGAATCTCTTTTTTTTCATTATTTCTGTTTGTCGGAGTTACAGATACTTCTCGACGAACAACCTGACTTGGTCCTGGCTCCTGTGATACTTCTTCGAGACGTCGACGAGCACGTTTTTTTGATCGTTGATTTCTTGTAGTTGTTATAATTACAGGAGGAGTTGCCTGAGGATTAACTTGATACCAATCAATGCAAGTAAGTAATATTGCAATAATCCCAATAATAGACGAAAGAATAAAATGAAATAAAGTTGAATGTGCACCATCAAGAAAAACTTCTAGTTTATGAGGATCCCAAACAGATTCAACCCATGTAGAATAATTGAATAAATCAGATCGTACCCCTGAACAGTTCATTTATTATAAAAACAATGATTATTACTAAAGAAATTACCATTATCAGCAAAAGATGGGGAACGAGCTTGAGTTGTAAAAATACTTGTACGATAACATAATGATTTATTTTCTTTTTCATTAAATGCCCAAACATAGTGATAAACACTTTGACCTGGGTTTAAAGTATTACATTGATCTTCAGTTTTAACGTTTGGAGTTGCATGGGTTTCACCGAGTGATTGAATTAGCAAAGCTTTAACAATATGCCACATAGGTGATTGCTGTCCAGACGGACCAATGTATAGATTACGGTATGCATCTTAAAAATATTTTTACTTACTTAATAAGAAATATAAAAACATACGAAAATGCGGTTGATAATCGGGAATAATTTTTTGAAAGTGTGAGCAGTTCCATGTACGACTAAAGAAACAATCAACCAAAGTCCTGACATAATTAATATCAACAGGAAAATCAGCAGCCGATTCTTTATCATTATGGACATAACCAGTAACTGCTTTCATTAAACCAGAAGCAAGAGCATGTAAATGTTGAACAGCAGTTTCACGTTTTTGAGAAGAACTTGTTATTTCTGTATCATCAAGACTATTAATATTATTAAATGCATACTGTTCTTTGGCTGATGAGAATACAGCTCCAACAATGCTTTTGTTATGACGTAAAAATGATTCATAACTTGATGGAGGGATTTGTGAATCAGATGTAGTTTTAGAAATAGCAGAAAAAATGGTACGATCAGCTAGCCCTTCTCGGATATTAGATGCAACTTTATTAAGCTGCAATAAAAAAATTTGGGCAAGTGTGAAAGTTTAACAAGAATTACCATAGCGCTTTCCTTCTGATACACAGATCCATCAACATGCAAAAAATATTCATTTGTTTTACTTGAAAAACCAAGTTGTTGCAACTCGAGAAAAACCTTAATGTCATCAAATCCAATTTGTTTGCCAGTTTTTATCGGTTCATAACGTTTGAATTTATGTGGAAATTCATCATTTTGTATGTCATATGCACTTCTTCCACTTCCAATATAACCAAGAGCTTCCTAAAATAAGTGAATAAACTCTTTGCGTTCTAAACTTAAAACTTTACTCCATTGAAAAATGATATCAATAGTTGGCGATTATGAGGTTTCGCGCGAGCTTCAAATACATCTGAATTTTTACCAATAGCATCAGCAATACCGAGCAGAGTAATGACAGATGTTAAAACTGAAATATCGCCACCGGCTGAACCACTAAATGCGCTAAATGAATCTAATCGAGCACTGAGTAACAAAATATTTGAAGGATCATCCATTCGAAGAGCTGGTAATAAATTGAAGACATTGTAACTTGAAAGTGGTTCACACATGGATAAACTAAAATATACTACAGTAGTACACAAAACACAAAGCCAAACACATACGTATCAGTAAACCCATAAAAAAGATTTTGACGCCGAAGGCAAACTTCAGCATCACCAGCTCCATGCATAAACATTGTCAATTTGGCACGACATCGTTGCTTACTAAATCCAAAAGCATTTGTCAAATTACGATTAAAAGTCGCATAACACTAAATGTAAGAAATATAGAATTTTTTGAATGGATAAAAACAAACATCTTCACGGAGAATACTAAGTTCTCGACTATCGTCAACATAAAAGATAGGTTTTTCCCAATTAAGAAAGCGCATTCCAAGATCGTTAAAAGCGCCGCGATTCCATTTTTGACAGGAGCCTTGATCGTAAATGGAAAATTCAGATAATGGACAAGCAGCATCTTCAGATAACTTGGCATTGTTTGCACGACCATAGAGTATAAGACCATTAATAATAGAATTATTATGAAAGGTTGATACCAAATCACTATAAACCAACACTGTAATTCCTCTAAAATCCTTACTAACTTCTTACGGTGTAAGACGTTCGAGATCAGCTAATGCAATGATTTTTTCTTCGTTGCTTTTAAAAAATTCTAGCTGAGTCATAAAAAGATCAAAAGATTCAACATCAATGACTGTACCAGAATTTCCATTTTTTTCAGCTGAAAATGGCAAAAAAGTTCAAAACATATAAAAAAAGAAAGCATACATTGACATCCAGTTTGATGTGTTCCATTTAGTAAACGAAAACATTGCAGTTTAGTTTTTGGAAGTACAATTGAAACTTGATCTTTTAAACGGCAATTTGCAGAAAATACTAAAACAGACGAGATATTTTTGCCTCATTAAAAGAGTGTATTTACCTGGATAAGTTGTTAGTAAAAGTATACCAAAAATATAACAAAAATGTAAATGCATCTTCTTAATTTTCTATACCCGCATTTCAGCAAATAAAAAATGGATAAAAAAATTTAAAAACACAAATAGCTCTTTTTCTTATTTTTAATTTTCACATATTGCCAACGTTTGAAAAAATCTATTTTTTTGCTTGAATTTTTTAACAAATTTAATGAAAAGTTTTATTTTATTTTTATTTATCGTTACAAAATAATACATCGATTTTTAATAAAATTTTGAACATAACTTAATTTTCTTTGTTTTGAAGTAGTTTGTAATTGATTGGTAGTTGGGTTTTTTATCCTTTCAACTTCTTCAACAAGAATATCAAAAGCTTCTTGAATACCGTAACCAGTAAAGGCGCTCGTCTGTACAAAAGGTAAATAAAAGCATTGAATTTTGTCACGCATTTCTTTAAAAAGTTTTTCACTTTCATTTAAATCTACTTTATTTGCAACAATAATCATTGGAGTTTGAAGATTAATATCATCATAAAAATTTGTACTATGTCTACGAGCTAGACGAATTTGTGCTCGAAAATCGCTTAAAGCATTAAGTGAATCTAAATTAAGAATTGAAAATACAAGCATATATCCATCTGCACCAATTACATGCTGTTTAACTGTTATATCACTTTCACATAATTCATGACCCGTATCAACAATTTCAAGGATATATGATTCACCATTAATTACTTTCTTAAATCCCCATATTATTCGTTATTATTATAAAAATTTAAATTTAATTGTTACCTGTTTTTGATAAACTTCAACCATTCCATATTCTTCTTCATCGTCAAATTTATTATTAACGTAATGCTTTACAATAGAAGTTTTTCCAACACCTGTAGCACCAAGGATTGCTAATTTTACAACTTTTAAATTTGTTGAAATAACTGTACTGGCTTCACTTGCCGAACGTACATTCTTTTTCAAAAAATGTCGAAAGGTCATTCAAAAGCAAAAAGTTTTTTTTATAAAAAATGTACAACAAGCAACAAAGAAACAAAACTAAGGAAACAAAAAAGCAGCCACAGCTGTCATGTATCGTCGTCGTTTTCTTTCTTTCCTGTCTTATCAAAACATTGAACAGCATTTTGCTTTTTAAATTTCAATGCATTTTAATGAAAACATACATAAAGCATTGACATTTTTCTTTAACAAATTTGTTAAAATGTAAAATTTTAACAGTATAATTTGAAAATCAAATAATTAATTATCGATGAAATTATTGCTGTTTAACATTTATGAAAATGTCTCTATAGTGGATAAAATTAAACATACTGAGTATAATTTTAATTGTTACAAAATGTGTTCGATTTTAAGGGTGTATAGTTTTTCAAAAATATGAAAATCCAGTTATTAAACTTCTTCACACAAAAAAATTGGTTTTGAATAATCTCATAAAAGAAAACACTTTCTTTCTACATTGAAAAATTCTAACACATACCTTCTGCATAAAACAAAACCGATAATGTTGCTTGAAAAGGTTAAATTTTGGTAAATGTAAAAGTTTATAAACATAGAAGACATAAAAGGCTAATGAATAATTTAATGCTATTTTTTATCTTTAGTATTATTTTTACGTATTTTTTTACTTTAGATTTATATTATAATTTTAACTTAAACATTGATGGTTATAGAAAAGTATTTCGATTCAATCAAATTTCTGTGCAATATTAATTTTTTTGCAAAAAAACAATATGAAAATAAAACCCTGTGATTTTTTTGCTGACTAATAAATTTTTGAAAAAAATTCTTTTCTTCCACGCATAAAAGAAATATTTATTTCAAGCGTTAACGCTAGCGTTCATCAATTTTTTCTCACATTTTTTACAAATAGGTGTTGAAAATCAGGGAACGAAGTTGTCTCCCTAAATTAGTCATCATCAATCAAATTTTTTTGTAATGCAAGATGTCAAAAAATTAAATCTAAAAAGAGATTACCGTTGAACGCCTCCTTTTTCAAAAAAAATGAACACGTTTGAAACTTTGTCGATTTCAAAATCAGATCACTTTTTACACCCCATTTTGTTTTTTTACAAAAAATAAGTATCAAACAAGTTAATTATTTTTTGGCACCTATTTTGACAATGGAAGTACAAAATCGTATAAACCATGATTCTCAAAGTATGGCTCAACTTATAAATGAAGTTCGTGAAATTAAAGATATTATGCTGATTCAAAGTCAATTGGAAGCTTATCAAGCTAAAATTTTGGATTTAAGGTTTGTGAAATTTGCATAGTTCAACTGTTTGATTCCTCACTTTACTTTTTTTTCATTATTCAAACAGTGCTATATTTTAGCCAAAAAGTCACTGAACAATCAAAAGCTATAACAAGAAAAGATTACGAAATTACTCTTCTAAAAGCTGAAGTTGATCTTTTAACACAAGGCATTCGCAATAATGAATACGTAATTGGATGGATGGATAACCTCGATGACAATAATACTTTAAAAAGCGAAAAAAGGCTTGCCCGTTATAAATACCGTATCTTTAATTTTTTTAAATCTATTGCTTAAATTTCTGTAAAGTTTTAAATTTGATTTTTTCTTTTTTTTTATTTGTAACTAAACATTTTTCATTTACATGTAACTGTCTTTTTTAAAGATTTTGATGTTATCACAAAATAATAAAATGAATTTGTTAATAAACAATCTTCGTTGATTTTAGCCAATTTTTAATTCTTGCTGCTCGCTGCTTTCCCTCTTTTTAATTCTTTTCATAATTTAATGAAATATTACCACTCATAAATTGCTAAAAATCATTACTGTTCTATTAGAGTTATACAGGCCGAATATTTTAATTCTTTTCATTGCGACTTCGAAATACAGCACAAATAAATGAAGAAAATAAAAAACGGAATCAATCAATGCTTTTGATTATCATGTTTTAGTATAAATACGAAAAAAAATTGAAAAACCGTAATTAAAGGCAACAAGCTTGCGTTTCCTAACCACAAAAACGATATCTAAAAATTGACAATGGAAAAGCTTATTGGCGTTGCTTGCGATGTCGGTGGATTTGCTTTTTTTTCTGACAAGCACGCCCAGTTTTCTTACTTTTATAAAAAATACGACTTCGTTTAGCACGTTTTTTCTTCTGTTTGATCAATATAGCGTTTTTCTTTCATTTCATTTTGACGAATTTCATAAACTATTGTGAACTCCATTAAATAATTTGAGAAAATTTTAAAAAATAAAATTTATATAAATTCCTTTTTTAGTTATGTCATCAAAGCGTGTAGTTTTATTAGCAAAAGACCGATCTTTATTATCAAAAGGTAATCAAATCTTCGCTTCAAATGGTATTAAAAATGATCAATACAATAATATCAATTTAAATCAAAATTATAAATTTAAATATATCAAATTTTTGCATACCAAAAGCACTTCTTTCTCAAAAAAGAATCCAAATGAAAGCGGTAAAAAATGGAAAATTCTGCAGTTTCCACAACAAAAAAAACATTTTCTCAGCTTTTAAAATTTATTTTTATAAAAGTTCAGAATTACAATTTAACTGTAAAAATTTTCAAGGCTTTTAAATTTGCATAGGCCAATTATTTGAAATTGCAGTCTTTAACGATAAATAAAACAGGCTTTTCTGATTTTAATAAAACCTTAAATAATTGGAAGAAAAATGAAAACCCAAAATTATATAAAAGTTTTGAAAATCAAGAAATGAAAAAAAAATATAAATGGCAAAACATGGTTGACAAAAATGAGAAAAAAAGCACTTTATCACTTCATACTGTATCTTATGAAAATTTGAATGAAACTGCAAATGTATGTAATTTTTATAAAAATCATATAATTATTTTTTTAAATCAAATCTTTTTAATTTCTAATTGATGTAAAAATTTTACATTTTCAAATAAATAATTGAAATGTGCTCAATTACTTGCAAAATCTCAAGTGAAATAAAGTTTTACAGTAATCCATTAAATTTTAGATTTCATTTGATATTCTTAAACAACAAAATCAAGAATTAATGAAGAAGCCAGAAATTATGCATTTTAAAACATCACAAAAATTGTTAAATTTGAATTCAGTTGAAAGAAAAGGTAGTTTCTTAAAATTTCTTAACAAATATAAATCTTTAAAATCTTTATCCATAATCACTGGTTTATTTGATATTATTATTTGCAACAAAAAATTGCAATGAAAGCTTTGTGAAATTTGTATGAATTGGCATGATCGAACTTTTTTTTTCTCTAACAATAACCTACATTGAAAATTTAAAGAAGAGAACGTTTCTGGTCGACTGGCAAAATGTTCAGTCATGCCAATGTCAAACATATTTCAAAAAGCTTTGATTACAAAATTTCTTTGCTTCATATCTATCTTAAAATAATTTTTTTTTAAAACATTATCATGTCAAGTTTAGAACGAAGCAAAGTAGCTGTAAATACATTTCGTCGCATTGTTTCTGAATTGAAGAAATCTAAAGGAGTAAGTTTTTCTGCTGTTGTTTAGATTTTTGTATGCTTTTTCATTATAAAAATTTTCACATCTTAAACTGCTTTATTTTTAGCATCTTTCTCGTGATTCACCTGAATTTCGTTTTATTCTTGATCAAATGCGTAATCATCAAGTAACACAAAAATTGAATTGTAAATCTCCAAATGAAATGGAACATTTAGCAGATACATATGCAACATATTTAAATTCTACTCGTTATCTTGCTGAACTTCAAGAACGGTATCGTGGTGGTGAACGAAGTGTATCAGAAAGTGCAAACCTTGTCGGCTTACAACTCCCCAAAGAAGCATGTGTATCAGAAACGATGGAAAAATTCAGAGCATCATTTTCAGAACCAAAAGAAAAATAATTTATTATTATTAGTAATATTAATTTTGGTTTTGACTTGTTATGTTAGTTGCTAGCATGTATAGCTTTCACTTTTTTATGAATAAATTTTTTAGATATTTTGTTTAATTTGTATAAAAAAGTTGCTTATAAATCATAAATTTTTTATTTCAAATACAATAGTATTTATTTTGTACAGTATCGTTGTAAAATTTTGGACAATATTTTATAAAAATATCACATTTGTTTTATTGAGTTGTAAAATCAGCTAATTTTTGTCTCGTTTCTTCTGAAGTTGTATCCGTTAAAACTTGCTGTGGTGCAAGCATGAGAACCACAGGCTTGTTTGTTGTTTGTACCTATAATTTAGCTTTTATTCATTTCAATTTGTAGTTATTGAACTTACAGAATTGGGCATTTCCAGTTGAGTTGAAGTAAATGCAATTTTATTTTTAGTTTTTTCAGGTAATAGTAAATCGATACATTCTTGATGATCAGGTATTACTTCAGACATGATGATAATGAAAAAAATTTACAGATGAATTCCTTTCTTTCTTTTAAGTAAATTTTTTATTCAGGAAGTTAACAAAGTAAAACCGGAAGCTTGAGTTAGAAAGTTTACAGATAAGAATGCCGGCCAGCGGCGGCCCTTTAAGAAAACCAATGAACTGGACAAAAGAAAAGAAGTACGCCTAAAATGGAATGTCGGTAAAGAAAAAAAAAGTTTATTTCTTTCCCAAAAACGGGAAAAGCACAACCCACTTACACCACAAAAAAAACTTTAAAGGCAACAAACTTTTTTTTCTTAGTTAAAAAAGGCAATGTCACAGAATTTGCCAGGAGAAAAAAAGAATGTTGTTGCCTCCCGGGAGTTGCCGTCTATTGCTGGCACATTTAGTCATGCTTAGTTTTAAGCCCAAAGTCTTAGAGATAGAATGGTTTTTCTTTCTTGTTCTTCTTCGTCTCCCTTTCATTCTCCTCTCAGATGTAAGCAATTTTTTTTGAAATTTTTTTTATGGTATTAGAAGGGGAATGAAATTGATTGTTTCTTTGTTGCATTTGCAAAATTAACGATATTGGCATTGCTTTTAAATTAAATTATTTTTTATTTGCGCAAAACAATAAAAAAGAAGGAAGTTTTAAAAAAAGCTTTATTTGCATTAATTTTTTTAATTTTTTTCAATTTAAAAAAAAACAATTGCTATAAATGTTAAATTTCGCATTTTGTGATAGGAATACATGGAGCATCTTCACCGCTATCAGCTCGAACATAACCATCAATGCATTCACACCGGGAATGTCCACATTCAGATGGCGTGACAACACCCTATAAAATTCAATGAAATTTCCCATGAGAATTATTTCAAAATGTTTTTTTGATATTCACTCATATGATGGAGTGAGTGTCTCTCTCTTTTTTTTTATAATCCAATCTTTGTTGTTTATTTGTTTCGCTACTACTACTACTACTACTTACCGTATTTGCAGTATAACAATTGATAGGAATTAAAGGAACGCAATCTTTTAAATTTGAAAAAATTGGACATGAATCAGAGCTTCCTTCTCGAGATTTCGTAAGTTCAACAACTTCCCCTTCACCTTCACCTGACCCTTCTTCAAGTGGATCAGAAGTTGTTGGAGGAAATACAGGGCTACATTCATCAATTGGAATGCAACCGTCAGCAATATTTTCAGTTGCTTGTACAAATCCATTTCTGCATGTACATTGCTTTGGTCCGCAACCTCTTTCTTCGCATTTTATTTTTAAGTTTTCACATGTTCTTGGACCACATTTATTTGGACATGCATCATATGCAGCAAATTCAGGACAACTTGCAGAAATTATTTCCACTTAAATTTTACGATTTAAACATTTTAGCTCTTTAAAAGAGATTAAAAAACGTACTTTCATTTAATTCTTCTAAAGTTTTTTGTTCACATTTTTGAATTGTAATACAAATTCCATCATCATTATCCCATAAATATCCATCATTACATTCACATCCTTCATTGCAATTCTCAAGTTCTAAACATGAATTTGTTTCATTTAGTTTTTGGCAAGTTTTTGAGCATTTCATTAAACATTCACTGTAATGCATATTTGTTGGACATTCAACAGATTCTGTAAAAACACATTCACCCAAAACGCAATCAGTATCAAGAACTGAAATTATCATATCTTTAAAAGTTAAAACATGCAAAATAAAAACATACTTGTGCAATCATCACTTGATTCGCATCTTTGTGGAAAATCTGTTCCACTTCCATCGCTTATATATTCCTCACTATTTTCAGCTATCAATGAATGAAAAAGTAAAATTAATAAAAAACTTTTAAAAAACATTATTCGTTTATTAATGACAGATTTTAAAGCATCGTAAAAAAGGCAAAAATCAAAGCAATATTTTTACACAGCTGTTATTATATTTGTCACAATCAATTTGTCCGCAAAGCAATTGTTATTTGCCACAAATGAAATGGATATGTTCGATTTGGATAATGCAACAAACAAATATAAGTAAAATACGTTACTTTCGTTAGTTAAATATTACTTTTTGAAAGAAGGCTTCTTACATGAGATGTTATTTGCATGTTGAAAACACGCGAACGCTACAGTGTTATGGAATTTTTAATGCTAATTTTATTAAACTCTATCCCCCCATAAAGCTGTTAATCTCAAATTCAAATTATCCCTCTTCTACCTTAAATTATTAAAATACTGTAAACAACATTTAAAACAAAACATGTTTTATTAAAACCAAAACGATAACGTAAAAGCAAAATGGACTCACAATACTAAAAACAAATTTGATCAATAAGAAAATATAGTTTGAGTATTAATCATCATCTTTTTCTTCAACTTTCTTATTAAATACAAGATTTTTGATATCAGCAAATGTTCGTTGACGTGGTAAAACTTCTTGAAGTACTGCTATGCCCCATCTGTTATCATTTGCAACAAAATTGGCAACATCTTCATATTTGACAATCTTTTTCTTTGTTTGTTTTGCTGCTCCAGATGCAAGTTCTTTTACGAGTAATTCTGTGGCTTTTGTTAAACCAATTAAAGCATCTTCTTCAATTGAAAGTTCAGGATATTTTGATTTGATTAAAGTTCTCATTCTTGTTTGAGGTAAATTAACTACTTCACGAATATATGAAATTCCTGTTGTCTTTTCTTTCATTTCTAATGCTTCTGTAATTTCATCTTGATTTTTTTCTTCCGAACTTGCATGATTTTCTTCTTCCATTGCAATGCTTTCTTTAAAGAAGCCTGGTTAGCGTGAACAACGCTCTCATTTCCCTCAGGTTGTCAAAAATTAACCAAAAAAGAACGTTTGAGCATTAGGGATCTTCCAGATCTGACGTCGCGTGTTTTAAGGGGGGAGGGGGACAACCAAAATCTGACGCTCATACAAAAAGCGGCAAACTTCAAAGCAAAAAATCTGACGGAGGGGGGGTTCAGAATTCGAAAAAAACCCGACGTCAGATTTGGACGTTTCCCTTATTTCCTTTTTTTGACTAAAAAAGAAATGTCTCTCTTTTGCTACATTCTCTGACAGGAGAATTGTTCACGCTAACTTTCCCCTTTACGCACAATAAATATTAAAATAAATAAGCAAAAAATTATACGGTAGAAACAATAACAAGCAAATAAAACCAAAATGATAAAAGATATCAGCTAATTTTTTCAAAAAATAGTGTGAAAAAAAGGAGAGCGGCAGAAAAAACGTAATTATTTTTTCGTGTCAGGAACAGCGTTCAACAGTACTTTTTACTTTTTTAAAAAATTTACAACAATCTTGAATTACGTTACGTTTTTTAAAACTAACTTTTTTTTGTTTCTCTAAACTTTCAATGACTTTTAAAAAGAAAGCGATAACAAAATAAGTAAGTTACTTTTGAATAATCTAAAAAGTAATAATTACAGAAGAACTTCAAATGCCAAAATTTATTAAATGTGGAAATTTTAAGAACTTCATTTGCAGAATTTGTAACATTTCTTAATTTGAGTTTGAATCCAAACAATAGAGTTTTGTAGCATTGCTTTTTATGAGTTATTTTTTTGTTACAACATACTAATTTGTTTTTCTTCAATACTTTTACCGTTGCTTTTAAATAAATAAAATTTTTCAAATGATTTATTAATCAAAAAAATTAAGACTTAATGATAATATTACATCGTTTTAAATTTAAAACTTTGTGCAAATTAAAAAACAATTATTTTTTTTGCAAAAAAAACAGTACTCACACATATTATGGTTGGGTTTGTTTCTTTTTCTTCCATAAAAACTAGAAAGTTAAATTAGAAAAAATTTAAGCTTTTTCGTTAGAGAAAAAGAATTTCCAATAAAACCTCTAAAGGTTTGTTTTTGCACTCAACTAAAAAGTACCAAAAAAATGGTCAACTTAAGTAGATTAATTAATCATAGATTCACATTTTCTTGTGCAAATGAATTAAACAATTCTTTGATAACATATTTTCTTAAGATTCTTCTATAATTTTTTGCAATTACATTTTCTTGTGTCATTTTTTTTGGTTTACTACCAAAGCTTCTTCCTTTGTATTTTGTAAATAATTTTTCATAATTTTGCAGAACCAATGGATTCTCTTGCTCATGATAGCCATCCTTTAGATTCAATAATTACACCTTCTGGTCAATGGTAGTGTTAAAAATTTTTTCGCTGCTAATTAATATAATTTTTTGTAGCAAAGTTACAGGAGAATTGCTATATGATCTTGATGAACAAACTCTTTTGTTAAGGGAAAACCCAATCCCACAAGAGGAAAGATCCTCTGTTATTGCTCCGTTTTGAAAATCAAAATATTAATGATTATGAAATGATAAAAACTGCACTTGTAAGTTCTGCCTTTCATAGTTGCTTTTACGAGACGATGTAAATTTTTTTTACAATAATAATTTGGTTACTTTAGGAAAATGTTAATGGGAAAGAAATTTCAAAATATATCTTTAAATTTGATACATCTGATATTACGTACAATGCAAGAGCATCAATGAGACGCAGTAATCCAGGACTTTTTTATCTTTTTGGCGCACAACCTACGATTAGAACAACCGTTTTAAATTCATTTGTTGGAAATACGTGTGATATGAACAAATATCAATTTTTTGAAATCTAAAATAAAATTTTTTTTTGATACAATTTTGTATTTTTTGAATATCATGTTGTTTTTATGTTCTTTTTGCCGTTGCTTAAATAAAATTTTTCAAATAATTTATGTATTCAAAAAAATAAAACACCAATATAGTTACATCATTATAAATTAAAAAATTTGTACAAAAAAAGAAAAAAATTATCTTGTTGAAGAGGACGAAGCTGCGGAAGTTGTGTAATGTGATGAAGAAGATATCATACTGTAATTTCTTTTCTTTCCTGCTTGAGCACCTTTTTCGCCGTTTTTGGATACAAAAATTCGAGATCTTGAAGCACATAAATCTTTATTCCTTTTATCAAATTGTTCATTTGTATCACTGTGATAAAAAATGTGATGACCAGGAATATCTTTTTCTCTTTCATGTTCCGGCATTGTATTATCACCACGAGTAGTTCGAATTCTTTCTTCTTCTATTTCAGGAAAATGTAATAATTCTTCATAAACATACATCTTTGGAGGCTCCCATCGAAGATATTCATCATGTAAAAATATTCGATTTGGGTGTTCTTTTTGCTTTTCCATATGATTCAAAATAATTTCCCAATCAAATTTAAATTCAATTTTTTCTCTGCAAAAAAATATGAATTTTTTTGAATATTAAAAAAAAATTACTTTGATCTTTTAATTTTTATTATTTTTTCTTCAAGCAAAACTTTAACAATAAATTTTGCGCCAATTCCAGTTAAACTTTGATAAAGTCGAAGATTGAGATCAATATCTTCTAATTTAATACCCTTTTTAAGTTCATTATGGCAATAATTAAATGTAGCTTCATAAATGCTTTCCAAAATATATTTATAATAAATACGGTCTGCACTTTCTGATAGCGGAAATTCAGGACCACCAGGAACATGCTCAGTTTTGCTCAACAAAAAACCTAAAAATATAACAAAAATTTATATTTTCGAAAAACATTCTTACTAAAATCAACTAAAAGTCTGCCAAATCCTCTTCCTTGAAAGCATGGCAAAACTAATAAACAGCAAAGATTACAAGATGTATGCTGATATTTTTGTTTAGAAAAATATCCAATAAATCTATATTTTTTACCATCAATTATTTCATAAAGTGAATAAAAATAAAATGGTTCAATATCATATTGTAATTGTTTATGTCCAATAAAGCATCTTCCAATTTGACATAAACGAAGTACAAATGAACTATCATAAAATCCATCAGCTTCACGGATAACAAATTTCTTTTCACAATCCCGATAAATTTCTTTTCCGGGTAAAGGATCAGGAATACAATGTTCCTATAAATTTGTGGTTAACTTGGGACAAGGATTTTGAAAGCATACATAATGTCTATCAAGAGTATCTTTATCCGAGAAATATCCGACACATTGCTCACAAACAAAAAGGGTTTCATAAACTTGAACATTTTGAAAGAAAACACATTTTTGTTCAATTTCCAGTTGTTTACCAGAAAAATAAATGTATTTTGGTTGTGGCTGAACGCCTTTTGTTTCATCAAGCTTATTTCTCATTATCTAAAAGTTGCAAAAAAATGTTCAAATTTTTTTTAAGCACAATGAACATACATTATCTTCTTCTTCAAAATGAGCTCTTAAAAGTTTTGCTTGATCTGGTGGAGCTTGATCAATGATATCTTTTTCACTTAAATATTTTCTGCGTGGCTCTTCTTCCATCTTTAAATTTTTTTGTTACATATAAACAAAATATAAAGTTCTTTGAAAAAATATTTTGGCTCGTATTTAACAAGATAACTGTCGTAATTATGTTTAACAATAAAAATTTTATTTTAAAAAACAAAAATAAAAACAATTTTTGCATAGCGAGACCGTATTAGAAGATAGCAAAATGATAACGAAGAAAATCTTTCACCGTTTTGAAGAAATAATTATGGAAATAAAAGACAAATGAAAGCTCAGAATAAAATATTACTTTTTTGATATGAACAATTACCACTATTTTTACAACATTTACAAAAAAAAGGAGAAGGAAATATGTATGTATATATTATGTTTTAATGTTTTGTTAAAGGATGAATTTCTGTATAATCACTTTTTGCTTTAGAAATATCATTTGTTGCTGTATTTGGTGGACGATGCTTTGAGCCCCGACTTGCAGCAGATGGTCCAATACTTTTATAATTATCATCTTCACGAAAATGTGCTGCAACTGGTGATAATTGCGGTGAAGGGGGTTGCGGCTTTTCACTGGTTTTTAATAATGGCGCCTAAAATTTATTTTTTAAATGACATTTTTAATTCTCAAAACTAACTTTTAATTGTTGTTCTTTTAATTCAATTGTTTCAACATATTTACTTTCTTCTTCATCCTTTTTTTGCCATTCTTTTTCCAATTCAACCTGCTTTTTATTAAATTTTTCTCGTTGTTTATCTCTTTCTTTAATTTGCTTTTTTGATAAAATTTGTGGATTATCAGGGATTTTTTCACTTGCAGGTAAATCTTGTAATGTTAAAATTTTGAACTTTTCACCATTTTCATCTTCTCCAAGTAGATTATCACTATCCATTCCTTCACCATTATTATTTGGAGCTCCAAATCCACTTTTATAATATTCCATATTTTCATCATTTTGCATTCTTTCCAATTCTTGAAGCATTGTATGCTTTCGAGCATTCTCCTCTTCTTCATTATAAGTAAAATCGTAATCTTCGTCTTCGATATCATTGAAATTTGTCATAACAAAAGATCTTTC
This sequence comes from Panagrolaimus sp. PS1159, assembly GCA_963922195.1. Taxonomy (NCBI): domain Eukaryota; kingdom Metazoa; phylum Nematoda; class Chromadorea; order Rhabditida; family Panagrolaimidae; genus Panagrolaimus; species Panagrolaimus sp. PS1159. Next base: position 1,281,971 of record CAWUHW010000003.1, read on the forward strand.
AAATACTTTCATCTAAAAAATGAAAATAGAAATTTTAAAAATCTTTTGAAAGTCTTTTAAAACTTACGCCTTCTTCTCGAACAGGAGGAAATTCCTTAAAGCTATTATCAATGGTATTCTTTAAATATAATAAAATTTGATAAAATGCTGGTCGATCTCTTGGATCATATTTCCAACAAATTCTCATTAAATCATACCAAAAATCTGGACATCCTACAGGACGAACAAGAATATTTCGACGAACTCCAATATAATTATAAACTTGATCATTTCCAAGTCCAGCATATGGTTGTTGTCCCAATGTAAGCATTTCATATATTACGATACCATATGACCATACATCCGATTTTACAGTAAATTTGCCATCTTTTAAACTTTCAGGTGCCATCCATCGAACTGGCATTAGCCGTTTTCCAGCTGGTTTATAATATTCATGATAATAAATATCTCGAGCCATACCAAAATCACCAATTTTTACTGTTTCATCATTTGCAACCATACAATTTCTTGCAGCTAAATCACGATGACAAAATTTCAATGATTCAAGATATGCCATTCCATCAGCAATTTGTGAAGCCCATTTAAAATAGCTTATCATTGTTGGAAGTGGTGCATTATTAGTATTTTCTTCAGAATTTGGACGACGTGCACGTAAATAATCTCTTAAATTCCCTTGATCCATCATTTCCATTACAACAAGAACTGGTTGTCCCTCAGATACAACACCATATAATTTAACTATATATGCAGTATTAAACGTTTTCATAACAGATGCTTCAATTAAGAAATGTAATCGTTCCGCATTGCTTGCACATTCAGGAATTGTTTTAATTGCACATCTTCCAAATTTCACTCCACAAACTGATGTAAGATTTAATCCTTCTCCAAGATAAACTTTTCCAAATGTTCCTCTACCAATTTCATCATACATTTTAAGATCTTCACGTCGAAGCTCCCATTCATCTGTTCGATATACATCCAATTGTGTAATATATTCAGGATTTGCAGAAATTGTTTGACGTAAATATTCTTGAACTTTTTTACCAAAATGTCGTTTATAATGCCGATATCCAAGTGCACTTCCAACAGCAATAAAAATAATAAGTGCCAAAAGAATGTATAACACTTTATCCCATGTAAGCCATCCAGGAACATAAATTTCAAATAAATCTTTTATTACAACTGTTTCACTTGCACCTGCCAATGAAACACTTCGAACTTCAAATGTATAAACTCCATTACTCAATCCAGCAACCAAAACTCCTTTGTTTTTAATAAAATCCGGTTTTCCTATGCAACGATCAGATGGTCTCTACAAAAAGATAAGGTTTAGTCCATTTAAAAATTTTGCAAAACCAACTTCATCTTTTTCACGGAAAATTTTATAACGAAATCCTAAAAGTGCACCATTTGGATCATCTGGGATATCCCAACTAATAATTCGGCTATCACCATTTTCAGTTCCATTTACAATATATGGATGAACATTAATTGATTCTTTGTCAATGATATCTTTGTCAGCTAAAATGAATCATATTAAAAATATGGAAAATAAATTTTTAATCAAAAACTGACGAATTGGATCAGTTCGAATAAATCGAGATGAAGCTTGTTTGGAGCAATAATTTTCTGGAGCTGTTACATCTTGACATGCAACAACTTGAATATGATATTCAGTATAATGAACAAGTCCAGTAATTACTATTCGAGTTGATGTAACATTAAAGCGTCCAGAAGTAACATTATCATTATGAATTGTTGGCCATGTTTGAAGTTCTGAATCTTCATCATCATAAATTTCATTGGCTTTTAGGGGTTGTTTTGCTTGAAGAATACTTCGAATTGTTCGAGCTTTTGAAGTTTCTGGTTTTTCACTTTCAGCAGCTCCATTAGATCCGTTTGGTCTAAAAGAAATTTTTGTCATCTACCGTAACCAAGGAGGAATAATTAGATAGATAAAATATATAAAAAGTGGGTAATTTTTTTGATAGCGGAGATAACAAAAAATAAAGAAATCCGAAGCTGTTTTGTAAAATCACAGAAACTTTAAAGATACAGTAATAAATAAAAAATGAAAGCAATGGAAAAGAAATGTTTGTGTTTTGAAAATTAAGCAATAACAAAGGATTAAAGGGTGCATTTTTTTGCTGAAAGAAGAAGCACAGAAAAGAAAAGCGAAAAAAAATTTGCATTGATTTGATTACTTTATCTGTGGTATTTGCAAATTAAATCTTTCAGCAGATTGTTCAAAGCTGTGCATAATTGCTCGATGTGAATTTCGATGACGAATTTTAACATGTCTTCGGAATCTTTTTGCTTGTTGTGTTGATGCTGATGATGATGATGATGGAGATTTATGTCCTTCAGGAATATATCCAGCACAATGAAGTGGATCATACGATACTGCGCAGCTATTAACAAAAAGGGTTATGTGTTTTAAAAAATTATTTAAAGCAAAATAATACATAATATTCCCGGGTTATAATTTAAAAAAAGAGTATTACTGTAAAAAAAATTTAACCAAAATTATGCAAATTTTATGGGTTAGTTTAAAGCCACTGCAAACATTTTTCAATTAAATTTCGGGGATTAAAATATTTTCTTTGATTTATACAAAACCTAGATAATTTTTGCCTTTTCTTTTTGGCATTTCAACTTCGGAAGGGAAAAAAGAACTTTTAAGCTTACTGTTGTACGAACACTATATTTTGAACAGCATTTTCAAATTTAGCTTTTTCATCTTCATCTTCAGCATTTATATCACTACTTCCAGGGGTTTCCAATAATTTATCTTTTACAGTTTCTTTTATATCATTACATTTACAACATCCTTTATCTGCAGGACATGTATTTTCTGCATTTGAAACATGTGATACTAATGTGGATGGAATAGAAGATGATGGTTTGGCTAAAATAAAACTATAAAAACAAAAAATAGATTTACATTAAACGTACGAATACTTCCACATGGATCTTGATTAATATTTGCAGTACTTTTTGCATTCCAAATTACCATATAATGTGTAATAACTCCATTTTCTTTAAGTGGACGATCCCATTCAAGTATAATTTTATCTGGACCTTTTGCATCATGCCTTTTTAGCCTTGGCATATCTGGAATTGAAAATAATGTTTTTGCAAAGCCAATTTTTGATATTGCATTTCTTGCACCAGGATGATGAACAGTTTTTGTTTGAACATAAAATGCATATATACTATTTGAATCTAAATTTTCAATCCATTCTGTTTGATTCTCTTTTGAATCATCTTTATCATCAGGTACAAATTTCATTTTCCACGAATCTGCACATGCTGATCGATCATCATCAATTTGCATTTTTGGATCTATTTTATCAACCTTTTTATAATAAATTAGATAACCAAAAAATTTTCTTTGATCCATATCTGTTGTATTAAATTTTTTCCATGATAAAACAAAGAATACATTTGTTTCAGATGTTACTTCAACATGTAATGGAACTTCTTCACAAATTGCTTTTTCACCATTACTGTATTTTGAGATATCATTATCGGTAACATTTTTTTCTAATCCAACATGAGTAATAAATTGCATAATTCGATTATAACAAAGTTTTGGATTATTTTGGAAGCTAACAAGGCCATTTTTAATTTGTATATTTTGTTCAATTTCGGTGCTAAATAATTGCCGCAAATTTTCCATTTCAAATACTGCTAAAGCATAACGATTATTGTAAAGTTGTTCACCATGAATAACATGAAGATTTTTAAACATATGTAATGAAGTAAGAGCTGGCCAAAAACGAACTGAAAGATATCTGAAAAGAAAAGAAACTTTATTGTGGCTGTAAATATTTTTTATTGTACCCAGTAATTTCACGAATATTTCCTAATGCTTCTGTAAATTTTTCAGCTTTTGCAACTTGTCCACCAATTTGAATAGATATATCCAAATTTCCTTCAATAATATTACACTTTGAATATTTCATTGCTTCTCCAATTGAATCAATGGTTGTACCACGGCATCTTCGAGGACAATAACCTTCACAAATAACACAATTTCGAGGATTTGTTGGGTCTAAAATGAAAGCGGTATTATATTTTAAAGCTTCGAAAATACTACCTTCTTGATATCCATCAGGACAATCATAATGACATTTTCCTTGAAAAGCTTTCCATAACATTTTTTCATCTTGTAAAGTTGATTTAACGGGAAGCTTTCGATGACATCCTGCTTGTGTAACACATCGATTATTCATGTATTCATACATATCTGGTGGGCATTTATCAACACATACACCATTTAATTCATAATCTCGACATGCATAACATGATCCTGGATCATCTGCAACTTCACATCCACCAAGACATGCTGCATGGCATCTTTCACCTGTAACACTACATCCAGGACCAATGGTATTATTACTACCTTTATGATGTCTACAAACTAAAAAAGAGAGAATTTAGTTTTTGTTGTTTTAAATATAAATTTACGTGTTTGGCATGTTGTTGCATTCCAGCATGAAAGTACACCATCAACTTTTTGGCATCTTTCTGGATGTTCAACTTTACAACCAAATTTATCTTGGCATGTTTCCATATCTTGATTTGTTTCACCAAACATAACTCCTCCACCACTTTGATCAACCATAACATCACGAATTTTTCCAATTAAAATATTATCCCAATTTATGAATCTTGTATAACAAAGTTTTGCATTATCCATAATTCTCACACCACCATTTCGAATAACTGTAAGTTTATCCAATCCAAGATATCTCAAATCTTCATTTTGATAAATAACTAATGCATAATTCATAATTAATGATTGTCCGCCAATAACTCGAAGATTTGGAAACATTCGTCCAAGATTTGTTAAACCATTTACATTAAAAACTAGCATTGAACCAGTAATTTCACGTAAATGCTTAAATACAGGAAATTGATCATCTGTAATTCCGGGGGTTGTCATCATAGAAATGGATAAATCTCCATCCAAAATTGTACATTCCAAAAATACATCCCATCCATCTTTAACTGATTTATGCTTAAAACCTGACATTGGAGAATTTCTTAAATCAATTGAAAAACAATGCCTTTCTTCCCATGCATTAACTTTCTAAAAAAAATGCACATTTATAATTGGTTTAAAATTACAAGATCAATTTTGAAAAAACAAACCAAAAGTAAAGCACAAAATGTGATTAATACAAAGTGCCAAGGCGATAAAACCCGCATTTTTAAATTATCACTTTTTTTTATTTAAAAAATTTTATCTTCTGCTAACAATGATATAAACTTTCACCCATAATAATAAAACTGTCTGAAACAATTTAATTTCGTCACTAAAAAATTTGTATATATGATATTTTGTTAAAAGAGATAAGAAAGAAAGATTTTTAAAAAAGGTATTAATTTTTGACATCGTCAATAAAAAAAAAGATTTTTTAATATTATTACATCGGATTAAGAAGAATAAAAGAAATGTTAAATGTCGGGGGCAAGTACTCTAGCTTAAATATCTTAGCAACGACAAAAAAAGGGATTTATCATTTCTTCAAAAAAGACTGGAATAATTCACACAATTTTTTAAGAAGTATTTTTTTATTTACATAGTTTAAAAAAATTATTATTGAAAAAAAGAAAGGAAAAGAATTGTTTTTTAAGGAAATAAGATTTTGTAAGGTTGGAAGTATGACAAATGTACTTGAAAAAGAAAAGGTGAGAAACATTTGTAAAAAAAAAAGAATATCAAAAAAAAGAACTTGGGTTAAGCATGAATAAAACACAGTCCAGAATATATTCGTTTGTTTACCACAAGCTCAGCGCAAAAAAAAAGAGAAGCAAAACAAAAAGGGAACACTTTGGCGCAGCAGCAGCAATTCACAAAAACAACATCCCCATTGCAAAAGACGGGCGCCCTCTTCGGTTCCTTCTCCTTTTTTTGCCGACCTGTATTCAATAATAAAAGAGACGTTCAGAGAGAAAAAAGAGGGTCCTTTTCTGATTGCTTGTAAATGATTTAATATTTTTTGTTACAATTCTTTTTTTTTCATTATTTTTACACTATAATAGTTGACAGCAATTTTCCCATGACAAAAAAAAGAAGGTAAAGCTTTTTGAAAAAGAAAAAAATGAAAGAAATGAAACCAAAAGGCAAAAGGCATTTTTTCTATTTATTTAATTCAAACTAAGAAGCCATTTAAATTCATTTCTTTTTAGCCACTGTGTTCAGTCCTTTTTCAGTTTCATTAAATGTGTCTTTTCACATAAATTACGTTTTATAAAAATGACACCACCCTTTCGTTAGCAATTTTTTCAACAAATGCTAATAATTTTTTCTTCTTTAAAGGATAAAAATACATTTTGCAAAAAAGTGAAAAAAAAAACTTTTTCTGCAAAATAGTTTAAAAGTTTTCACATTATCAATATTGGTCCCCATTTAAAGTGTTATTGTCATAAGAACAATATGACACAAATTAATTAATGACGTTAAAACTATATATTTTTTTAAAGTTAAAAAAAAGACAGAGATATAATTATTGAATTTTGTACCAAAAGTTACAGTATATTACCAATAATTAAATGGTAATTATAAGACATTAACAATTAGACGAATTTATTAAACTTCATGTTTCAAAATTTCTTTTTAAATTGTAGTTTAAAAAAGTCAAAGTCAATTTGTTAAGCCGATTCAAAAATCTAAATTATTTTTATTCCACCTAACAATATATTTTGATATGCAAAAAAGCATAATAAATATGGCATCATATTATAAAAGAGTGTTATTATATTTAAATTTTAAACTATTCAAAACGATCTAATGGATATTCATTGCCGTATTTTTTAAGATGGGCTGTAAGTTCTTCTTTTTGTCGTTTAAGATGTGGTGGAAGTTCTGCATATACATCATTAAACAATTCATCAATTGGAGCAAATTTAACTTTTTCAGCATCATTGAAAGCTTTGAGAATCTTTTTACGTATTTCTGTATTCCATGCCTTTTCTTCTTCATCATTCCACCATCCTTTTTTGTCAAGATAACGTCGGAAGCGATTAATTGGTGAATCATTTGCTTGCCATTTTTCAACTTCTTCTTTTGAACTTAAAAAAATACTGTATTTTAAAAAAATCAATAATAAAAATTTACCGATAAGCTGTTGCATCATCAGAAGTTGAATGATGTCCACCTCGATATGTCATAGCTTCAATTAAAACTGGAATATTTTGTGAAGCTAATTTACGAGCTTCTTTTGTTGCATTATAAACAGCAAATAAATCGTTTCCATCACAACTAAAATTTTATAAAGTTTTAATAAAAATACTGTAAAATTTTATCACAAACCGAATTGTATGGAGACCATATCCAGGACCTTTTCCAGCAATACCATCTCCAGCATATTGTTCAGTTGTTGGTGTACTAATAGCATAACCATTATTACGACAGAAGAAAATTACAGGACATTTTAATGTTGCTGCAAAATTAAATGCTGCATGTGCATCACCCTCTGATGCAGCGCCATCACCAAAATAGACACAAACAATTCGTCCAGAACCATCACGCTTGAAAGCGTACGCAGAACCAACAGCTTGTGGCATTTGAGTTGTAAGTGGAGAACTAATAGTAACAAAATTGTGCTTTTCAGAACCATAGTGAACAGGCATTTGTTTTCCTTTGCCTAAAAGCATTTTACATAAAAAAACGAAAAAAGCCATTTGAATACCCCAATCTTTAGAATTTCCATAACATTGATTCATAAATTGTTCTAAAGGAAATCCTCTCCACATTAAAACTCCAGCTTCACGATATTGTCCATAAATAAGATCTTCTGGTTCTAATGCAGCAGCAGATCCAATATGATTTGCCTAAAAGATAATAATATTGTTAAATCAACATAAAATGAAATTAATCCTGACTTCTTCACCGAAATTTGTCATATAAAAAGAAATACGACCTTGACGTTGAGAATCATACAAAATTTTATCCATGGTATTAAGAGTTGTCATATCACGATACATTTTAAGAGCAACATCCTGAAATATAAAAAAAAGTTTTAAAGTGAGCAATACCAGAAAAATTACTTTTGAAAAGTTAGGATCTTGTGAAGGATCAACAAATTCTCCATCAGTTGTTGTTGCACGATAAATAGGAAATGCTTCAAATTTGTTTGAATCGACAATTTCAAGCTTTTCAGTAAATCTAGCCTTAAACAGATTTTTATAAAAGATAAGAAAAAGTGTAAAGCCAGCGATAAAAAAATTACTTTTCGATATCCAAGATATTTTTCACTAAATTCCGTTAAACGAAAATCATCAGCAGCTTTGGTAGAATATAAACGAGCAGCAAAACGATGAAGATGAGTTCGAAATGCCATTTTTGATGTTACTGCCAACTTTGAATTCATTGCTGAATTTTTTAAAACAGCAATAAAATTCTTTTTACACACACACAAAAGCAAGTTAGTCAAATAGTGCTTTTAGCATGAAAACGCGCCTTTAAACGTACCCATAAGCAATGAATAAGCGCTATATAACGTTTTTGGTATCGACGATTTTAAAATTTTTAGAAATTACTTTTAATTATCAAAAGTATCCCTTAAACATTATTTTTCTGATATATAATTTGTATTTTTAGATGCGTATTTTTCAGATACGTTCATCAAGTTCATTTTGTATTGAACGGGTAATTGAACATTATAATCAACGATATTTTCAAAATGTTGCTCAAACATCTTCTTCATTTCATATGATACTTCCACCACCAAATGTTACTGGAAATCTTCATCTTGGACATGCATTGACAGTTGTGATGGAAGATTCAATTTGTCGGTATCATAGAAAGATAGGAAAAAATGTAAAAATACTTTATCTTAATTTTTTTTAATTTTAACTTATAGGTTGAATGGTATCCTGGTTTTGATCATGCTGGAATTGCTACTCAAACAGTTGTTGAAAGGCAACTATTCAAAGAAAAGGGTATTTTGGGATCACAAATGCTAAAAGATGAATTCCTTCAACGTTGTAATGAATGGAAAGATATGTAAGTTCTTATTTTGTCGCTTTTTATTAGATATATCTTTATTAATTTAGAAGAATAAACACCATTACATCACAACTTAAAAAAACTGGAGCTTCATTAAATTGGAATAATACTTATTACACAATGGATGATGTTTGTAAAACATTTTCATGGATATTATTGTTTATTGATATGGTTTTTAGAAATTTTCTTCTGCTGTAACTCTTGCATTTTGTCGATTTCATTCTGATGGATTTATTTTTCGTGAAAAGAAACTTATTAATTGGTGTCCAACACTTAGAAGTGCAATTTCAGATCAAGAGGTTGATAGTATTACTGTAGAAGGAAAATCAAAAGTTACTCCATCGCTGCAGTCATCTTCAAAAAAAGAAGTTGAAGTTGGAGTTTTACATCTTATTCGGTATAAGCTTTTAAATGGCGCTTCAAGTGATCCTGAATATTTGGAAGTTGGTACAACTCGACCTGAAACTTTATTTGCTGATATGGCATTAGCTGTGAATCCGAATGATCAAAAAAATTGTAAATTTATCGGTAAATCTGTTAAACATCCATTGACTGATAAAATGTTACCTGTGATTGGTGATGAAGCTGTGAAAATTGATAAAGGAACAGGTTTATTTTTTATGCTATTATTGGAAGTTCTATATCTTTCTTTTTTCAGGAATTTTGAAAGTTACCCCTTCGCATGATTTTGTGGATTACGATATTGCAAAAAGGCATCCTGATATTTTTGGAAATAATTATTTATCATGTATTAATGAGGAAGGAAAACTTATTGATGCTGGAAAATTTAATGGAATTGATAGACTTGAAGTTAAACCAAAGGTATATATTTGCATTGTTTAAAAAAAGTCTTACTGTAACTTAAACTAACATTTGCAGATTATTGAAGAACTTATTTGTTTGGAAGCATACGGTGGTGCACTAGAACAAGGAACAACTCAAATTCCTGTATGTAGTCGAACTGGTGATTTTATTGAACCATTGCTAAAAGAACAATGGTTTATGGAATGTAAAGGAATGAATCAAAATGTTTTGAATGAAATTGAACGTGGAAATGTGAGTTTATCAAAATTTGTAAGATATCTTCAATATAGTTTTTAGATTATTACTTTTCCTGAAGGTAATCGTCAGAAGTTGATTGATTGGTTAAGTTATGATGAACCATGGTGTTTATCACGTCAACTTGTATGGGGTCATCAAATTCCTGCATATCAACAATCTGATGGAAGGTACATTATTCTTTAGGTTTCTTTTACTTAAGTTTCGTATTTAGTTGGATTGTTTCGGAAAAACCTATTGAAAATTGTAAAAGAGATAATGATGTTTTGGATACATGGTTTAGTTCTGCTTTGATTCCATTGATTGTTCGAGGATGGCCATATTCTAAAATTCCTACTGTACCCATCAATCTTATGGAAACTGGAAATGATATTATTGGTTTTTGGGTTGCTCGAATGCTTATTCTTTGTCAACATCTTAGTGGAAAACTTCCATTTGAAAAAATTCTTCTTCATGGTTTAGTACGAGATTCTGCCGGTCGAAAAATGAGTAAATCGCTTGGAAATGTTATTGATCCTTTGGATATTATTGAAGGAATATCTCAAGATTCAATGATTCAACGCTTAAAAGATTCAAATTTATGCGAACAAGAAATTAGTAAGCTTTAGGGGTTATTTAAGTTTTGCATTTAAATTGCTTTTTTTTAGATATGGCCGAGAAAGATTTAAAGTCTCGATTTCCTGATGGTATGAAAGCAGTTGGTCCAGATGCTTTAAGATTTGCATTATTAAGACATGATTTAAATGCTGAAGATATCAATGTTTCAATTGTTGAAACGTCTCAAGAAGGATATCGATTTTGTAATAAATTATGGAATTTAATAAATTATTCTGAAATTGTTTTTTCAAAAGTTGAACTGTCAAAATTGGAATCAAGCAAAAATTCTATTGATTTATGGATTATGAGTAAACTAAACAATACATTGAAACGTTTGCACATTCTTATGGATGCTGATAATGATAGTGCTGCAGCACAGCCACATCTCGCTTTTGCTGTCTTAAAAGATTTTATTCTTCATGATCTTTGTGATACATATCTTGTATGTTTTATTCTTTAAAAAAAGTTTTAATTTAATTTTTTAGGAGACAACAAAGACGGCAATAAATGATTTAACTGATGATACCGTATCCCGAAAAAATGATGTTGCAAGTACTCTTCAAAATGTTCTTCAATATACGTTTGCTGCTTTGGAGCCATTTATGCCTTTCGTTACAACATATCTTGGTGATAAAATTCCTGGAAAAAAATTTGATGAAATTAATCTTTCACAGCCAAATATTGTATCGTATCGTGATATTGAATATGCAATGAATATGTCAATGTCAATTGTTGGTACAATCAGATCATTTCGAGCAGCATTAGAAATTCCAAAGAAATTTGAACTTTTTGGATATTTACAAAATGAAAATACAAATGTTTCACCTTTAAAGGAAGCAGTAAAAGAATTAGCAAATTTGGAATTAAAAAATGGTAAAATGGAAGGAGCAATGCCAATGGCAGTTTCTGGTTATGATTGTACGCTGTATGTTAAAATTGAGGTAAATAAATTTTCAACTATTTTTAAAAAACATTGTTCGTAAGATAATCATTTTTAGCCATCACAATGTGAAGATGTCAAAGAACATTTACAGAAGCAATTAGATAAATCTATTCAAAGGAAACAACAAATGGTAAATGTTTTACAAGGACATGAAAAATTTTTGAATTCTTTGAAATCTGAATCAAAAACAAAACCACAAGCTATTAAAAAATCAGTTAGAAGATTGAAACAAGCAGAAAAAAGTTTAGAATTTGCATCTCAAGAAGTAAAACGGATAGAAGAAGTTATGCAAAAATTAGGTTAGATATTAGAATTTTTATTTAGTTGTTGATTTGAAAATAAATTTATAAAAAACCGTTTTAAATAACAAAAAATAAATGTTGAATTTTTTAAGAAAATGTGTAAAATCTTTTGTTGATATTATTTCGTATTATAAATTTATATACAGTAATCCTCTGGATTGCCTTTGAAAACTTGTTTTTTGCTTTTGAAACATTTATTGTTAATAAAAAATTATCGTTTTGTGGTAAAAGTTTGTGGAATATTTTTGTGTCAAAAAACGCACTTTCAAAAGATTTCATAAGATAACAAAGAGGTCAGTCGAGAGATAATCCGGTAGAAAGCGACTGCAGCGGATTTTCTGCGAGAGCGGTTTTTTTCAAAATTTTTTTAAAGTAAAAGTTTAATTGATTTAATTTAGAACTGTTACATTTTTCTTGTCTGACATTTAATAAAAATTAAACTCTCTTTTTAGAAGAATTTTTGTATGTTTTTGGTGGTCCGAAAATATGTTTAATTTTCCTTCTTGTAATTTCTGTGAAAGCGTAAAAATTATGATGATTTTTTCAAGTTGGACATTAATGTTTCAAAAATGTGAAATGTCTTTTTAAATTAATGTTAAAGTTTTCTTCCAATAAATAAAATGTTAAATCTTAAAAATCCTGGTTAATCCAATGATTGAATTATCGCGTTTTTACTTTTTTGTTTATCTCTCAAAAATCAAGTTATTTTTCTTTATTAAATGATCATATCAAAATTCATTTAATTCCTGAAATTTTTAATTTGTTTTTCATTAAATTATTGACTTTGATTCTTTTTGTTTAAGGATAAACAAATTTTGTTATTTCTTGTTGAAAGTTTATACTTCTGAATTTTTAATAACTAAAAAGCAAAACCGTCCGATGATTACTCTTTTCCCCATTACAATATTGTCGCAATTTTGGCAACTTTCGACATGAAATCAGTACCATTTTCGTAAGATTGCTTTTTGACATTTTTTATTCAAAAATACTCCCCCTTTGAAACGATTATATCCACTATTTTACAACTAAAGATTTACAACTATTAGATAATTTTCGTTTTCATAATGAAAAAGTTAATTTTTGATCACCTAAAATTTTAATCAAATCTGCAAAGCCATTATCCACATCTCTAACTTTTTATATTGCCTCTTTCTTTTGTACCTGAACCATAATTTTAAGTGATACTAAGATTTTATCACTCTTTTAACAAAAGAATGTTCCGCACAATTCTCCTATTAAACAGCAAAATATAAACATTGTCGTAAATCTCAATTTATAAAAACTTAAGTTTTTTACGACAATTTTCTATAAAAGAAATCTGACCCCTCTATGAGAAAATCATGATTCCGCCAATTTCGGTACTCTATTACAAAATCATTTTTTAAAACATACATTCAATTTTTTAACCTCTAAATTTTTTTTGTATTTTTATCCCTTTAAAAACATGGATTTATCGTTTTCTTATATAAATTGTGTGTTTTATTAGGCATTGTATTTACCCCCTTCTTAATTCAATTTGCGCCAAATTTTTAATAAATGTTTCAATTTTAAAAAAAAAGGAAGTACTTTTATGCATTTTAAATTTTCAAAAAAAGACTTTCTTTTTTTAGTTTAATGTTTTTACGTAAATTCAGTGATTCCAGAATAAAAAAAAATTAAGTGGAAGAGGGATCTATTTTTCGGACAGGAAATTGTTTGAAACTTTTTATTCTTTCTTTAAAACAGTGCACAGTTTTTTACGATTTTATAATGGCGTAATAAAAAAAAGGATTTTGGTTTAATACTATTTATTTTCAGCTGTTTTTTTTAAATTATAAATCATTTCATACAAATTTTTGTACCATTATTAATTACATCTTCTTCTTCATTTTTTTGTTGACCAAAAAATGATGAACTTTTTTTCTTTCTCTTCTTCTTTTTTACCTTACCTAGTCATCTTCAAAAGCAATTGGGTCGACGAGAATATTATGCCTTCTTGTTTTTTAAAAAAAAGAAATAGATTTGTGGGAGCATTCTTTTCTGTCTTTTTTCTCTCAATTGTTTTGCGTGTGTCTTGTCTTTTTTCTTCTTTTTCATCATCAAGCCTGAAGCAGCGTGAGCACGCCAGGCATCTGACGCTTTTTTTTATTCCCGAAGAAAAATAACGAATGCAGAATCTTAAAATGGTTACTTGCGACGATACAATGAATTAGGTCACTCAGTCAGTTATTTTCAGAAGCCAATGATTCTTTAGAGGGGGGCTGCTGCTGCTGCTCGTTACTTGTAATCGTGGTAGTAGTTACAGCAGCAGGAAAGAAAGAAATCGCTTTGCTGTCAGTCGGTCACATAAAGAGAGAAACATTGGAATTTGTTCGGAAGAATTTTCATTGAAACTAAAAAAATATATACCGCCAAAAAAATTAAGGGGGGATACCATGATCATTTTGTTGCAGTTAGAAAGAAAAAGGAAGCGATCAACTCCGCCTTAAAACAGAAATTTAAAAGAAAAAATTTGGCTTAAAGAAGAAATACATACGAGAGCAATGAGAAAAATATCCGTAAAAGAACCCGGAGGCAAAAAAAATGTTTGAAAAAAACGACACACAACTTTCTATTACCGGATTGGAATAGGGATTTATTTATTCCTGCGCCTTTATCACTACTATCTTTCTACCGGTTTTTCCTTCTTTAAAATGATTAAAAACGTTTTTTTTCTCGGAAACTCTTCTTTGTCTTTCTCGGATAACTGGGTGTGACCGATCGGAAGAAAATGGAAAGAAAAAGAAGAAAAAAAATGAATGACTCAGGTTTACCGCCGTTTTTCAATCAAAAAAATGAAAAATGACGCTTGCCAATATCTTAGATTTTGATAATAACCATTTTGTTTCTTCACTTTAGTTCTACTTTTGAAAAAGTTTTTACCTCCATCCAATATTTCATCATAGATTCTTTTTTCCACAACAATAAATTTCTTCTTCACAATAATTTTATTTGTTACAAAAAAAGCCTTTTGTCCGAAATTATGGCCGTATACTATTTTTTTCCTTGAAAAATACCTATTTTTAAAAGCGTCTTACTTTAATTGGGTTCACACTGCTTTTTTGACGACGTAAGAAAAAAAAGTTGCGCACCCTCAAAATTCTGAATAGTCAAAAAAGTCTTTTTGGCGCCGTAGCGCCTCTTTCTCTCATTTTTTTGTTTTTTGCTGAGTCAATCACTTTTTGCATTGAACGTTTTTTCGCCGTTTGAAGTTGAATTTAGTTTTATGTCACTGCGTTGTTTTTTTGTTGCCTTCCGTGAAAAAAATTTTTTTTCAATAATTTTTAAATTTTTAAAATTTCTTTCTTTAGCCATATTAAAACATGCGCTTACTCTTGTGTATAGCAGCAGTATTAATACAACAAAGTTTTGCATGTTTAAGTTCAGCCCCTAGACAGTATGCTGCCCCTTCCCCTAATTATTATTATGGGCAACAAGGGCAAGCTCCACAAATTAGTCTTCCAGTAGCTGGAAGAGCTGCGGCTGCTGCTGCTGTAAATCATGGCCCTGCTTCACCAATTAACTCTGGGCCTGTTTCTGAATGTACGGAAAATTTTTAACGTTTGATTTTTTCTATTAAAACCCATTTTAGCATTATTTGGAAGGAACGTACTTCTTTCGGAATACAATAATAATGGCTACAATTCTGAAGGTGGTGGACCTGTTAATTATGGTAACTATTAATTATTCTATTTTTTTAAATTGAAATCGGCCTTAAATTTAAAGGAACGCAATTACAATGTAATCTTGATAAACCATGCTGTTGGGTAAATGTTCCATCACCCGAAGATCAAATTGATTGGCAGGTTGCAAGTGGTGTACCAGAAAGTCAAGCATTCCAAGGTGTAAACATTCAAGGAAATTATCTTGTTGCATATGCAGCTGGTGCAGCTCCATCGGATGAAGCACAATTTGCTTCATGTTCAATTGCATGTGCAAGTTCGCCGATTCGTGTTCGAGCAAGGTAAAATGAATTGAATGATGTTTGAACCTTTTTCTTAAACGTTCAACCATTTTTTATAGGCACTGGCAATCAAGAGATGTTTTACTTCAAGTTTGTCAACGTGAATCTTTCCCTAATTCAGTAAACTTCAATCCACTCTTGAACTGTCAAGAATTTCCTGTAGTTCAAGGGCTCGGTTATACAGAAGTTGTCCTTCCAAAAGCATCACTTATTGATGTAAGTGTAAAAACGTTTTCTTTTTTTAAAAAAATAATAACTTGTTGCTCCGAAAAAAGGGGCTTTATTCAATCCTTAAAAACTTCCGAAAAAGAATTTCAATATAAAATTGAAATTTTTAATTATTTTTTCTTTAGATTGTTTTTGTTGCAAGTAATCTTGTCGATGAAAGTGGTTCAATCGCAGTTTTGGATGACATTGTTGTGGATTATGAAAGTGATCCAAATGAATGTGCCACTGTTTCACAAAATTCACAAAATAACAGACCCGCTTCCTCTTCTTCTTCATCATCTTCTTCTGTTGGAGCAAATCAAGATGGAGGAAATGGTGTTATTGAAGGTGGTGAAACTCAGGCATCCCTTAGTAGAAGTGGTGGTGCAGGCAGTGGTGCAAATGCCAATGGTCTTGGTGCTAATGGAAATAATGCTGCAAGTGGTGCTGGAACAGATATTGGAAATGGATTTTCTGGTAATAATCAAGGCGGCATTGCAGCAAAAGGTGCAAAAACCCATGGTGCCAGTACTTCAGCTCAGACTTCTGAAAGCGGTCACGTTGCTTCAAATTTTGCTAGCTCAAGTTCTTCTAGCTCTTCTTCTCGTACCAGCAGCAGTGGAATAAATGTTCACAAAACTGGTGAACACAAAAGTACTATTACCATTACACCTGAAACACAAGCATGTAATCGAACAAAATGTAATTTTGAAGATGGTACCGCTTGTGACTACAGTGATGCATATCAAACTCAATCAATTCGTGGATTAACAACCCGTTTCCAAGTTGTTAAGGGACAATTTATGAATAGAGTTACAGGAGTTCATCAAGGAACAGAAGGAAATTATTATGCTGCAACATATTTGTATCCTCGAGAAGTTGCTGGATTACAAGCTGAAGTTGGATTCCTTCCAGAAGATAGAAGATTACGATTCCAATATTATGAAGGTACACATGGTGTACAACTTAAAGGTTGTTGTGATACGGCAGAAAATTGTCCATTCCATTCTGATAAATTTGTAACTGTTTCTGATCGAATGTGGAAATATGGAAGTTATGCATGCCCAAAAGGAACTGAAAGAGTAAGTTTTTACAGTAATTTTAGCAAATAACAATGAATTAATTTTAGTTTATTTTCCTCTGTGAAAATACTAGAACAAATCAAGGTGCATGCGGATTGGATGATATTCAAGTTGTTGAAAATCGTGAAAATATTAAAGCTGATGATAAACCACTTTGTTAATATTAAAAATAATTAGGGCCGTATTGCCATTTATTGCTCAAAGCTTTTATGTCCATATTTTATTTATTTATTTATATCATTCCTTTTAACGGGAAAAATTTTTAATTAACATATTTTAAATATAGCACAAACAAAAAAGATTTAGTCTGTCGCAAAATCATATTTCAATCCATTAGTTCTTTCAGTGCTATCATTTTAAATATGTTTTTTTTTCTATCTCCGTTCTTTCCTCACCTTTCTTTCTGCTACTTTTTATTGTTTTCAAAAAAAATCAAAATTTTAACTATTGCCATAATTTATTTTTAATTTATTCATATCTATATTCTATTTTTTTCTGTTAATTAAAGAAACACCGTAGATATACTTTTTATTTGACGTTGTTTGTATTAAGGGTTGAAAGTTGTGTAACAAAATTGAAAACTGTTAATTTTAAAAAATAAATTTTTTAAAAACATTTTTTTCTGGAATTTCTGATTTTTAGCAGTCAAAATTCAAACCGGATTCATATGTGCTGCTTTTTTTTCTATATATTGAAATAAAAGGGAAAATATCTATCAATACAAACTCTTGAAAAATATGCCTAAGGGGAAAGTTGCGTTCCATTTTTTTTATGGGAATGTAATAAAAAAATGGAGAACAGATTTTTGAACAATAGTTAAAAAGAAACGTTGAATATTATTGAATCAATATTAGAGCAGATAAATAAATATGCAAATTTATTTCAAAAACGAATCAAATTCAAACTGGGCAAAAAACTGTAACTTTTCAGAATAAAATGGCTAGCAAAAAAAATAAAAATGCAATACATAAATATTTTTTTTAGTAATACTGTTTAAAAGCTTTAATCACCACGTTCAACAAATGCTTGATTTTCAACAACAACATCAGCAGATGGACCCATTTGTTCATGACTATTTTCTTGATTGTGAACTCCAACTTTTGCATTATCATCTTGTTCAGGACGGCCGCTATTATTGTCACAATTATCTGTATCAGATGAAGAAGGATTATCATTTTCTTCTTCATCTTCTTCATGGCAAAATGTTGTAGATTTAAGATTTAATTTATTCCAATCTCGAACTTGATCACCAACAGAATCTTGATGTTGTAAACGACGAGATGATTTTTGATGCATAACAGCTGCATGATCAACCGTAGATTCATGGGGCATAAGCATCATAGGGGCACGGAAAAAGTAAAAAGTTGGATAATGAACAAGATTATAACAACTTGATGCATAAATATCTGCATATCGTTCAACTTGACTGGCAAAGAATGTTGTACGAGAGCCACTTCGGAACAGTGAACCAAGAACACCGTATTCATGATCCATTTCATATGTAACTTCCTAAATATTTTTAGTATGTTGTTTTCTATAAATGAGTCAACAAACTTTTATTGCATTAAGGATATTAGAAATTTCTGGTTTACTTCGAGTATTTCCATCAAGATTACGGTAAAGTTCAGCCATTATAGAATCTAATTCTCCAAGCTTTTCAAAAAGTGGTCTGCGACCAGTCCAAACAGAAAGTTCATGATTTAATTCAGGAACAACCAAAAATGTTTTCCATCCACGAGTTTTCTTTGATCGTAAAACATCACCAAAAATGTGATCTCCAACGTAAAGGACATCGCGGCCTTTCATTTTAAGTAAATGTCGGAATGCATCACATGAACCACCAGAATAGACAGCTCCACGGCATAAAGGTCCAGAATGAATACCAATTTTTAAGGCTCCCGTTGCGGTATTAACTTCACGGAAAACTGTCCCTTCAGCAAAGAATCGCGGTTTATGGGCATCAACAATTGCAATATCAAAATAATCTGTCCAATCTTCACCAATAAGATATTTCATAATTCCCTAAAAAGGTATACTGTACTTTCATATTGGAACATGCAAATTTTTGCTTACATTTGTATAAGTAAAATCACTATTTGTTAAAAGGAAAGTTTTTCGATCATTTTCTCGTAGTTGTGAAAGTAAAGTTTTGATTCGAGGATCATTTTCAACATATTTGCTTAAATTTTCAAGTACACATTTTTTCATGCTTCCAGCCATGTGAACCCAATCAACGGCAGCTCGAACATCTTGAAAGATGGACTTATATGACATGATAACATCACCACTTTTAACTCCTGTCTTATCATTTGTCCTGCAAAAGAAAAACCCATAAATCTCTGCTTCAAGCTGTCAAATAAAAAGAAAAAAAGAACTGCAGGCAGCCCTAAAATAGAAAAAAAAGAATGTACTTTCTTACTTTGTGTATTCAGATGATTTATCAAAATAGTCAACAAGACAAGCAATTAAATATGTTTCTGGCAAATTAAAAAGTGTATTAAGAACATAAATTTTGCTGTCATTTAATTGAACAAACTTGTTTGGATAAGATTCTTCAATTTCAGTACTAAAAATATATATTTCAAAAAATGGCTATAAATGGGGAAGAAAAAAGGAACTAACGGTGAAATAAAAGTTAATCCATGACATCCCATAAGAATGTTACCAAAACCATCAACTTTTAAAAGATTTCCATAAATCATATCAAACCAAAGGCCACGAACGGGAAAAATTGGATTATATTTAAATTGTTTAAGATCTTCTGGATATCCCAATGAAATAAGTCGATCAACAACAAGGTCAAATGCCATTGATTCAAAATCTGGTGATTTATAAATGGCAAGGGTGTAATCCATATCAAAACCAAAAAATTTGATTTTTTCAAGCCGTAAGTTACGATTGACAAAAACCCTAAAATTTTAAAAATTTGCATATTTTTTATGGAAAGGGGTTAAAAGTTTATCATTGAAAAGTACCTGTTTTCGGGTGATCGTTTATGAGTTGCAAGATCGTCAAACATTTTGAAAGACAAAATTCAAATTTTTTTGACTAGAAAGAAAACAAGAATTACAATTTTTAAAAGTTAAAATCAAAAAGTTCAAATTTTTAAAATACACGTTTTCTGTCGTAACATTGCGTGAATTTTATCCCACCCACAATAATTTTTGTATGGAAGGAATTTCTCATGTTTTTCATCGCAAATAATTCCATTTTCATCGAAAAAATAGAGAAAGAGAAAAAAGTTCGAGCATTACCCGACTCTCTATCACTTTTAGTGATAGAATAGTTTACAAGATTATCGCAGTTTATTTCACGCATTGAACGACAGCAATCGGGTTAAAGAACATGGAAAAAATTTTATGATAATAAAAAAAAACACAATGTAAGACGAGACAGATAAGCTCGTTAGTCAAAAACGAATGAATGAATCAAATAAATTTTTGGAGGAACAGAAAAATGACTGGAAAATATTCCTTTTTTCAAGAGGCGTTAACCTCGCGCGTAGACCCATTGTATAAAAAAATCATAGTCCATAAATTTTTTCACATCAGTGATTTTTTATTCACAAATTTTTTTTTGAGTGTGTTGATTTTTATCCTCTTACAGGAAAAAAAATTTCATAAGAATATCATAAAAAAGAACATGAAAAGAATAAGAAAAGTGAGGGTAGAAAAATTAACGTTTTTTTGTTGTTGAATCAAACATCTAAAAAGCAATTGAAAAAAAAGGAACTTGCCTCGAACATTTTATTTTGCTAAAAAGACAGACAAAAATTGATTTTTGTATGCTTAAATATCTTTTTTTCAATTTTGTTTATTTTTGCAGGAAAGGAAATCGAAAATTTTAAATGGATGATCTCATTTTTATTTACAAAAATCAACGTCTTGCTATTTTTAAACATCATGAAAGAAAGAAAAAAAACAGCTGATAACGTTTAAAAATTCTGGGTCAAAGAACCTTCAAATTAAAACACTGCAAAAAAAAATTAAGAATAGACACTTGCATAATTTCAAAAACAGCCGCCGCAAAATTATGTTTTCTTTTGTTACCAAGTTTCAAACAGGGAAAAAAAGAGAAAAGAAAATAAAGCGGCAGCAGTAATGATAGTGAAAAAAAATTGCAATAACGATCACCCGAATGTTTTAAATTTTTATTTTTTTTTATTAAATTTATAAAAAATTCTTACCGAACTCCCGGTTCACGCTTGTATACATTTCGACCTGAACGATCTGCGCCTGTAGCTGTTCCTTCTTCCATTGTATTATTACGGGTTGCTAATTTCTAAAAAGATATCAATATTTTTGCATCATCTTACGAAAAAAACATTAATTTCAAAGAAAATCAACACGTCTGAGACAGAAAGTCGTTAAAAAATTTTAATCCATTGATAAAAAAAGATGGATAAGACAACAAAATCTGAGGAACTTTCGTCAGGTAAGTTTTTATCCCTTAAAAATCCTTATCATATAGCCTTTTTTGCTGGTAAAAGATAAAATAATTTTTTCCTTTTGATATAAAAAAAGTGAAATAAAATGCAAACATTGATAAGACAAATGATCAATGTAAAAGAAAAAAATCTATAATTATTGTTTTTATTAGCCGAGTTAAAAAGCAAAAGTTTTTTCAGGAAAAAATATTGTAAAAATTAGTTCTAACAAAAATATGCTTTTGGATGCAATGTGGAATAAATTTCCTTTTATACTATTGGTAATTTTATGTATTTCACAAGTTATTGCAAGCCTATTAACTCATAGCATTGTTGCACGTTTAACATTATGTGATACAATATTATTTACAATAGCAATGTCGCGACGAATATGTACGAAATCAAAAGAAAATTTAGACGTATTTCTTCGATTAGCTGGCATTATTGCATTTGAAGCATTAATATTTGTAAATTTTACGCATTCAATGGAAATTGTTTTTGTTGAACATCATGACACTCATATCTCACGTAAGAGAAAAAAGGGAAAAGGGGATTTAAAAATTTTTTTTTTATATTTTTTAAGTATGTTTTTTTCTCTAGATATCTTTCTTGTTGTCACTGCTGCTGATGTCATATTAAAAACGTTATTTTTGGCAACAGGAATTTTTCCAACATTAGGATTAAATTGGATGCGAAGAATTATGTTACATTTTTTGGCATCTATTTGCTTATTAAGTTTAGCAGCAGTTGATGCAAAAATGTCTAATGATGATTATCTTTCAACGCTAGATCCATATTTAGGAATATTTCTTTCAATAGTGTTGACCTTAATTGCTCTTCCCTCAGGTAAAAAATATAAAGCTTTATTTTTTTAATATTTTCTAATCCAAAAAAATAATAATCTTTAGCCTTTTCTTTACTGCCATATCTTTGTGCAAATATCCCAAATTCTTTTAAAGTTAATGATTTTGTAAAAGAAATGGAAACAAAGGTAATCCCAAAAAAATATAAAATTTAAAAAAAATTGAATTTAGTTTCCAAATACTCGATGCGCTCATATTCATGTCTTTCAACAATGGCCAGAAAATAGTTTTGAAGTCATAATGCATGTTATAATTGCTGTGGACCAAAATAGCCCCCAATGGATACAAGAAGCGGAAATAACGGTTCATCAAATTCAACGAGAAATTCGAAGCATTCTTACACGCGCTGGTGCTCAACGAGTAACAATTCAACCAAAAATTTGCGCAATAACAGAAAATTTTGGAAATGCTTGGTCACCATGTTTAACAAAAGCATGCCATGATAACGAAAAAACATGTTGTACTCAAAGATTAACCATAAAAGCGGGTGAAAAAGATATTAAAAATTGTTAAAATATAAAAATTATGTGTTAGTAAATATCGTAGCTTAAATAATACAGGTCAATTACCATCTTTTTTCACAAAATTACACCTACAGTAATAACAAACCATTTATTCATATATAATAATAATAAAACAACAAAAAAACTACCTAAAACACTTTCATTCTTTTCGCTAATGGATTCATAACAGAACCAAGAAGCTTTTCACCAAAGAGTGATTTTTGAGGTTTAAATGTATCCTCTTCTAATGGAGCATCACCAGCTTCTAATTGTTCCATTAATTCTTTTTCAAATTTATACTTCAATGGTTCTGGACGAGTATTGTCTTCAAGATCTTGTTGTTTTCGACATGCTTCATTAAGATCCAAACCAACCCATTCAGCTTCTTCTAATGGAACAACAAAACGTCGATACTTTTCTTTAATATATGAATGCTGTTCTGGATCATCAGCTGCATAAGTTTCTTTTGCAAGACTAATTAAAATTTGACGTTTAAGTTGAAGACCAAGTTTTGAATTTATATCAATTTCTGGAGTATTAAGTAAATAATTATCAAGACCATATGCATCATCAATTAATCGAAGAGCTCTTTCTGTTACCGTGATTTTCATATGTGTATCAAGAATTTCAGAATATAAAATTACATTTTTAAGTTTTGGGAACCATAATTTTGGAAGCCATAAACGAGGAAGAATCTTTTTTCTTGTAAATGGTTTTGATTCAATATAACCTTTAACAACGCCTTCACCACCCCATAAGCCTTGATCTGATTCAGGAGTTTTAATTGGTACAATTGGATAATGCTAAAAAGATTTTTTAATTACATTTTAAAAATGCACGAAAAAAACAAACCTCCGTTTCAACTTCAACTAATTTCTGTGTATCCCATAAATAGCGACTTTCAGGTGGTCGATAATGAACAGGTTGAATATCAGCTAATACATTCTTCCAATGACGATGTTGGTAATGTAAAGGTAATCGATGTACAATAGATTCTTTATTATCCCATATTTCTTTATTTCGACGAATACGTTCACTTTTATCCCATGTAATAACTGGCCGAGGACGTAAAGATGTAAGATTTTTCAGATTCTTTACTAATGACATTGCATTTCCCTAAAAATTAAATAATATAATATAAAAATAAAAAACAGCAATAACAATTTTTTAGCTTTTTTTAATCGTTGAAGCTTTTTTTGTTGAAAAGCTGTAAACGATTACGACACTTTTTGCCAACATTCAATTTAAAAAGCAACTTTTTCAAAAAAATTACGGTTAATTATTTGCAGCTTTATTGTTTTTTCAAAGTAAATATGATTCAGAAAAAACAATTGTATTGGTTGAAAAATATTAACAGAGCAGAAGCTATACCAAAGGGTTTCCAAAGAAAAATGTAGCATAATTTTTTGACTTTAATGTTTTATTTTTATTTGATTGTTGGTTTCTCAAATGCGCTCTTGAAAAGCCAAAACAAATGTTACTTTCACTATTTTTTTAATGGCAAAGCATCAATAATCTCGATCAAAAAGCACACTGGAAGTTTCTATGAACAGTTATTAAAAAAACAAGGACAAAGTTTTAACTAAAGCATTACATGGGTCATGAATTTTACACAAAAAGTACAAAAAAAGAAAATCTTACAAAATTTAATAATTTTTGTGATGTTTTAAATTGCATAATTTCTGGATTCATTAATTCTTTATTTTGTTGTTCAAGAAAATCGAATGAAATTTCATTTGCGAATGTAACCTATAAAAGCATTCAATTGTACATTATTTAACAACTAAATTAACAATCTTTAAATTCAAATGTTAAAGAATAAGGATGCTTGATTTTTTTAAATAGTTTCTATAAAAATTACACACATTTTTACTTTCAATTTCACAAGCTTCAATATGAAGTAAAAGGGTGCTTTTTTTGCAATCTTTTTTAACTTTAGTTTCCCATTCGTTTTTCATTTCTTGTGTTTTTAAACTTTCATGAAAATTTGGTATATCGTTTTTCTTCCAATCATTTAAAGCATTTTTTGAATCATTTTTATAATCAAAGAAATCTATTTTGTTTTATTGAAAACTGCAGTTTCAAATTATTAATTAATGCAAAATATTAAAGCATAAAAATTTAACTAATGATTTACTTAATTTTTACAAAAAACCTTTTAGAAGATAAAACTGCAGTATTCTCATTTTTTTGACCATTATTATTTTGACTCTTTTTTAAAAATGGGGTGCTTTTTGATTGCTCAAATTTGATAATTTCAGATTTATTATTTTTATTTAAATTAATGCTATTAAATTGTTCATCATTATTGTTATTCAATCCTTTTGAAGCATTTATTCCATAGAATTGGTTGCTTTTTGATGGCAAACATCGATCTTTTGTCAATAAAATAATACGCTTTGAAGGCATAACTATAAAAGTAATTGTTATTTAAATCATTTTTAAAAAGTATTCACATATCGAAAAAAATGCGTAAATAATGGTTCAAAGACAAAGAGGAATTAAATCATATATTTAAAAGCTACTTTTTAGAACGAAAAAATTTCGAAATTACGTTCATCGAATAACAAAATTCGAATTCTCTTATTTGTACAAAAGAGGATGGTCCCAGACACATATGTATGTTTTTGACAGATATAAACATTTCCTTTTCCTTTTTGCACAGATGATTTTTTTTATGGAAGTTTATATGAACAATTTTTAAAAAAACCATTCGTTTCTTTAACGTTATCAATTTTTCAAAGATATTTTATTAAATATTTTCAAACAATAAAAATGTAAAACATAACAGAAACATAATAAATAAAATGATTGCAAATATTTATTATTTTTTTATACCCAAAATTTTTAACCCGTAAATCAGTTAAACGGTATAACGGCCATTTTCAAATTGTTCAAGTTGATCGTAATTCATTGGGTCAAGTCTTTGCATGGGACATCCAAAATATTCTTCAATTTCTTTAAACAGTTGCAAAGAAAATTCATTATCTGCCATATTCACTGCCATTCCGGGTTTGCCGAATCGTCCAGTTCGGCCAATTCGACTAAAATAAAACTTTTTTCTAAATTTAAAATAAAATAAAAAGCATACTGTAAATATGTATCATAATCAGCATAACCCAATTTTCCATTTCCAATAGGTCCCATTGAAACTTTTTGATTATCAACTGGTGGATCATAATTAATTACAAGTGCAACCTGTGGAATATCTAATCCCCGTGCAGCAACATTTGTTGTAATTAAAACTTTAAATTCGCTATTTGCAAATCTTCGAACATAATCAAGCCGAGCTTCTGCAGGTAAATCTCCATGTAAAACTGCAACTTCTCGTCCATGCTTTTTAAGTTGTTCAGAAATCCATTTTACACTTGCTTTTGTATATGCAAAAATGATTGTTGAAGTAATTGTAATTGCGGAAAAGATATGAAGGATTGCATTAAATTTTTCTTCTCGAGTACCACAATAAACAAGACATTGTTTAATATTTTTCAAGGATTGATCCTTTCGTCGAAGACTGTAAAATATCATTTAATAGATTGCTCTTAAAATCATTTTAAGCTTACGTAATATATTGTGCATCAGGTGCAAATGGTTCAACCAAATATCGAATTGCATCATCATCATATGTTGCACTAAAGAATAATAATTGGCAATTTGGTTGGCTTGTTTTAACATAATTTAAAATTCTAAAAATATTATCTTGAACATTTTGCATTGATAACATGTCATCAGCTTCATCAAAAATAATACAAAATACTTTTGAAATATCAATTGCACGATGTTGTACAATCCAACGTTCAGCAATTCCTGGTGAACCAATAATAATGTGATCATTAAAAACTGTTCCAGGGGTAACTTAAAAATTATGTATTTGATTTATACTTGTTAATAAAGTTTCTGTTTTTACCTATTTCTCCTTTAGTTGCACATCGAATTCGAAGATCCGGCATTTTAATTGAAAGATCTTTTGCAACTGTAACAATTTGTTGAGCAAGTTCCAAAGTTGGTGCAATAATAATACTTTGAGGGGCATTAATAGAAGTATCAATCCGTTGAAGAACAGAAAGCAAAAATGTTGCTGTTTTACCGGTCCCATTTTGTGCTTGTGCAACAAGATCTGGAGCACTAAAAAGGAGAAAATCGTTATATTAAAAATGCAAAGATTATAGTAATTACGGTGTTTTTAAGATAAGTGGAATGCAAGCACTTTGAATTTTGGAAGGAAGTTGAAATCCTTTTGCATAACATGCAGCAATTAATTCTGGTTTTCTATAAAAATGAGATTAGGAGAATTAACAATTTAACGGCTTACAATCGAAGTGATTCAAATGTTTCAGTTGAATGTAAAGGTGATGATGGATCAGCTTGTAAAGTTCGAATTTCAACCTTTCCTTCATACATATCATTAATTTCTTTGTTTAAAATTTTATTTAAAAGGGAGACTTCTGTTTTGGGAATGGCTAAACAGGATTTTTTTATTTTATGAGTCGTTTATCAGGATATTAAAACTCACGAGTATCTTCAGCTTCTTTATCAGAAAATTGTCCATTTTGCTAAAAATTAATAAACTTTAATTTTTGTAAACTTTAATATAATTCCAAATTGTTTACCTCAACACCTGATTGAGCCATTTTTGCTGATATAAATAATTGACTTGAAAAAATTCTATCTAGAATTATTAAATCAAAAACACTAAATCACTTTTGTTTTATCGAAATGTAAACTATTAAAACGCGTTTTAGGAATTAAAAAACAATATTGATTGTAAAAAGTTTTTATGGGAAAAATACAAATTTTGCTTTTTTTAAAATAGAATTGTAATTTATAAATTACAGAATTAAGCAATAAAAAAGTTTCATGGCACACATATTTTTGGGTAACAAACTACAAATTTGCAAAGGTTAATTTCTGCAATTTTATTTTGTCTTTCTTCAGATACATTTGGAGGAATAAATCTTTTATAATAAAATTTTTATAAAATCAGTTCTTGAAAAAGTTTGCATCAAAACTTTAAACTGAATAAGCTAGCTATTTTTTTCGCCACAAGAGTCTTTCTATCAGCAATAAAGTGAACGACCCCTTTTAGAAGGAACAATGGCAATAGTGCTTATCAATATTTACAATGAATGCAAACAAAATTGTTTGTTGATTCACACTTTTATTGTTTCTTTCTTATCAAATTTTGCTCGATTACTGTATGTGATCTTCAATTTAAAAAAACCACTTTATGATAGAAATAGATTAAATGAAAAAATACAGGAATTAATATTCACGAAAATATAATAATACTAAAAATAAAGGGGATAATATCGCATTAAAAATAAACTAGAATTTCGAAGTGGAAAAAAATAACAAAGAAGAAACAAAAACAGTCCATTAAAAATAATCGGGATACATTGCTATCTTTTGAGATGAATGCTCTAAAGTTTCAGGTGTAGTAGAGAGAGTTGAAATTGTAAAAACAAATTAATATTTATGCAAAAAAACAAAAAAAATAAAGTGAGCACTTCACAAGCATCATAACATTACAAGCATAAAATAGATATATAAAAAGTGAATGCTAAAGAGTATATTTATAATATAAAAGTCGAGCTTGTCAGAATGACAATATTTATGAGGTTCCAAGGATCAAAGCAACAATCATACCATAGAGACCCAATACCTGAAAAAAAAGAGTTTAGTATAAAAACGATAAATTTATATATGTAAAAAACTTACTTCAGAGAAAATAAGAATAAGAATCATACCAACGAAAAGTCTTGGCTGTTGTGCAGTACCACGTACACCAGCATCTCCAACAATACCAATAGCATATCCAGCACCCAAACCGCAAAGACCACATGTAAGACCGGCAGCCAAATGTGCAAAACCTTTTTCTAAAGTATATCCAGCTGATGAGGCACTGACTTTACCCTTAAGAACCATTGCAACGACAAGACCATAAATACCAATGATACCAGCCATAATAACAGGAATAACAGATTTCATAATAAGTTCTGGACGCATAACACCCATTGAGCAAATACCTACAGCAGATTTAGCAGTACCATAAGCAGCACCGAATACGGTGAAAATTTGTGCAGAAGCAGCTCCGGCATATCCAAAGAATGGAGCATAAGCAGCTCTTTCGGCGGCAGCAAGATCGTAAGACATTTTTGTTAATCGGTGCTAAAAAGAGACAAAATAAATTAATACAATATAAATGATGACTAATTGATAAATGGCAAAACAAATATGCACGACACGACACGCGTCGATAAAAGAAAATATTTTTTTGATAAAAGCTATGGGCCGCTCTCACTACCAAGGAAAAAATTGAATAGATACTAAATATTTTCTTCAGGTAAAGCTTTAAAAATAGTATTATTTTGTTGCCTTCTATCTTTGCTCCCTTGAACAGACGCCCAAAGTCGAAGTCAAAGAACGAAGACCGAAAAACTATGGATTACACGGGAAACAAATGGTTGCGCGCGAATTTGAAAATGGGCAGCCAGCGGCGTTATGATTCAAAAAAACGAATGAACCGATCACAGAGAGAAAATAAAAAAAAGAGAAAGAAGACGGCGGACAAACACAGCACATCTCATTTTAAAAAATGCGCGACAAACTAAAACGTGTAAAAACTTTGAGTAACCGCCGAACATTAAAAAAAACACATAACAAAATTGGAACGATCATATGGGAGAAAAAAAAATGCCAGACAAATTTTTTGTTTCATAAAAGCTTCCCATTTTGTTTGACAATAGAAAAAAATTTAAAATGAAAGCTAACATTGGTAAGCAACCAACCTATCTCTTTTTAAAAAAATGAATGAACATAAAAAAAGAAGGATGATTAACCAGCGTTTGTCTACGATTACAAAAATGTTAGGATCAATACAATAAAAAAGTACTACCCATTTATTTTCATTAACTGCGCAACGGTAAAAAATGCAATCGACCTTGGGGTTTTTCATTGGGCACTATTTTTTACCCAAATGTCACTTTCAATTTTTCTTTACTAATAATTGATAAATTGGTTATACAATACTAATAATACAAAGAAAAAGAGAAGCAATTCAATTACATATGACTAATAGCAACAATAGCATTACATTGTTTTTTGGATCAATAAAAATATGTATTTGTGCATGAATGCTTTAAAAAATGCGCTATGAAGCCGACCCTCAAAGTATTAAAAATTATTAGAAAAGAAAATATTTTTATAACATAAAAGATGACGAAACAATGTGAATAATATTGAAGTAGTAAACAAAAATCATTATTTTTACGCCAAACCTCAAAAAAAGGCTTTAGAAAACAGCTTCCATCCTCAGATGCTTTAAAAAACTCCAATTTTTTGTTAACCAAAAAAGGTTATGTTTTGAAGCTATAAAAGAAAAAAAAAGAAGCATACACTTGAATCGAAGAAAGAACAAACAGCAGAAAGAAGAAGAAGAAAAAAAGTAATCGACAAAAGTAGCAGCACGCGAAAGAGGAAGATAGAAAAAAAAAACATTGGCATGCTTGCTGCTATTGCCAAATTTGAAATGGCTTTCTTTTTGGAAAGAAGGAAAGTTAGGCATCAATGCTATTTTTTCTGCTGCTGTTACTGGCTTCAGCTTCGCTGCATGCAATTACAATTGTGAGACATTTTCTTTACTCACAACCAAAAGGAAGAGAGAACTTTGACTTGCAGCAGCCAGCCGTATTCCTTTTTTTCCAAATGTTTTAACTTTTTATTTTTTATCCCTGGTTTTTTTCTTTTCTGTCTTACTTTTTTTGGGAAACATTAATTTTAAAATTAATTTTATTTTCTTTTATTTTCTTTTCGTTTAAAGACAAAGCAGCAAAAATATAAATTTTTAAAAATACAACATTAAATAATTATTTGATTATAATAAAAATTTTCAACAGCACCAAAAATTTATTTTTTATGAACCCGTGTTTCCAAGTGCCAAATTATAAGCAAGATTGAAAGCATGTCCGAGGGTCATTATGATATCTCGAGCCATTTCCTATAAATAATAATGTATTTTTTTTAAATGATAAGTAAACAAACAGCAGTAAGAACACAATATACATGACAAAAATTCTTATCACCATCTTGAAAAATGTACGCAAAACAATTGAGATCTAATTCATCTTGGCAAACAACTTGTATACGATTTATTTCATGTTGAACAGTAAGTCGCTGTAAAAAAAGAGTTTGTAAAAAAGTTGCATAATTACGGTCTTACATTTGTCGATGAATCTAATACATTTACACCTCCAACAGAAATTTCTAATAAAACTTGAGGAACTTTTGCAATTTGTCGAATTCGACTCTAAAATGGAAAATGTTTTTGTGTGATTTTTTTATAATTTTTTAAATTACTTTTAATGTATTCATTGCTCGTCTACAATCTTCTGCTCCTTCAACATTTGAAATTTCTGCAGATCCGAGATAATGAGCAGAATATGAAGCACATTTATTTAATAAAAGTGTAGTTTTTTCTTCCCATTTTGCAGAATTGTTATCAATTGTATCATCACTTAATTCTCTTAATGGTGTAGTTTCAGTATTTAATGTGCTGGTACTTTTCATTGAATCATTGGGTAGTGATGATAAAGATGACAAGTCCATTTGATCAATTGGAACAAACAATGATTTTTGAATTCGTTCCAAATGTCCAACACAATCAATTCCCATTCGCTAAAAATAGAAGAAAAAAAGAATTATCAAACATAGAAAAGAGATTTGCATAAATATCATACTCTTAAATCTGATCGTGTTAATGCTGCTGATCGAACTGCTTTTGCAAGAGTTAATTTTTGTTTTGCAAAAAGGCCAAGATAATCCATTAGATGAAGGGAACTCAGCCAATCCGAAGCATATTCAAATTCAGTGATACGTGGAAAATGAATTGATGGCTGATTATCAAGGAATAATAAAATTTGATGTTGAATTGATTTATCAATTCCCATATCAGACATAATTGATTTTGTTAATGTACTTTTCATAAATTTTACTAAATCAAAACCATTCCTTTCCAAAATTCCAGAAATTTCAATTGATCGAGCAACTGGTAATCCAACTTGTGTATGCAACCATTCCATTATTTCATTTCCTGATATTTTTTCACCAATAATTACAGTACTCCGATTTTCAGCACCCTTTAAATCTTCTGATTCACTTGGATAAAAGAATGCAGCTGACTGCCTGGCACTATTTGGTGATGTTGGCATATTTACTGATGACAGCTGCAATGTCAAAGCTTGAGATTTTCTATTTCGTACTGAAACAGCCACTTGTGAATTATTTGTATCTGCAAATAATGAATCTCTTCGAATGGCATTTAAAATTTCTTCAATCTTTTTCCATTCTTCAATTTGATCAATTTCTGCTGTGGGTGATCGAGTTGTTGCAGATGAAGTTCGAGTTGTTGAAGTTGAATTTGTATTTCGTTTTCCACGATTTGCCCGCATTGACACAATAATATTTGATGAATCACTGAAGGTCATTAAATAAGTTTTTAATAAAGAAAATATTATATTTTAAAAACTAAAACCTTTTGTCACAAATTTCTGAAATTGCTGTTTGTGATGGAGAAATTGAAGAAGATGAAATTTGTGAAATTTGAGGGAGGGAACAAGATGAATCAGCTGTATGTTCACTTGAAACTTAAAAGAAAAAAAGAGTGTTTAAAAAGAAAATGTGTAACCAATATTTTTTGATAAGAACTAACCGATCGATTCCGGTGAATTTATGACTGTGGCAACAGCAGCAGCAGGAGAGGCAGATGTTTTTGAATGATCAAAATGCTGCTGTGATTTCAGCTGTTCTTCATTCTAAAAAAAGTGTTTTTCAGATAACTTTTTTAAAATAAAAATTATTTTAAAATCACAAACAGGAGAAAATTCTTCATGCATTGAAACAAGGGTTCGATCTTCAGATGTTGTTGTCATAGATCTTCTTAATCTTTCATCAATTGGATTGAGAACACGTTCAGGTGACATTGACATTATGCTTGTACATGTTGAACCACCAAGTTCTTCCGGTAAAGCTAATGGTGCCTTTGTATTGTAATATCGTTGTTTTTGTGCTGGTGATGCAGCTGAAAAAAATAAACAAGATGATTCATTATTAAATAAAAAATGTTTACATCTATCTAAAGTTGATGAAGCAAAGGTGACATTTGATGTCCGACTTGGAGTTCGCTTTTCGAAGGTTGAAAATTCTGTACTTTTTGAATCTTTTAAAACAGGCTTTGGAGGAATTAAAGGAGGTGAAAAAGATCGTTCAGAACGTTCTGGAATTGTTTGTGAAAATATATCATTAAGAATTGTTGGTCGTTGTTGTTGACGTGTTGAAGCAAATTTGACTAAAAAATATAAATAGGTTTTAAAAATATTTATATTCCAAATATACCTGGAATTGTTTGAGTTCCATCTTCTCTAAGAAATTGTTGTTGAGTGGCTAAATTTCCACCATTTGAATTTCCTACTGTACCGGTACTTTTTGTAATTTTAACACCTGTATGACCATTTGATGAAAAATTTGCATGATTTTGACAACAATGTTCCCATCTTCGATGACCACCTAATGGAGCATTATCATATGGTTGTGGAATGTTTCGATAAATATTATTTTGTGAACCTGGTGTAATTCCATGTTGTTGTTCATGGGTTTGCTTCTTTTGCCACGTTTCATATTGTGGTGGAGGTTGATAATTGCATAAATGTTCAAGTGTTAAATGACCAGAATGTGGAGGGGGCGGTGGAATTAATTTCGGTTCAATACCATTTATTAAAACTGGATTTCCAAATCGTCTGGCATTTGCATGTCGAGTTTTTGCATTTGGTGATGTAACAGGAAATTTATGCATTATTCGAGAATGTGAAGACGTTGATGCAATTGAAGGTGAAATTGAGCATGCACTTGTATTGTCAGCAGTTGATTCATTCATTGATGTATTTAAATCAGAATGATGATTAGATGAAAGACTAAGGGTTGATACATGATTACTTGGAACAAGCAGTTCTTCGTCTAAATTGACATGTTCAACTGTCATTGATGGAGGATAATAAATTCCATTATTGCTTGAAGATGTTCCAGTTGAAGTTCGATGAACACTTCGTGGAGGGCCATTTGATGCTAATGAATTTGGAGGTAATGTTCGCCAAATAACATCTTTATCATCAGAATTTTCATTAAAATTTGATTTTTTATTTTTAAGAAAATTCTCAATAATTTTTCGACATTCTGACCATCCTTCACGGCTTTGAATAATTTGTGTAATATCTGTAGCTTTTTGATTTTCATGTTCTTCCAATTTTTCAAGTACAGTTTTTCCTTGTGAATCTTTAACAAAAACATCAATATTATTTGAAAGTAATAATTTTACGGCTTCCACTTGTCCAAATAATGCTGCAACATGTAAAGCTGTCCCTTCTTCTGTAACATAATTTATATCAAATCCTGATTGACATAATACCCGTAAACATTCAATATGTCCATGCCTTGCCGCAACATGAAGTGGATAAACAATATGTTGAGAAATTGTTTTATTATCTGCTCGTGAACATTCTGCAGCACTCTGAGACATGATTGAAAATTAATTAATGTACAACAAAATGTAAGTAAAGTTTACTTACTTGAAGTGCAAGCTCAGGACAATGACAAATTAGTAATTGACAAACATTCTCTTTTCCCGTTCTTGCAGCAATGTCTAATGCAGTTTCGAATCGTGCATTACGTAAACGAGCATTCGCTTGTTTCTAAAATATAAAAAACCAGTTTTTGAAAAAAATTATTCTATTTTTCTAATCAAACAGACGTATTTTGTATGAATTTTTTACCTGTAAAAGTGTTGCAACAACTTTTCCATGTCCATGTTGAGCGGCAAGATGAAGTGAACTTTCTTTGGCATTATTGATTTCATCAATTGTTGATGAATCTGCTTCTATTAGATACTTCAAAATTTTATAATTTTTTTAAAATTCTTTTCACTTTAAGAGTACTTACTTGTACAACTGATGAATGCCCATTCCATGCAGCAAGATGAAGAGGTAAACATCCTCGTCGATCTTTTGCGCTAGTTAATTGGCCATCTTGTTCAATAAGAATTTTACAAATATTGTGATGACCATTTAAAGCTGCTAAATGTAAAGCTGTATATCCTGTTGTTGGATCCCGTAAATTTGTAAGCCATCCAACATTTGGAGTTGTTGGACGTAAAAAGCTAAAAAATTTATGATCAAAAAATATCAATCAAAGCTTTCAAAAAACGATTCTTACTTTAGTTTAGATTTTTTAGTTTTATTCTGAATCCAATGCGAAGCTTTATCAAAATTTCCCGTTCGACAAAAATCAAAAAATTCCTGAATATTATCAAACATTACTTTTTTAATTTAAAAGAAAAACTTTTGAAGAAAAGAAATATTACCTGAGTGCTCACAGAAAATTCTCTTACGCCCATCTTGTCTACTGGCGCACATTATTTTTAATATTAATTAAATGATTTATTGCTTTTTAAAGAATTCTTCAAGGAATACATCAACAAAATAATTATTATGATCAAATTTCCAAAAAAATAGCTAAAAAAATTATCAACTTTTTATGAACAAAAAAAATCAATGATTCAATATAAAATTTCTTTTTCATTTCCGACCGAAGCTGATAAGCCAACAACACGCGATTACGTTTATATTTGTTCTTCGTTTTTTTTTCAAAAAAAACGTTTATTCACCTCAGTTAATCTTAATCAAATAAGAGTGACAAACATTCGAACGAAAAAAAAAGTTTTTTTTACAGAAAAAAGAGTATTGAACAAAAGAGGGCAATTGACCGGAAGAAAATGAAGACGACACAAAAACATTTTATGATGTTAAGTGAATTGTTGCATTTTAGGAGAGAGAGAGTAGGGGTGCCAAAAAAAAGAAAAGCGATGAAGACTTCAATGATGGAATAATTGTAGCAAATAAATAAATTGCAATAATGCATTAGCATATGGAAATAGGAAGACGTCCTCTTTAAGGGAAAAAAAGATTGATTCAGAAAAGAAAAGTTTTTAGTAGTAATAAAAACAGTAAAAAAACAGTTTTTTCTTCCATTCTTTTAGCAAAGAAATAGCATACGAAAAAATAGTAGAAAAAAAATAGCATAACAAAAAAATGTTCTTGCTATTTTTTTTGTTGATTTGGTTTTAAAAAAAAGATGATCATTTAAAAAGATTGCTTTTTATCGGCAAAAATGAAAATGGCGCAATTGTTATTTTCAATAAAAAAAATTTGAAGACTACGAGCTGCTGTTTTTTATATGTTTGAAAAAAGCTTATTCAGGTGGTCAAAAAAACAAATAACACGAACATATATTAGTCAACAGCATATTTTGTGTGAGTGATTCGTAAACGGCGTTTCACATATAAAAAATGGACAAGTTTTTTAAATATATTTTTTGTTAAGTCAATCAGTTAAATGGACTTAACAATAAATGCAAACAAAAAAAGGCATGGGAACGAAGGACTCGTCTTTCTCAAATTGTATTATAAACTACTTTTTATGGACGACCAAAAATAAAAATAAAAATTAAGGAAAAAACTAATGTAAGAAAAAGCAAAAATTGGAAGAAAGAAAAAGCATTTACACGTTTTTGTGCAAAGACTTCTCAAATTAAAAAGAGCAACAAAAAAGAATTTGTATGAATAAAAAAAAGAAGATGAACGAAAAAAGACAAAAATAAATTCATTTTAACGCTTTTGACCAAAACAACAAAACAAAAAAAAGTTGTACAGATTTCGCTCCTCTTCTTCTCAGGTGACCGTTCAAGACTTTGGAAAAATAAAAGGGGGACACATTTATGCGCGTTTTTAGATTGGGTATAATATTATTGATGACCACCCGCAAAACGAAGAAAGAAATAAAAAAAAGGGGGTGCGCTCTTTAATTATTATCAAAAATAAACAAATAAAAAAATATGTTGTAAAAAAAGGAAAGAGTTCGTTTCAACATAAAAATATAAAGATGTTTAAAAAAAAATTAATTGATTGATCATCATGTTAAATTGAATCAAAAGCAATTTAAAAAAAATATTTTTGGTGAATCATATTTTATTTTATTCACTTTGATGCCGGAATACTAACATATACAGACAAAAAAAGGGCTCGCGATCGACAATCATTCCTTCTTCCTTTTTTTGAGTCAAAACAAAAATGGGTGCAAAAAAAACGGAAGCGGCGAAAAAAAGACGAAAGTGAATGTTCCAATTTCAACAATAAAAAAAAGAAGAGGGAAAAAATACGAAAGGTGCTTTTCTTCTTTAAACTCTTTAAGTAACGGCCCTCTTCTTTTTCTTTCAAAGGCGCGTGGTGCTTTTCATTTAAGGAATAAAGATGCGCCAAGGACAACACAACTTATTTTTTTCCTTTATTTCCTTCCTTGAGTTTTTCGATGAAAGGCACTCCTTTACTTTTTTTTAAATGCGCAAAAAAAGTTTTCGAACGTCTGACCTCTTCTTTTTGGAACTCATTCCTTTTTATGCCTTTAAAAAATAAATTTGAATAAATCTCATAAAAATATTTTAAAAAAAACTAAAATGTGATTTTTTTTTAAAACTGGCCCAAGCATTTAAAATAAAAGATACCCGAATGTTTTATTGTTTGCTCACAGATAATAGCTTAGCAAAAAAAAAAAAAAAAAAGAAGTGTAAAGTGACCAAAAAAGAAAGAGACATCTTAAAAAGATAGCGAAATAAAACGCATAAAATGGCAAAAAAAGAAGGAGAGATAGATGCGATTGCAGGCAGCAATCCACCACCAATCATTTTGATTCACTTGCTTCTTTTATAGGGAGCAAAATTTTTTTTTATAAAATCGAAAAAAAAATGTTGTTGCGATATTTTGATTAAAAAACCTAGAATGACTCATAAATCACCTATCAATAAAAGGAATCATCAAAATAAAAGGCAATTTTGTTTATACAATGGCACTGAAAAAAAGAACATTTATGGAGAAAAAAAGTAGCTTGTTGGTAGTTTTTGACATTTACTTTTGCAAAAAAACGCAAGACAGAAGAACGGCAAAAAAAGAAATAGTCCAGGATTTTTTTTGCATTCTTTTGTTTTCTGCTTTTACTTTTTTTAGACGCTTTTCAGAAGAAAAAAATACCCATTGGGACAATATACTACCATATAGTGCCTTTGGGGGGTATGCTTATTTTTTTTTTCTTGAATTGATGCGCAGCGTAAATCCCTTTAGACAAAAACGGGCAATCCTTTACAAATAAGAATAACAAAAAGAAAATAAGAAGAAGAAAAAAATGAGTTATGAATGA
The DNA here is from genome assembly GCA_963922195.1 of Panagrolaimus sp. PS1159. Taxonomy (NCBI): domain Eukaryota; kingdom Metazoa; phylum Nematoda; class Chromadorea; order Rhabditida; family Panagrolaimidae; genus Panagrolaimus; species Panagrolaimus sp. PS1159. The sequence continues at coordinate 1,320,247 of CAWUHW010000003.1, forward strand.
ATTTGAGCCTATATAAATTGATTGCATTCATTAGAATTAAATGTTCGAAAAAAAGGAGAAATATTTTTATAAGAAAAGGGAAGCAACACTTTTTTTCAAAAAAAAAGAGCAAAGTGGCTTATTGTCTTAAGCAAGCAGAAGAAGGAGCAAAAAAGTGTGCACGTATCGACCAAAGAGCGAACACAAAAACAAAATCTAACACCTTATGGTCAAACACTTTTTCTTCTTCCTCTCTTCATAATTTTTTTTCATCAACAAAGTAAACATGTAAAAGAGAAGCTGCTGTCTGCGCTGTTGCTTATATCAAAAAAAATCATAACCAGATGTTGCAAGTTTGGTCATAAACATTTCCACATTTTTTTTGCTTTGCATTTTTATTCAGTGTTTGTTCCAAAAATTTTTGGTGACTCCGACCCCGGAGTCGATAGGGAGTCGACTCCGGCGGCTTATTTTCTTTGATTTTTTTGATGCATCGACTCCGACTCCGGAGTCGGAGTCGAAACAACACTGTTTTTATTCGCGCGAACTTTGTTTTGCTATTAACCGGTCAACAAGGAAAAAGGAAAAGAAAAAAGTTTCGCATGGTTTTTATATGTGTGTACATTTTTAAATTCACCTTTCTTCTTTCTTTCTTTCTTTCTACAAAAGTTCGCTGCTGACTGAAAGACCTCACAATGTCTTTGGCTTCTTTGAAAAAAGTCTATACTCTTTTTTCTTTCTTTTTTCATGTTTAACTTTTTTCTTTTCTCTGTCGCATGTGATGATCGCGCACTCTAACTTTGCATCAAAAAAATGCAGTGATTTTCTTCTTCTTCTGATCACCATTTTTCGTGCTGCTGAAAAGCTGTCGTCGTCTTCCTCCAAAAAAATGTTCAACTTTCTTCCTTCTTCTGCGTTCAACTAGTTCAGATATCTCTTATTCTTCTTTTTTCAACAGCATAAATATAAAACATCCGTATTATATTTTCTTTTAAAATTTTTTGTTACATGGAAAAACATTTCATTTCTTTTTGTATCTAAAAGTTCATAGTAGAAAAAGAATTTTTTTAAAAAAGTGATTATTCACGTATTTTTTTTTTCATTGATTCAAACTTTTTTGTTTGTAAAACAAACACTATTTTCTTGAACCATGCAAAATTCAATGGCTGAAAAATCGACAAATCGTCATTTGTACATACTTATTTTAATTCTAATTATTGATTTACTTTCATTTACTTGTATTCTTCCATTATTTCCATCAATATTAGATGGATATGCAAAATCTGTTCCACGAGTAAGGTTTTTTTGGGAAAATATTGTAAAAAAGTTTTGAGTTATTCGCTTTAGGATGAATTATTTTCAACTTTTGAAAGAACTGTAAGAAAATTAGAAGCTTTAATTGGTGTACCAAATTTGGTTCGATACAATAATGTTTTTCTTGGTGGAGTTTTGGGTTCATTATTTAGCTTTTTACAATATCTTTCATCACCATTTTTGGGAGCTTTATCAGATGTTTATGGACGAAAACCAATATTATTTGCTTCTATAATTGGATCTTTAATCTCTTATTATGTAAGCTGAATAAAAAATTTTAATCTTGTTAATCCCATTTTTTCTAGATTTGGTCTATTTCTACAACATTTTCTATTTTTGTTCTTTCTCGTATTGTTGGTGGATTATCAAAAGCAAGCGTATCAATTTCAACTGCAATTGTATCTGACCTATGTACAACCGCACAACGTGGTCGTGGAATGGTCAGTAAACACTTGTAAAGAAAATAAAAAAAATTTTTATTTACTTACAATTTTCTTTAAAACAATAAGAAAAATTTTAGGCTTTTGTTGGTGTCGCATTTTCTGTTGCATTTATCTTAGGACCAATGATTGGTGCATATTTTTCTGCAACGTCAAAAATTAGCTCAAATACATCATTAATGAATCCACCGTATTTTGCAATGACCCTTACAATAATTGAATTATTGTTGGTTATTACATTGCTACCAGAAACTCTTAAACATAATAATGTAACAGAAAAAAATATATTTAAAAAAGTAAAAATTGTTTTTTTTTAGAAAAAAGAAAGTAAGAAAAATTCAAGCATTCTATTATCCGCGTACAATTATATTTCACCAAAATCAATATTTAATTTTTTTCCTGTTCAAAAATTACTTAAACAAACATCATTAAACCAAATACGTGCATATGGAATTGTATATTTTATTTATCTCTTTTTATATTCAGCCTTAGAATTTACTTTAAGTTTTCACACTCATATTTTATTTCATTATGATGGAATGCAGCAAGGAAAAATGTATTTTTTTGTTGGAATTCTCATGATTATTATTCAAGGTGGATACGTTCGAAGAATTGCAAATGATAAACATCATCGATTTGCATTTATTGGTTTATTGACAATTGTTCCAGCATATATTTTAATAAGTATTGCCGAAACCCAATTAGTTTTTTATTGTGGATTATGCTTGTATTCAATTGGTAAAATTTAAAGTCAATAAAATACAAATTTATTAAAATATTTTTTTAGCATCTGCAATTGTTGTTCCATGTTTAACAACTTTAGTTTCACAACTTTCCCCTGAATCTGAAAAGGGTGTGACAATGGGAGTTTTTCGAAGTATTGGAGCATTGTCGCGTGCAATGGGCCCAATTTTTGGTTCTTTAAGTAAGTTTTTTGAAAAACAAAAATAAGACACCCTTTTATTTTTATTGCCACAAAAATTTGCATAATGTTGCTTCTTCTCAACAACATTTGTTCTACAAAAACTTTTTTCAAGAAAAGAAAGAGAATACAATGTTTCATTTAAGGCCCTTCTCCGAAAAGAAAAAAAAACTAATTGTATCCTAAACTATTTATTGTTTTTCTTTTTTTCTTTTCAGCATTTTGGCTTCTTGGACCAAAGTATTGTTATGGCTTAGGAGCAGTGTTGTTTGCAATCCCATTGGTGATGTTGAGAAAAGTTCAATATACAAGCCATCACTCAACAATAACATCAACAATTCCAAAAACAGCAACCGAAAAAGAACAATAATTAAAATTTTCTTTTTTTCTCATTATATTTTTAACTGCCACTTTCTCTCTTGCCTTTAACATTCTTCTCCACTTTTTTTTGTTAACCTTCAATGATTAAAAAATGGTTGTGATATACGGTTTCCGATTCTTTTTTGTTTTAAATTTATTTTTTTAACCCAAATATCTTTATTAAAATTTAATTATAAAAGTTTATAAATTATATGTAAAGAAAAAGATGTAAAATTTTATTGACGAAGAATTGCATCATTTCCAAAATCACGTTGAAGTTCGTCACGTTTTTGATTAATTTCATGTTTTGCAGTTTTATTTAAAACATTATTTAAAAATCCAACAACAATGCGTCGAATTTCTTCAGTTTCAGTTCCATTTTTTCGATTTTTTTGTACCAATACTCGTAAACGTTTTAAATCAGTTGAACTTAAATAATGACGAGCAAATTCCTTTAAAATTAGTGGAGGAAATTAATCATCATTTGTTGATTATAAAATGTAAAAGTGACTCACCTTTGCTTTTTTGACCATTTCTGGTAATGCTAATGATGGCGTGGGAAATCCTTGATTTCCATCTTTTACTTCTTCAGTTTTAAAATCTTTTATATCAGCAAATAACCCTTGAGATTTTGTTGAATTTTTTGAAGTAGGTAATTCATGAAGTTCTGCGGCAACTTCTAAGCCATTACTTCTTTCTATTCTAAAACATTGAATCCAAATAATCATAAACAAAAGTACAGTCATTCTTCCGGCCATTTTCCTCACCCTTGTTTTAAACACGAATGAATCACTTTCACTTTTTTTTCCATATTTACCCAATTTTTTATATTTTTTTACAGTTCAAATGCTCTGTCACACAAATATGTCTTTCAAAAATAAAATTTTTAATTGTAACTTTTCATTGGCATTTCAAAGTTCTTTTTTTTTAAATTTTTTATGGGTTTTCATCCCTTCAAGCAGATTCCAGTTTTGCTTTCATTTTTTAACTCTAATAATCCCCCAGCCTTTTTTATAAATATAATTTTTTTTGCGCATTGTTTCTGCTTGAATCGACTTTCAATTCAGGAAGCATTTTTCTCATATAATAGGGGAACGGAGGGATTCCTATCAATTTATGCATGCAAAAATATAGAGTGGTCAAAAGGCAAAAAAATTTTGAAAGAAAAGAAGAAAAGGGATTCTTTTGACTATCGCCGCTTTTGTGTGTGTGTTTATTTTTGTTTTCTATTGATGCTGCTGCTGTTGTCTATGTTACTGCCATTGGGAGCAATATAATTCAGTCATTTATTTTTTTTTCTTTTACAAAAAGCAAAAAAAAAATGCTTTTTTTTATGATTTTTGATTGACGGTTATATTTTTTTGAACATGTCGACACTCTGTCTCTCTCTCTCTTTTTATTATTTTGTGGGAACACTAAATGACCAAAAGAATGTTTTTTTATTTATTTTTTAAAAAACAAAAATAAACATTTTTACATTTATATTTTTCACAGCTTTTTTGAAACAGAAAAAATGTGAAGAATTATATTTAAGCCGACTTTGCAAAAGAAAAAGTGAAAGAAGAAGAAAAAACAATTTTTCTTTTCGTCTGAAAATGGACGTTTGCAAAAAAAAATGAAAACATAAATCGGTTTCAGTCAGCTTTTTTTAGTCGATCAAGTAGCACGCAATTGCCACAGAGAAAAAAATAGTAAATGAGCTCTCGTGTTTTTTTATATGTTTGTTTGGGTGCCTTTACTGGCGCCACCTAACACCAAAAGCAATGGGTGGTCTTTTATCTCTTTCTTTAGCTTTTAAAGATATTAATATTTTTTTAATGTGAAAAATTGCTTTACTTTTTATTTATAGTTTTTCTCATGAATGCTTGCGCAAAGTTTATATTTTTCAGTGGACAATGTTCCATTATTAAAACAACTGCGCAACTTTTTTTGGAATTCATTTTTTAAGCACTGAAAAAAAAGAAAAAAAAGTGTCAAACCGACAAACCTTCTACGGTGGGTTATCCCGTCCTCCCCGTCTCTTCATTCTTCTTTGTTATTGTGTGCATTCTGTTAAAAAATATATAAGCTAAGACCGATGCGAACGGCGCAACTGCTGCGCATACTAAAAGGTCCCCGATGGTCGTCGTTTGTTTCCCCCTCCCCCCTCCTTCATCTTCCACAAGCAGTAAAAAAAAGAAAAAAACCTTCTTACTGAAAGTAGAAAAAAAATATATAGAAGCGCGATAGGAGCTTGTACTTGGCATAAAAACGAGAAAGAAAAAAATATTAAAAAGAAAGGAGAGCGCGCACGATTGGTGCTCCTCCCCATTCTATCTTCCCCCCTTAAAAGAGTGTTGTAGCCTTTCGTTTTGCCTTTTACTGCATCGAAGATTCTCTTTATATATTTTTTCCTTCTTAGCTCCCGGGGCTTTTTTTTATAAAGCAGATGTCTTTCATCTCCCTTATTTGAATGTTGTTGGATAATCTTCCAATATTAATTGGTCCTTGAAAAATAAGTTTCAAATCATATTTTTAAAAGAATTTTTCTTTAAACTCAAGCAAACCATTTGCCCGCCAAAGTTTTTATTTTTTTCTCAAAAGTAATAAAAAAATCATTTATCTCTGATGACACTCGGTAATTGTTTTGATATGTCTGTTTCTATCTCTTTCTCATTCAATTCAATTCATGTGTTCGAGATTAATTTGTTTTGATGACACTTGGATTTTCTTTTTTTTATTTGTCAATGCGATTTAGACTGTTTTTCTCTCATTTCCCCCTTTTTTTGTTTGGTCATGGATATATATCTCATTGACTGACGATTTATAATTGTAACTTAAAAATGGCTTTGAATTAAATCTCATTGATGTCCATTTTGCGTGACTCGCGCATAATTCTTTTATATATTTTCTTTTTTTCACTAACAATTTTATTTCATCTGACATTGCATTTTTTTGTGTTAAAATTTCTTTTTTTTGCTACCTGTAAGAATCTTCTTTTTTTCATTTATGATTATTTTTGCCCCGAAAAAAAGGAACAACAAGGTCCGGTCGTTTTCGCTATTTCATTTTTTTTTGTTGCAAGCCTGCGCTTCTTTCTTCTTTTTTTGTCATGTATTTTTTTAGCTTTTAAAATTGCATAAACCACTTTTAAGTCCCCTCCTGTGTGGTAGGCTATTTTCTCCCGATTTTTGAACTTACCCTCTGTGCTTATTTAAGCTTTTATATACCTCCATTCTCTTGTTTTTCTTCTCCCAGTTCACTTTTTTTTATTATTCTTCCCTTTTGTTGTTGTGGACGACACATTTTTTAGACCCTCTTGTTTTTATCAGAGCTCTTCCTCTATTCCCTCTCGAACCAATAATAATAAAACGTTACCCTCCTTTGTGTTTTCAATCAAATGGGCATTTTTCCAAATGCTACGTTTTTATTTTTAACTAACAAAATGGGTTTTGTTTGGAAGAAAAAAACATGTATTGATTGGTAAACACGAAGAAAAAAACCCCTCGTTCAATTTTTTTGTCCCTTTTTTATGGCATTGCAATATATATTATTCGGCAATACGCAATTGTGATTGAATAAAATGAATGCATCACTTACGTTCAATTATTCACCACTCTTCAAATTTGACCATGATTCTTTTCCTCTCTTCTTTTTCCCTGTTTCCCACCTCTTTTATTCGATCAATAGACATGGAGGCAAAAAAACGTCTATCACTTCAATCTCTCTTTCTCGTTTTGATTGGGTTTATTTCTCTCGCCATTCCTTTTCTTTTTGTGAGTCAATGAGAGAAATAAACATATTAAGCTTATCAGCAGTTTTTATATTTCATGAAAAAAAGAGGTTTTGCTTCATTGAAGCATGCAAGTTTAACAACACGTCTTTTTGTCTGCCCATTTTTTCCTTCTCCCTCCCCTTATATATTGCCTATTGTGTCTTATTATTTGCCGCCAAAATGAAGAGTTTTTTTTCTTAACGAATTCCAGCTGGGGGTAGCTTTGTTTAAAAAGTTTTTTTAAAAAAATTTGAAAGCCAGCGCGATCGATCTTGGTTCAGAGCTGTATTTTTTTTAGTCTGTCAGTCTTTTTCCTTTTTTTTTCAAATTTGCTCGTTTTTCTTATTTCTTTTTTGTTGATTAAAATTGTACGATTTTTTGGTGCAAAGTTTAAGATAATATTTTTTTTATTTTTTTGTTGTTGTAGGTAATCAAACAATGTTTGTTCAAGATGTGATTAACCTCATACATAGAATTCCACATGTAAATTTTCGTTTTCGAAGTGTTAGCGATGTTTTCAATTACGATCTTCAAAGCGAATATGCTCAGGTATGCCCCCATTCTTCTTTATTTTTAAAAATATGTATTTTGTTTCTTTCAAAAACGAATCTTTGCAATACTGTAATTTGAAACTTTTTTAAAAAAAAATGAAACAGGAGTATCTTTAAGCTTTTTATGGAAAGGCAGAGAGAGAAATCCTTTTTGTAAATCTGTACAAAAGGAAGTTAAAAGAAATTTAATATTCCTTTTGAAAAAAAAGAAATTTGTTGTTAAACAAAGAAATACATAATTTTTTTAGGCTATAGCAATTTTTGCCATATTTTCACTCCTTTTTGGATTATTATTACTTTTAATAATTACAATTACATGGGTTTGTCAATGCTGTTTACGAAAAGAAACAAATCAACGAAGTCGAAGACGTATTCGAAATTTTACAATTGGCCTTTTTACAATCAGTGTTATTTGCTTGTACGTTTTTGCCCCCAAAAACTTTATTAAAACATTTTTTGCAAAAACTGAAACAATAAAAAAAATATTTTTTAGCGCACTTCTTGGTGGATGCTTATACGGTAATGAACGAATTAATCGAAGTGTTACAAAAAGTGTTAATGGACTTGAAGATGTTTTTCGAAATTTGAAGTTAGCTGCTTCACAGGTAATAATGATCCAACTTTAATGGGAATAAAAAATGATTGATTTTTAGGTTAATATTATTCGAGATACACAAGAAAATGCAACAAAACATGTTGATGATTTGGTAAAACTTATTGATAAAAAAACCCGAGAAACTCCAGATTATAATAAAACTGTAAAAATTTTTTTTATTCCGAATTTAAATTAATTAATCCCTTTTTTAAAGCTCCTCGAAGAAGTTGATTCTGCTTTAACAGCTGTTTCGGATCATGTTGATGATGTTAAAAATAAACTTCTCAATGTAAATGTTACTCTTACTGATATTAAAAAGATTGAAAAAGCAAAACTCTATGTTGATCGATTTGAATATGACAGGTATGTCAAAAATTTATTATCATTTTTTTGTTTTGACACTTTTTTTAAAAAAAACAGCATTTGCAAAAAAAATGTAGCTAATGTTCTTGGAAATATTTTTCCTTTTTATTTATACTTTAAAAAAAGCGCATTTATACCATTTTTTGCTTATATACATTTGAGGCTTTTTTAAATGGGAGGTCATAAAGGATAAACAACTTTTAGTGGCTTTTTTATAGCTCCCCGCTTTTTTTTTCTTATACTTTAACTAATTAAGAGAAATGCATTAATATAAAAAAGGGGAAAAAGATTTGATTCTGTTTTTTCACAAGGGTTTTTGCTTGAAATAAGTTGTAATTCTAATTAATCTTCGACAAAAAACGGAAAGATAGAAAAAAAATCAAGACAAATTTATTTTAAAGCTTTTATTTTATATTTTCAATTTGCGCGTCTGTTTTTGGAATTGCTTCTTTTTTTATTATTGCATTAATTCAAAGATTGACAAGCAAAAGAAAGAATGCCGAAGACTGACCTCGATCTTGATGACAGTGATCTTCTTTTTTTAGTCACTCACCAGACGGCACAAAAAAAAGAAAAAGATTTTAAACTCAAAAAAACAGTATGCTTCAACGACAAATAACAATAGCAATTTTTTTGTCGATAAATATTACATTCTATCTTTTTCCTTTTTTTTACTCATTTTCGCTGTTTCTCAAAAAAAAAACAGTCATCCAATACATCCATTTTTTTGTCGGCAAAAATCCTTTTAAAAATTTGAGGCGGAAGAAAGTACACTCTCATGAAGTAATGAGTACTTCCGAGCATATTGATTCCACTTTTAGCGAAAAAAAAACACTGACAATAAAAACAAAATGGAAAAAAGGTTTTTTGGTGGATGTTGTTGCCTCAGCATTGTTCTCTCTTTTTTGTTTTGTGCCATATGGTTTTGGATTACAAAATGGGAATTAATTATAGCGATACAATAACAAATGAGGCACATATAATGACTGAAAGGCAAAATATAATCGATATTTGCCCTAATTTTGCATAATTTTAAAAACAGCGACATTTTTTCTGTGAAAATTAAATGAATTTTTTTCCCATATTTGACACAAATTTTAACTTACATTATTTGGAAAACTTTTTTTTTAAATTTGACAAGGAACAGGAGTGACAGGAAGTTACTGCAAGTTTGAGATTAATAGAAAAATGCACAATTGAATTTGCACGAAAACGAATAAAAAAAAGAGTAGAAAATTTTACTTAAAAAGACTGACACAAAAATGATGAATGACTAAGGAAAAGCAATGTTTTTATGCCAAAAAAACCTTTTTTAAAAGATTGCATTTTTGTTTCTGTTTTAAAAAATTTTTGTTTCTTCTAATAAGCTTTCATTATTTTTTAGATGGACATTTTATGTTGTTTTGCCATCAATTATAATTGGAGTATTGTTTATTGGTGTTATATCATTTTGTCGACAATCTCGTAAAGGATCAATAACATTTAGTGCATTGGGAATTGTAACATTTATTGTGACATGGGCATTAATTGCATTAGTTTTTCCAATTACCGTAATTCATGCAGATATTTGTTCAACGCATGATGAATTTCTTAATCGACATCTTCGTCCAGAAGTTTATAAAGCAATGCAATTTTATCAAAGTTGTAAAGTTACAGAAAGTCATTCAAATGTTCCACCAAATTTGCCATTAAATGATATGAGTGATAGATTTACACAAATTCAAAATAGTGAAGGAAAATTGGAAACAATGCTAAATGCATTATTTAATAGCTCGACCGAACTTACAGATGCCATGCAAACTTTTGAAAAAGATATTACACAATCTTTTAAAGCTATTGGAGCTTTAGAATCTACACTTTCATGTTATTCAATGCAAAATGATGTAAATGATGCAAAAAATGGAATTTGTTATGATGCTGTGTAAGTTTTTTCCCATATCATTAAAGATCTAATAATGTCAATGTTTTCTAGAATTGGTTCATTTGTCATGTTTCTTTCAACTCTTTTACTTGGATTCTTTATGTTTATTATGTTATTAGTTGTTAGCGAAACGTGGTATTTGTTTAACATAAAGTCAGTCTATAGCGATGCTAAATTTTTTGTGTAGTGGTTGTAATATTGTTCTTTTTAATTTTTAGTTCATCTGATTATATTGAAGTTAGAGATGATGATCCATTTTATCGTCCACATCAAGATACTGTAATCCCTGCAGATATTTATGGAACACATGTTTTTAATCATCGTTCACGATTCCCACAAAGCTCGTAAGTATATTGCAAAACTGCTTTTTCTTTTTAAAAATTTATATATGTTCATTTTTTGTTGCTTTATCTTTCAAAAGCTTTTTTTGTATTTATTACAGTAATTTCGTCCTTCTTTTTTTCGTTAAGAAATTTTACATTTTTACAACGTTCAAAATTCTAATTACTTTAAACAGTAATTGATTTTCGTTCAAAGAGTCACAGATTTTTAAACTTTCTTGAGAAAAAGATATTTACATTAATTTTAAAATGCTAAAAAAATAACTGGGTTTTTTCTTCTCAAAACTATTCTTTTAAATGTTATCTAAAGATTTTTCTTTTTTTCTTCTTATTTTAACCATTATAGAGATCAAAATGAGCCTTCAACAAGTACAACAACAGCAACAAATATTCTTGGACAACCAAATAATCAAAATCAGCCATTACTTGATAATAATTGGCAGCGGTCAAGTGCAACTGCACCAATTGCATCTGGAAATAATTCTGTTTCTGCAGCAACAGGCAACAGGTTCATCTAATTTCTTTATTTAAAAAATATAAATGTTAATAGTAATAATTGAATGTCCCCTCTCTTCTATTTTTTTTTCATTTCTATCCAAAAAAAGTTTTAAAAATTTCTACCTCAAATTTTTACGCTTTTTTTTTACGTTTTTTTGCAGTTTAATTAATCCCAAAAAATTTTTCTCAAAAAAAAGAACTTACTAACATCCTCTTTAAAATTAAAAAAAAGTAAATTTGTTGTGCTGTAATATATATAGTAATAATTTATTTAAGCATGCTTCGTTCAAACTTATACCATTCAAATGAAGATCCCTATCGCTATAACAACAATTACCGAGAAGAATTTGAAGTTTAACAAAAAAAATGATATATATGGCTGCTTTCAATCAAAAATGCTTTTTATAATATTTTTTTAATTATTAAATTTTTAACATGGAGATAAAGAAAAACAATTTGCTTTTTTTTCTTGCAAGTATGCGTGTGATGTGACGATCGATTATCTTTTTTTATATATTTTTTTCTTGCGGTTGTGCATTTCTGTGGTTTGTATTTGTCTTACTTTTATCTTTAGTTATTATTTTGTATTGATCAAGCCATAGATTGATTATTCCTATAAAGCCTTTTCGTCAAATTACACCGAATACTTTTTTATCAAATTGTTTTTTTTTCTCTAAAGTATTCTAATTAACATTTTAGTTGTTTTCTAACACATTTTTTAAAAAAAATAACAGTTCTTTTGTTTTACTTTTTTTCTCAAGGAATTCCGGGTTTTATAAATTGTAAAAAAAATATTTCAAACAGTGAAGTATTGTTTTTTTCTCTGTCTTTGTTTTTTTATAAAAATTTGTTTGTAATTTGTTATCATTTTTTCAAACCTCTCTGCCCTATTTTGTTTTATTTTTGATTTTGACGGGTCTTTGAACCACCCGCTTTTTTTGCAATATATTTTATTTTGCACACATGTTGTCTTTTTTTATTTTCTCTATTTTGTCTGCAATTTTATAAGTTTGTCTTAAAAGTTGCTACGAATAAACCAAGATTTGTATATTTTATCTTTAAATAATGTTTTTTTGTGCTTGAAATAAATTTTATTTAAAAATAACAGTAAATTAAAATAACAAAGAAAAAGAGATTCAACAATGATAATAATTTAAAGCATAGTTTTTTTTGAAAATTTTACATTTCATTAATTGAGTATTACATTGAGTGATGAAATTCATAAAAGCCAATTTGTTTGATTCTATAAAACAGACATTTGTTGGGATAAATTAAAAATATGTTGAAATTTGTCTTTTGAACCTTATTCCTGCAGGCTTTTGTCGAACTAAGAGTTGTAGATCAACATGATTTGGTGGAAGTGGAGACGCCCGTTCACCTTTAATTGATCCGCCATCTTCAGTATTACGTTTACGGCCCCAACGAAGAATCCACATTCCCAAAAGAAGTAATAAAAGAACAGCTAAAGCAACACCAATAAAAATTAATCTTGAGATAATCTATAAAATTTTTTTGTTTTTTATTACGGAATTGCTAGTTTTAACCTGTCCATGAGCTTTTTCACGTGACATTTTTGCAATAGTTGGAACCATTTCTTTTGTACAGTTTGGATATGGAAGAATATGTGAACCAGTTAATAAGCATTCATCACAATATTGACCAGTATGACGTGGTGGACATACACATACAGTATAATTTGTTTCAGGGGCTATAACAAAAAGAATTAACACCTCAGTGGAAAAAAATATTAAATTTAATTACTTGTATATCCATGATGGCAAACAATTTTACTACAATAATCACCTTCCCAACCATATTCACATTTACAAATTCCTTCAATAAGTTTACCATGTTCACATTTACCAACGTATTGACATCGACTACCAAAATAATAATCTAAACATCGACAATGTCCATTAATATATTGCCCTCGTCCATTACACTATAATTTAAAAAAATAAAGATTAATGACTTTAAAAATAAATTTAAAAACCTGATCAGCAATTGGAATATTGCAAAGATCTCCAGACCAATCATCATCGCATAAACATCGCTTACTCCAAATTGGACTTTCTGGATCATATCTTGCACCAACCGATAAACCATGTTCTTGAAAGAAGACAAATGTAAGATACCAAAAAAAATTTTACAAAAACTAACCACAAGCAAAATCAAAACATTTTGGACCCGTATAGGGATATTTGCATCGACATCTTCCATATTCATATGTACCATTATTGGCACAATATTTTGGTGGAGTTTTAGGTGTAACAGAATCCTTTCTTTTTATTCTTAAACTTTAAAAAAAATATTATTGATTGTTTTTATAATTGATTAAAATTTTTATTACCTTCGATTATTATTTTCAGAATCAATTAGCACACTATCAATAACAATTCCCGAATTATAATCATCGTCACTCGTTTGATAAATATCAGAAATACTATCATTCAAAGATTCTGAATGTCCTAATTCAAAACTAACAAACAATAATAATGCAATACATAAATAATATGTATGCATTTTTAAAAACCACTAAAAATTTGATATACTTTTAAAAAAAATTAAAGCTTTAAAAATTTCAACCTTCAGTGCCTTAAAATAAAAGACTGCATTGCTTAAAATACAAAATTTACATACAGTACACCAAATAGGTGATAAAAAAAATTTAAGACAAATCAATATAATTTTTAAAATGTCATTTTTAATGGAATATAAAGTAGTAAACATAACATAATAAGAGTAACATAAAAAAATTGACGGGAATGAAAATTAATTTTGACAATTCGATCGAAAAACTATGCAATGAAAAATCAAAGTAAACTCCCCATCCCCCCTTTTTTTTGTTTCTTCAATCATCGCCACCTTCATGCAACAGGAGCAGCAGCTTTGAAAGAAGAAAATATGGAAACACACGCATAACAAAAAAAATTAATATCATTTTGTTTGTCATCACACTGTTATCAAACAACAACAGGTTTGATAATTAAAAGAGATATTTTATGAAGACGCGGAAAAAAATTCTTGCCTTTCTTGAAAAAGAATCAAGCCTAAAAATCGGAGGGGAAATAAAAAAAGAAGTCAGTATTACCGTTGAAAGTGGAGATGATTTGCAAGCAATAGCTTGAGCAAAATAATTGGCACAAATTTCTGTCTCCTCCTCTTTTATATATAACCCATTTTTTCTCAACTTCGAGGAAGCAGCGATGAAAAAAAAAATTATTTTTGAGCTAGGAAGCTGAAACATTGCATACAGACTAATTTTGGGCCAAAACCGCCGAATTTCAAGTCACTTTTCGTTCATCTGACTTCAGAATCCTAATACGGATTCTGAATTCGCAAAAATCGAAATTTTTCCAAAAAAATTTTTTTTCTTCAAAACAATGTTGACCTAGCTTAGATCTATTATTTGGTGAAAAAAATTTTAATTTTGAGCCACTTTAGGCAAAATGCCATCAAGTTGAATTTTGCCAAAATCAGATTCCGGCCAGAATCTCGAAATATTTCTACGTGACCGAAGCTGCATTTTTTACCATTGATAGCTATCGTTATGACAAGCATATTCCCCATAGTGAGTTATCCTAGAATTGGGTGGAACCATTTTTTAAAAATTAAAAACTTTTAAAAAAAAGAAAATTCACATGGGGGACCAAGCTAAATCAAAATTTTTTTTTTTGAAAAATTTTTTTTTTTGCAAATGGTTGGAAAATGTAAATGATCATGTATAAAAACGATCCTATTACTTTAAAGCTCTCAGAAATCTGTTAAAATGACGTAATACCATTATTACAGTAAACATAAAATTAATTTTTTTAGAAATGGTACAAAAAGGGTAAATTATCGTGTTTTTTTTTCAATTTTTAAGTAATAGGATCATTATACATGATTATTTACATTTTCCAACCATTAACAGAAAAAAAATTTTTTTTCAAAAAAAAATAAAAATTTTGATTCAGCTTGGTGTTAATTTTCGTTTTTTAAAAAGTTTTTAATTTTTAAAAAATGTTTCCACCCAATTCTAGGATAACTCACTATGGGGAATATGCTTGTCATAACGATAGCTATCAATGGTAAAAAATGCAGCTTTAGTCACGCAGAAATATTTCGAGATTCTGGCCGGAATCTGATTTTGGCAAAATTCAACTTAATGGCATTTTGCCTAAAGTGGCTCAAAATTAAAATTTTTTTCACCAAATAATAGATCTAAGCTAGGTCAACATATTGCAACGATAAAAAAAATTTTTTCTAAATTATGCAAATTTTAGTTTCATGATATTTGCATAAAGCCCCTGAGGCACTTTGAACGAAAACAGATTTGATTTTCGTTCTTTTCAACCGTATTTTAGTCTATCCTGAAAGTTTCATGTCTGTAGCTCAAAAATAATTTTTTTTTCATCGTTTTTTTCTGTTTTTGCTCGAAGTTGAGAAAAAATGGGTTATATGTATAAATTATTTCCAAAGTTGAAAACCCCAGACAGAAAGTATACATTAATGTTTTGAGATTTTGCCACTGCAAAACTGAAAAAAATAGTGTGGGAAAATCATTATTTCGTAACATTTATTGCTTACCATTACTTTTTTTGCGCAGTCTGGAAAAAAAATGTTATCGACAATAACACATCTTTCAAGAAATGCCATTGTGATGACTCACTTTTTTGATTGCAATTATTCTGCAAAAAAACGACCTCTTTTATAATTGCTGAATTTTTAGGTAAGCAAATATTCGTGTTGTAAAAAAAAGAATAAAAAATAAGTTTTTGGAACAATTGCCGAATAGTGGATGAGTTATATTTTCTATAATAAAATTTGCATAAAATACAGGGAATTTTAAAAAAAAATTCATCCACTATTCGGCAAGTATACCAAGTTTTTTTACAATGACAGTTTATAAAAGCAAGCGATATAATAACCACAACGTTTTTAACATTTCTATTATCTTAAAAGCCGAAAAAATAAGTTCAAATGGAGCTGCACTCAATATTATGAAAAGATATTGTAATTGGTGGTTGAAGGATATTATTTTGGTATAGAAATGGAGCCATTGCCGCTTTAAATGGCACTGCAATTGGCATTTTCATTCAAGTTAAATAATTATTAATCAGATAATTCTTAACTGTTAAAATTTTAGACAAAAATAATCGATGATACTAAAACCAAAATACAAAAATACAGTTCAAAATACTGTCAAAAAGAAAAAGAAACATGTCAAACATTTGTATTCGAGCATGTACTTTTTTCAGATGATAATTATTACAAATGACAACATCAAACATGACATATCTCATCCCTTTCATTTCAAACTCTTTTATTATTTAAATATATCCGTTCCTTTTTTTGCGCAAATTTGTTATGCCATAGATTCTTGCTCAACATTTAAATTCAACCTGATTTTTTAAATAAAACGTTGACAAATATGACCAAAAAAATGAGACAGCTTTTGTGTTATTTTTTTTTGAAATTTAAAAAAAAAGTTGTTCAAATATTAAACTATAATGATGGTGCCTCGTTTACGGTAGCACTTGTTTTTTTTGTGTTTAATGTTCCATTATTTAGTTTGTTTTTTAAGAATGAACGTTTTTTATAAAATTTCTTATTTCAGTTTTTAAGCTTTTTTAAGTTGTTTTATTCTAATTAAATACAGCAGAAATTCAACATTTTAAAAATTTTTGAACACTTTTTTACTTTGATTTTTTATTTCAAAGACATTTTTTCTACTTTTTTTAGTATTTAAGAAAACCGTTTTTTTCTTGAATTTTTTTGTGCGAAACACTTGAGCTCATTTTCATGGACTGGTCGGTCAGTTATATTATTTGAGGATTTTCTATACGGATCATCTTCACGTATCACACAAACAAACAAATGTATACAAAAATGAAAATCGCTCTTCCTCGCTCTCGTTCGTGATTTTTTCATTTTTTGCCTTATACAAATTTTAATAATTTTTTTAACTATAACTTTTTTTATTGACAAATAAAATTCCAGATCTCAAATGATATTTAAAAAATTTTTTATTTTATTTTTATTTTATTTTTTCAATTTTGTTTTATCAGAAAATGTTGTAAGGCCAATTTTTCAATTTATTATTGCAAATGAGCCGATTTGTGGGGATCCATTCATCGATCCGCAGTGGTTACCAGCATTAGAAGATTGTCAAATTGATTGTGATATATCAGCACAGATTTGTCAAGAACGAACTGATAAAGGATTTCCTGGTCAAAGATGTATAAATTGTAATTTATTTTTTCTTAAAGATTTCTCTTTTAATAATAAATAATTTTTTCAAGTACCATTAGGATGCAAAGATAGAATAAAGAAAATGCTAAATCTTGATCCAAATATACCAGCTATGCAATTACCTTTAGCTCCATTAACAACCCTTCCACCTTCACCTTTTTTCAAACAAGAAACAGAAATGGATATAAATGATGATGGTAAAATGCCTGGAATTGAACCACAAATGCCAATTGCAGTACCATATAAAGAAACATCGCCGCCATTTCCGCCACAAAATAATATTCTTCAACCACCAATTACAAAATCTTTTCGTGATCAAGAAAATTATATTACAACTGCTCCTCCTGCATATGAACCAATGCCACCATCATATAATTCAATATCTGATTTTGAAAATTCTGTTACCAGTTCTTCAATACAGCAAACGGAATATTATCCATCTGCACCAGAAACTTCTCAAGTATGTATGATAGAATTACTTGAAAATTTTTGATTTTTAAAGACAGCGTTTTTTTTCTTCAAGACAATCAGAGTATTAATGTCAAAAATTTTACATTCTAATTTTTAGTACATTGATAACGCCGTGACATATCCGACCACAAAAACAATACCATTAGATTATGAAGATGAAAGAAATATTAATACAGATGCAAAAATGCCTTTTAATTGGGAAGAAAGAGTTACAGAAAGCACAAACAAAAGAAAAGATTTTGAATTTCAAGGAACACCTTCAAATCAAAATTATGAAGATTATGATACAACATCGCCATCTTCATATCGAATGTCAATGATGTATGTTTGATTTTCAAGATATTATTTTAAATGTAACAGTTTTTTAGGGGATCGCAAATGTCACGTTCAAATATTCCTTGGTCATGGAAGGATTTAGAACATAAATTGAAAAGTCGACCATTTTACAGTGTTGATCAATCCGGAACCATTGAAGATCTTACACCAAATTGTTGTCAATGGGCTTTAGATGGTTTATGTGATAGAAGTTGGCAGCGTGTAAGACAATTATGTCAAAAAAGTTGTGGAACTGTAATTTGTACTAGTAAGAATTGTGTTAAAATAAGTAATTAATTAACTAAAAGAATTTTAGCAATTGAAGGTGGTTTATCTTGTAATCGAGCAATTGATGTAAACGTTTTGGATTGTTTTCAAAGACGAAGATTTTATATGTTACATGCAGCTCCAATAAATTATCCACCTCGAAATTATCAGCAGCAACGTCGCAAACAAACTTCATCCACAGATTCCACACTTTTTAGAGCTTATGCAATCGAAAATGAAATAAAAGGGTTTAATTCTGGCTTTAAATGATTCACCATTTTTAAAACTAATAAATTGTTATGTATATTTAAATAAATTGTAAAATTTTAATTTTTTAACAAATTTTGGTTTAGGTTCGCATAAAAAAGTTTCCCAGTGCTAATGAAATTTGTCATTTTGTAACAAAAGTGTCGTTAAAAAATAATCAAAATCTGATCTTTGCAGTCTTTAATGTTTTTCTTACTACCCTTAAAAAACATGTTGTTTATAGGCTATAAACTTTATAGCAAAAGATTTTTCCGTTTTTTCCCATCTTCCAAAAAAAGGTTAAGCTTCAACGATCGCAAATGTACGTACTTCAAAAATTTCCAAAAATGCCGATTTTTTTAAACAAAAAAAAGTTGCGCATCTTTGATTCATTTATAACTACAGCTGAAGCTGAGGCTTTAGGTGTATTTATATTGATTTCTCGGTGTGTCGGACTGTCCATTATTAAACATTTCAGGTGGAATAATAACTTTAATCGAGTTGCCTGTTTTTGATTTTGCAATAGAATGAATAAAAGAACCAATTTCATTATTACTATTTTCATTTTTCCATTGAGGAATTTCAATTCTTTGAGATAATCTTTCACTAATTTATTTTTTAAATAAACATTTTATGCTTTGCCCATGTCTGGGAACAAAATTTACCTTCCGAGTCGGGTTGTGAAATGGAGATCTCCCGGGAGATGTGGGAGATCTCCCGCGGGAGATCTTCCGGGAGATCTCCCACTTTTTGCCGCAAAATCTCCCAAAAAATTTTTTTTGTTTTTGCTGGTCGTACGACATTGAGTACATACAAAATATAGAAATAGGTAACAATTTTTTTATCATTTGATGTAATAGATTTTTTGTTTTAGATTACTCGTTCATTCTGTTGATCAAGCTGTATTTATTAAGTACAATTTGGCATTGGAAAGAAGAAAAAAGAAAAATGTAAGGGAAATCTTCGAAGAAGTGATGGAATCTTCTGATGAAAGTGATAATGAAGATGAACAAGAAATTCAGGTTACTGATATTTAAGTTGTTGTTGTTGTTTTTGTTTTAAATACTTTGTTTCTGATAAAAACGTTATGCAAAAATCTTAAACAGGCAAAAAAAGGGATAATTTTGTAATAAACAAGCGACTTTGAAAAATCGGGAGATTTTAAGAGATTTGCGGGAGATCTCCCGGGGGAATCTCCCACTTTTTTGATCTCCCGGGAGATTAAACAACCCTACTTCCGACAGTTTTTTTCTTTTGTACGAGTGTAACCAAAAAAATTGCATCATTCTTACTTCTTACTTTTTTTCTGGCGTTTCTTTTTGGACAGGGGGTTTCTGTTTTTTTGGAGCAGTGTGTTAGGAAAAAAGCAAATTCTAGACGATTTTTCTACGACTTTTATTTTCCATTCACACACTTATTTTTTTTCTCTTATTTTTTTTCATTTTTGAAATTCATTGTTTTTTAAATTTAATGATTCAAAAATTTTTGTTTCAGATGGCAACAAAACGTGATAAATACCCATTTGTTGAACAAAGTTTTGCCACCTCTAAAAATCAATATTACAATTTGAATTTAAATCAATACAAAAAATGTCCAATTTTAGTTCCTGTTCAATCTAATAGCAAACCAAATAATGATAAATATTATGGTTTAAATAACTGCTGCTGCAGTTTAAAAAAATCAGCAACATTAGTTTTATGTTGAAACTTTTTGTAAATATGTAAAAAAGGTTACGATAGTATCTGTTGCTAAATGAAAAAATTTATGTTTATTTTGTGGATCAAAAAAGGCTTTAACAATAAATTTAAGATTTAAAGTTTTTTGTGGGACTGCAGCAACAGATTTTATAGTATATGATAATTATGAAGAAAAAGAAAAATTACAATCATGGAATAAATCTTCTAAAGTTTCCACTTTTACAACTCTAAATGAAGACAATGATAGTTTAAAAAACCGTTGGAAAAATGAAAATACTTTAAAAGCCACCAATAAAAGCACCCTTTCTCTTCATATTGAAGCTTATGAAAATTTGGTTGCATCGGATTTATTTGGTGAAAGTGAAAATATTGAAGGATTAAAAAGAGAAAAATTTGGAACAATCAAAGCTTCTAAACAATGCTTTACTGATAGTTTAAAATCTCAGGTATTATAAAAAACAAAAAAATTGTATTTCATTTAATATTTTACAGAATCCATTTGAATTTTCAAGACAACAAAATGGAGATCAAAGAAATAAACCAGAAGTTATGCAATTTAAAGCATCTCAGCGATTACTTGGTTCAAGTCGACAGTCATCAGCAGTTAGTTTTTTGTTAAATAAATATAAACTAATGAGAAAATGGGGATTAGTAATATAAGGCGAAGAGTGATTGATTAATTATTGCATCATTAAGCAGCGTTGCATAAGAATGGACAAGAGACAAAGTTTTTAAAAAACTTTATTCACAAAACTTTGTGACAAAAGCAAAAAAAGCATTTTTTTATCCCAAGTCAGTTGAAAAAGGCGCAAGTTGCGCGCAACTTAGGGACAAGAAAGGAACAAAAGAAACAAAAAAGAGGGACAAGTTAGTCCCTTTTTTAAACACTTATTATACACATTCTTGTCTTTTAAGGCCGGATCCATTAATATTTATCCAACAAGAACACGATGTCGATCATGTTCAATTACTTTAACATCAAAGGCATCAGCAGCTTCATCATCATCATTAAACTCACGTCGACAAAGTCCAGCAGCATCATCGTTAAATTCACGTCGACAAAGCCCAGCAGCATCATCATTACATTCACGTCGACAAAGCCCAATTGTAAATCAATCAACCCAAGTTATGGGTACATCGGATGGCAAAAGCCTTGAAGAATTAATAAAAAGTAGTAGCAGTTTTGTATCAGCAATGCAGAATCGAAAGAATGGTATCCGAAGAGTAAAAGCAAAAATAAGATCTCGTAATCGTACTGAAGGTTTGTTTATTTTAAAAAGAGGCAAAGTTTTTGGTGCATTGCAATAAATTACTTTAGGCTATCGATAAAAAAAGTTTAAGGAAAAAGCACCTTCGAAGAAGGTGATTTTTTTATGACCTTTTGCCAACGCGCGTTTTTAACACTCAAAAAGGCCAAAAAAAGCGCTTTTTACCTGGGGGCTTTTTAGAAAAAAAGACCATTTTTTTCAGTGAAGAGCCAAAGAATTTGCATTTTCTGATATTGCTGTTAAATAATTTGTTTATATCCTTAGGTGAAGTTGTTGATGAAGCTATAGCTTTATCAGATAAGACTGTCTTTGTTCGTCTCCTTCAAGAACTTGTTTCAAAACCAATTAATCTCAAACTTGCTGCAAAGATATTGCCTGAAATTCGATTCCTTCTTTCACACAAAAATTCAAATTTTGTTGATACTGCTTTGGAAATTCTTGATGCAATTGTTACACGTTCAAAAGAATCAATACAAAAAGGACTTGAATCAAATGTTCATTTAATTGGTGTTGCTTCAGAAGAGCGAAAAATGATTTGTATTAAATGTCAAAAAGCTTTAAGAGAACTTTATGTCAATTATCATGTTTTATATGAAAAACTCAATGGTGGACGACAATTTTATTTCCAATCAATTGTTGATAAATTTATTGATATTGTATTATAAGAGAAAATGTTGAGTACATTGTGGTTTAACGCTTATATATTGTATCACATGTGCATTCGAAATATATGTAAAATAAATTAAACCATATTACAGCATTTGTTTTTTCTTTAAATTTTTGTAGTGGGTGGAAATTAATGTACAATGGGTTGTTTATCTCCATCCTATTTGATATTCGGAAACCCAGATTTATATTCGTTCAGTGCACTTTTATCAGCTACACTATTTTTTTTGGTTGTTTTATAAAAAAAAGATATTCAGATATGTCTTTTGATCATCCACATATTAAATCAAAACCTGCAAAATCCAATGTTAAAGAAAATATTCCACCTACAGGCGGTAGGGTTGAAAAGAAAAAGCTTCAATCGGTAGTCGTAGTTCCTGCTACTACAACATTTAAACCAACGCCGTCTGCACTTGAAACTGAACTTCGTGAAGAGAAAAGAGAATTTTTTAAACATGAATCGGGATATACATATCATCTTCCAATAATAAAAGGGAAGCTTGAAGAATTCAACAACCGAACCTTTACATAATACTCTAATTTTTTAAAACAAAGGAAATAGAGGCCCCTGTAAAAAATATAAAAAAATTTGAAGAAAAAAAATACGTTAAAAAAAGGAAAATTTTGTATCGAAAAAATACACACAAGGGCAGTGCTGGCGGTCTCCAATCCGGTTTTTCGGTCCGGTTCGGGCCGATGCGGTCCGGTTTTTCGGTCCACCGAAACCGTAGACCGAAAAATTTCGGTCCGGTTTGGTCCACCGAAACCAAAAACCGAAGATTTTCGATCCGGTCCGAAATTTTTTCATCTTTTTTCCATGTTTTCACGTAAAAACCGTTAAACTTTTAATCCAATGAAGAAACTATGATAATAAACCCAGATATTTTTTAAAAAAAAGGTCTAAAAAATCAAAATCAAGGAAAAAATGTCGGACTGGTGGACCGAAAACCGGAAAATTTCGGTCCGGTCCGGTCCACCGAAATCGAAAACCGAAAAATTTCAAATTTCGGTGCACCGCCAGCACTGCACAGGGGGGAGTACGTTGACTTTTCGGCGGCGCAAAGCGCCGCCGAAAATTTTTTAGCTTATTCCTAAAAAAAGGTCGACGATCCCCTGGCAGCCATGGCCCCCGAGTAGAGGAAAAAATTTTCTGACCCCCCTAATCATGTATGTGTTACCCTCATATTTTTTTGTTTAGTTGCTTTAAGTTTAAGCTTTTCTTCAAGCGGGTTTTTTACAAGTATGCTTTCAATTGCCCCACTTTTTACTGGTTTAATAAGTTCTGCAACAATGGTCGCTGGAATTTCTGCACGTGTATTAACTCCGCTTTTGGTTTCATATTTTAACAAAACTGTTTGTTCCACTTTTAATCATTTTATATTTTAATCAAATGTTAAAATTTTTTAAGGGAAGATTAGAAGAATGGCGTCCAATATTTTTTGTTATTGCTGGAACATCAGCTTTTAGTACAGTATTTTTTGTCATCTTTTCATCTTCTGAAGTACAATCATGGGCTCGTATTCCAAATAATCGGCGACCAACTAAATTAGAATTGGATGAACTAAAAAAAGAAAATGAAATTGAAATTGATACAATGGCAGCTGATATGTTGCCATAAATTTGCATTTCTGTTTAAAATTACATAAACAAAGCCGGTAAAATTGAAAATGTTGTGTTGTTAAAAATTGTTTTAATATTATTACTAAATAAAAAAAGGTTTTTAAAAATGTAATCTTATAAAAAATGCTTTATTTCTATTATATGTTAAAGACGCATAATTATGCTGATAAAATGGAGAACTCCGGATATCTTCCGAGGCAATATCCGGGACAAAGATGTCGTTTTTGCAGAAAAATAATTTTCTATCTAAAAATAACATATGGTTAATTTAACACATTTAGGCTGTTCGTGCTTATTTTTGTTATAATACAAATAGTTTTTGCGTGGGTATAATTAAAGAACAGATTTCACCCTCGTTTTATTTTTCTGATTATAACAAATGCCAAAAAATACAACAAACTGTCACAAACAATAACCGTAATGTAAAACAACAATCAACGTTTTTAAAACTTAAAAAAATAAAAAGCAATTGAAATGTTAAAATTTTTGGCTAATTGGATATCGAGATATCATAGATTTAATATCTTGAATATATGATGTTCGCTGATCAGAAATTCTGTCACGATTTGCTCGACCAGGAAACAGAAATTTAAATATTCTTGTTTGAGTAATTATTCGACGATATTGTCTTACAAATAATAATGTTGAAAGAGAATTCATTATAGGTAAATATGAAACAAGCATTGTTAAAATTACACCTTTTCCATCAGTTTTTGTTCCAATTGCCGAAAGTAAAAATACTAAACTTAATGGACAAACACATATAAAAAATGGTACCATTGCCTATAAAAATAATAATTATTACTTTTTTTGACCACACATTTTATTTTATGTACGTACTTGATATTTCAATACTTTACTTAATTGTCGATGTACTTCACATGTTTTTGCACTCATAGTACTTTTTAAACTTGTCAATTTTCGATAAATTAATACATTAAATACAATAATAAGCAAATATGAAATTGTTCCAAGAATCATTGTACATGAAACAAGAATAAATAATCTTCCATCTTTCTAAAAAAAAGTTTAAAAAATTTATACATTCAAAGTATTAGAAACTAACAAAATCAGCAGCTACAAAAGTTGGTAATTGATCATTTGAATCTTTCCAAAATGGATGATCAATAATATAATTATATTTTGATAAATTATCTCTTGGCCAAAATGTCCATGCATGTAAAAATGTATATAAAATAGAAATTGTAAAACAAATAATTATTAAAAATGCATATTCAAATAATGTTAATACTCGACTTCTGAAACGTTAAAATTAATTATTTACTTTTTTAAAAATTAAAAAATTTACTTGCAAACTGCAAAATAGCGAAAGATAAATGGAATTGGCAAAAACATTACACATGAAAATAAACCAACAATATAAACATTTATCATATGAAAGGTTATTGGATTTGGCAGATGCCGAAATGGCCCTGTCATCATCATTAAAATCATTCCACCATTAAAATCAATTTGCTAAAAGAAAATTTCGTCACAGTTTTTTTTTAAAAAAACGCCTGTCACTTACAGAATTTGTTATTAAAGTTATTGTTGCAAAAGTGATATCAACAAGGCAACTTTGTATTAAAATTCGACTATAAACTTTTAATTCATTTGTTGTCCTAGTGATTATAAGAAAAATTAGGAAAAAATTTAAAATTAAAGCAAAAATTCCGCTAAACCAATCAGAAATATGTAAAATTGTTTTTGTTTTTCACAATTAATCCTTTTATTTTTGATTAAAAAGGGAACTCTTTTTTTTAAGGGGAAAAAAGAGAAAAAATAAGAGGACCAGAGGTGTAAAAAGCGGCTGGAAATGCCCTGCCGCGGCCGGCCTTGTTAAATCAAAAAAATTTTTCTACATTAAAATTTTTTTTCTAACATTCAAAATATAGGATTTTTCTATGTCATATTAACTTATTTGAGTAACCAATTTTTCTCAGTTTTTTTGCCTTAAATTCCTTTGCTATTTTTTTTGGTTCTTTTTTTTGTTTTCACAAAAAAATCATCCCTTTAAAATTTAAAGGGATGATTTTTTTTGTGGCGATTTTTTTCGGTATTTTTTTTTACATTGCTTTTTTCTTTTTTATGCTAAGAAATAAACAACATGTTTTTCTGCGTTTCCTTTTTTCATCGAATTTTTTTTGGGTAGACCAATTTTTTTGTGATTCATTAATATTCTTACCGACTCTTTTTATATTAGAAAATATTTATGAAACAAGTGTGTTCCTCGGCTAAAAAAAATTAATTTGTTTTTTCAATAATTAAAAAACGTACAAAGACAATTTGCGACGTTTTGTTTTTCTATAATATTTTATTGACCGTTCATTTTCGCGCATTCATTATCTGACTCATAAAAAAATTCTGCATCTTATAGGCACAATTTCAAATTGCGGAATGGAGGGGCAAAAATTTCGGATAAAAAAATTACGGTAGTTTCATTTTTTCTTTTTCAGTTATCATTTTTATCAGCATTTAACCTAATATTTTTTTTATTAATTTGTATCAATATTAACATTCTGCATTTTTTGGTACCAAAATTATGTTTATTGCACAACTTTGAAAAAACGGTGCACATCCTTTACTTAATTAAACATTACTTTTAATATTTTTTTGCTTTTTTCTTTTTTATTTCAAATAATTTTTTTACGACGATTCTAATGCTACTAAATTTATAACATTTGGTGAACTTTGAAAAAACTCAGCACATTTTTATGTAAATTTTTTAACACATTTTTTTTACTTTACTTTTTATTGCTCCATTTTTTTAAATGTAAAACGAGTATCAAAATGTCTGCAATCTTTTGCAGACTTATATTTCATGGCTTTAGTGATCAAAGGGTTGAAAATTTTTTGCGTGTAAGTTATATACCTCTTTTTCTTGGGACATCCACATTAATAAAACACTTTTTTTTAGATTGTACAAGATTCACAACTTGAGTATGTAAATGACATCAATTTTCAACAACTTGTTTCATTGGATTCTGATTCATCTGAAAGAAATACAGAAGTTCAATTCTCTTTTCAACTTGCAATACCAGATGGTCGTCGATTAGAAAAAAGTGAAAAGTATCAACGTGTTTGCTTAGCTTTATGCGAATTATCAAAACTTTTTGAAACACTTCGACGAGATTTTTATAGTAAAGGCCTTTCTGGTTCTTCTACCGTTACTATGACAGTCTTATCAAAGAATATTTATCCACAGTACTTTGAGTATGTCTTTTTTTTGCTTTCTACAGGGTTATAATTATTACTTTTTAGACTTCATAATGTTTTTCGTATGGAAAAGCTTGTACTTGGAAGTATTATTAATCGACAAGCTTTTGCTCCAACATATTTCATTAATGCACCAAAAGATGAAAATGATTCACATTATGTTTTTGCACAATATTTGGATGAACAACGTGATCTTCAAGACGTTGATGCAAATATGCTCATCTGCTTTGAACATGATCGTGAAAGCTTTATTGTATGCTTTCCTGATATCTTAAAAAATTGGAAAACTACTCCAGGAGAAAATACTCGTTCACCAAAACGTGTTGTTGATGTCCGTGTTCCATATGCTGCAATTCGTCGGGTTATTGTGTCAATGGAAAATGATGTGCAAAATGAATTTAAAGTAACTTTTACCTTTCAACTTAATTATCCTCCAGCTATTCAAGTAAGTTTTTTAGTTGTTGAATATTGTTACAGTACTTCTTTTTAGATCTATGAAATGTTTAATTGTCCTGATAAAACTAAGACAAAGTTTAAGCCCCCTTATCGATTTTTAACATGGAATAAAGGACATGATATTGCAAATTCTATGGCTTATGGATCTTGTTTAGTTGCTGATTGTCATATATCTGAAGTAAGTTTTCTGTCTTTTTATTCCTCCCTGCAGCATTTTTTTTTGCTGCTGTTGCTTTAAATTGTTACTAGATTGGTACCACTGCTACCAGCAGGTGTTGCTGATACTTACTCTTAAGTATCAGAAGCAGTAACAAATGTCACTAGCAGTAATACTTAAACTAAACATTTTATTTTAGGCCCGATCATTACTTGATTGCTTGGATCGTCTAAGAAAAAGTAATAATTATGCAATTGAATTACGTTTTCTTTATCGAAAGACAGTTAAACATATTAAAGATTACAATGAAAATCCAATGAAACATGTTGATAAATTACCAAGTAAATATGAAGAACTTAAACAGCCAAAATTTTTTCCTCTTGTTTATGCTGTGCAAGCTCTTATTACTCGTGGTGGAGAAATATATGATTACTTTTTTCGTCCAGAATATCAGAAATTTTATGAATTTTTGAATTATGTTATTTCACAGTTTAAAGCGGATCTTAAAGCAAATCCTGGTGCACGTAAGTTTCTTTTGATTAAAAGAGATTATTAATCTGTACTATAATGTTTTAGAAATTGCAAAAACCGTTATCACATTGGAAAATATGTTGATTGAAGTTGATAAATTGAATGATGTTATGGAACCTTTAAAATTCTTTTTTAAACTTTATTCTGAACCTGCTCATCGCATTCTTGCTGATATTACCGATGAATTGGCTAATGAAGGTTATATGCGAGTTCGAAAGGTATAAGAATTATTGTTTTATAACAGATTACTATAAACATCATTTTAGGTTATTGTAACTCCAACAAGAAAAATATTTAATAATCCTGAATTGATTATGGGGAATCGAAGTTTAAGAAAAGTTGGTGCTGATAATATGCTTCGAGTTGTTTTTCGTGATGATAACAATCAAAAAGTTTCTCAACTTCCTAATGCATTAATTAAAGCAACTGTAACCGATACTTTATTGGAACCAATGAATGTTGGATGTAAGTTTATTTCTTTTATCAATACTGTTTTATGTATTACTGTATTTCAGTTAGAGATTTTTCTTATTTATGTTCTTCAAATTCTCAACTTCGTGATCATGGTTGTTACTTTATGGCTGGATCACCTAAAGAAGTTGCACAGTTTCGTCTTAGTTGGGGACGATTCAAGGTTGAAGCAGTTTCCAAAGTATGTCTTTTTTTATTTGATCAACATTTTAATGCATGCGTTTTTAGATGATGAGCAGAATGGGACAATGCTTTACACAAACTCGACAATTGGGCATTGAAATTGCAGTGAGTTTTTGATTTAAATCAATTTTTAAAGTGGTATACTGTATTTCTTCTTTAGCGTGATTCATATTCTGAAATTTTTGATTTTACTGGTGGAGCTGATAGTAATGGAAAACCATATACTTTTTCTGATGGATGTGGAATGGTATGTTAAATACTTATATATTTGCAAATAAAAATTTTTTTATAGGTTAGCCAAGAATTTTGTCGTAAAATTGTTAGTGAATTGAAACTTGGTGATTGTCTTCCATCTTGTTATCAAATTCGTTTTCGTGGTTACAAGGGTGTTATTACAATGAACCCTTTCATGGATAAAACGAGAAATTTTGCAAAAAATCATAATCTTATTCCACCACGTAAACCGAATCAATCTTTACCATGGTATTGTCAATCACTTATCTTTCGACCAAGTCAAAGAAAATTTCATGCTCCTCGAGAAAATAATGTTGAAATTGTGAAAATCTCCTCTCCAATTTTGGTTTCATTGAATAAACCATTAATTAATATTCTTGATCAAGTAAGATTAATTTTGTTATGATTGTTTTTTAAAGAAAGGTTATTTTAGGTATCTGAAATGCATGGAGAAATTCCTCATCAACGAATGCGTAATCGTATTTTTGAATTAATGGAACAACATTTGGAAGGTGTCATCTCTTCGCTTGTTGATGAACCAAATGCATTCTTAACTTTGAATGAATTTCCGAAATTAATTTTATATGACAGACTTGGTGATTTTAATGTGAGATATTTTAAAAAAGAAATTGCATTACCTTTTAATTTTTTTATAGATTACTGAAGAACCATTCTTTCGTTCAATGCTTCGTTCAGCTGCACTTGTTGGATTACATCAATTGGTTGATAGAATGCAAATTCGTATTCCTGCTTCACAAGGTCGAATGGCTTTTGGAGTTGTTGATGAAACCGGATTGCTGCAATATGGACAAGTCTTCTTTCAATATACAACAAATGCATCTCTTAAATATCCATCACAACATGCTGATCGAATTATCCATACTGGTTAGTTTTATTCATAAATTTAAACTTTATTTTTTTTTTACCTCTAATTAAGGTCCTATAATGATTACAAAGAATCCATCGGTTGTTGCTGGTGACGTTCGTATGTTTGAAGGTAGGCGCAATTAAGGGGCACAAATATTAATTTTAAGGTG
Organism: Panagrolaimus sp. PS1159; assembly: GCA_963922195.1. Taxonomy (NCBI): domain Eukaryota; kingdom Metazoa; phylum Nematoda; class Chromadorea; order Rhabditida; family Panagrolaimidae; genus Panagrolaimus; species Panagrolaimus sp. PS1159. The sequence goes on from CAWUHW010000003.1 coordinate 1,350,354, forward strand.
TTTACAATGTGCAACAAGAAAATGGAGACATTTCTTTTTGCAAGGAGAAGGAGAAAAAGGCGAAACAGTTGTTTTAAACTTTTTTTCTCCTTTTTTCTCGTTTTTTCGCCTTTTTTAGCTTTTTTTTATCCTTGCAAAAAAATGTCTCCATTTTCTTGTTGCACATTGTATATTTTTAGCTGTTGATCTTCCATGCTTGTATGACCTTGTTGATGTAGTTGTCTTCCCACAAAGTGGACCACGTCCGCATCCAGATGAAATGGCAGGTATGTTTTTTTGTTTATTAATTTAAACACTCATATTTGAGGCTTTTAGGATCTGATCTTGATGGTGATGAATATTCAATCTTTTGGGATCCTCAATTATTTTTGGAAAAAACCGAGCCTGCCTTTGATTTTACTTCAACAGCAAAGAATAATGCACCTGGAAATGATGATGAAGTTTTAGCTAATTTAACTGAATTAATGGCAAATTTCTTTAAAATATATGTTTCACAAGATAGTATTGGCACAATTGCAAATGCTCATTTGGCGAATAGTGATCTTTATGGAATAAATAGTGAAGTAAGAAAATTTAGTACTTTTTACAGTAATAGCTTGCAGTTTTTTAGCATTGCCGTAATATTGCATTGAAATATAATCAAGCTGTTAATTTTTCAAAATCTGGTACTGCCCCCGACAAACTTACAACGAAATGGGAAGGAGGTGAGCTTTTTTTATCTTTTCATACAGTAATTTTGTATGGTTTTTAGGTATACCACCTGAAAAGGTTGAAAGATTTCCAAATTTTATGTGTAAGGGATCTCAAGCTTCATACAAAAGTAATAGACTTCTTGGTGATCTTTATATTCGTGCAATGGAAGTTCGAGAAGTTATAAGAGTAGAAGAAATTGCATCAACTGATGAAAAAGTGAAAATCGATGAATCAGTATTATTGGAAGGTGATGCAGTTTATGAAGATAAAGCTCAAGCAGCTTATGATGAATATCGTACATTGATTGGAGTATGTTTTATTTGTTATTCATTTGAAATCATTTATAAATGTTTTTTTTAGAGTATTTGTGAAAGTTATGGTATTGCAAATGAAGGACAATTATTCTCTTCAAGATTCACAGCTTTAAAGAAACGTATTTCTGAAAAAGATGATGATAATATGTCACTATTTAACACGACTCACATGATTGAACAGCAGCTCGCAACGATTTATGCAAGATTCCGTACAAAATTCTTTGATGATTTTGGTGGAATTGAAAAGAATACCGAACTTGATGAAAGAGGTGTTAATGGTGTTCGTGAAATATTTCGACGTGTATGTGTTTTTCCGTGTAATAGTATTCAAAAGAAAGCTTCTGCATATTATCGTGTTGCATATTCGAATGGAAAATTTCTCTCTTTTGCATGGATTATTTCTGATGTTTTATCATATATTCGTCGGCGGTTTCTTCAACGTGGAAATTTCAAACGTTCACTTTGTCCATTAATTGATCATTTATCAAATTACATTAATGATATTTGTAATTCTGAGTTATATGGAAAAGAATTCAATGCATTTTGTCATGCTCTTCAAAAATCATATCGTGCAAAAAAATCAACTGTTGATGTTTCGAAATTTGTTGCAAAAATGTGTCATAAATTTGTTGGTAAGCTTTTATTTTTATTTTTATTTTTAGTATTAATGATTATATTTTATGTATATGTTTTAGGTCTTCATAAATTACTTTTCTTCTTTCGAAAATGGGTTGTAAGACATGGTATTTCACATGATCCTAATGGTGATCCTAAAAATGGTATTAAACCAAAAATTATTGATGCTGTTGTTGTTATGTATGGTTTGGGAGAACTCAAAAAAGGAACTGGTGGATGGCTTGCCGTAAGTTTATACTTTTATAATTTTGTTTAAGATGGTATTAAAAAACTTTTTATAGGATGCAAATGACGATGAGAATTATACTGTAGATCTTGAAGAACAACTTGGTGGAATTGGAAAAAGATTTTGGAGTATTATCCAATTTCTTATGACACGAAGTTTTGGATTCTCAGAAAAAATTTCATTGAATCCTGTAACAGAAAGATTTTTGGAACCTTATCAATGCCTTGCATTATATTTTGCTGCAGAAGATACTTTTTATCCAGTTGCTGTTAGCCGTCGTTTTGATTGTTTACCTAGTACTTCAGAAGATCGAAAAACTATTCAAAAAGTTACTGAAGGGTGCGTATTTACAGTTGAAATTCCACGAGGTTATCAAAATTACAAAGATTTATGTGAAGAACTTGCTTTAAAATGTGGTTGCAGTTATCTTGTTTTGCGCCGAAAGCCTGATCGAATGAGTATGTTTATTTATTTTTATTATTTTTTTCTGATTTTGTTTTTTTTAGATGCAAAATGCTTTCGTGTCGCTCTCAAACCAGTTGGAAGTTTAATGGCAATTCGGAAATTCCGAAGTTTATTGAATGTTGCTCCACGTATGACTGAACCAGATCTTCAAACTCGTTCTGATTTGATTGCAGAAGAAATTTATCAAAGACTTGTGTATTATACCCAAGAATGCCGCAGCATTGATGATGTCTTTGTTTCATAAATTCTTTTTTTTTTGTTTTGTTTGTAAAATTTGGTTTGTGTCTAATAGGGTTTTATGCTTTATCCGGTTTTTATAAATAAAATTTTTCATTGTTTGTAAAAATTTGTTTTTTGGAAAACGGTATGAGGGTTTTTTTATGCAAAATTGAGGTTGATTTTTTGATATTAATACTTTGACGATTTTTAATTGACAGTAAATTTGGATGTTTTAATTTGAATTGTCTTGCTTCGAATTTATTATTGAAAAACACATTAACAAGGTGTTTATTTGAAACTGAACAAAAAAGAAAATTTCTGCTCCATGTCCGTGTTTTATTGAGTTTTTTATGAAAGATAATGACAAACATTGACAACTAAAAAGAAAACATTGCAGTTTCATTATTTATAAAATTCCTAATAAATGAATCGTCGAAACAGAAATATTTATAAAAAAGGTTTTTTTCAAAGCTTTGGAAGTTGCAAGGCTACTGTATACATATTGTTTTGCATTTAAATTTTTTAATCATTTTTTTCGATGAAAAACTTAAAGTTTTTGTAAAAATTAATACTTTTTTTGTTTATGCGAAATAATCTTTTACATAATATTTTAAATTCTGCGCCACGTTCGATTTTTAATGATTCAAGAACGTCTTGTTGATTTAGTTCAAACACCGCTTTTTTGTGCATTACGGCGTCTTAACATTGTCCAAAATGTTGATGGATTAACACAACAGATATAAAAATGCTTTAAGGGTTGATTTGGTTTTGCGTAACCCTAAAAAGCGAAACAAAATAAATATGTTTACAAAAAAAAACGCGGAAAAAACTTTTAGAGTATTAGCGAAGTGATAGAAATAGGAAACAAAATACTGTAACAAAGTTTAAAATATAATAAGGAAAAAGATCAAGCTCCGCCCTCACACTCTAACTAACTGCAGCCTCCTTTACTCACGTCAATTGGACATGATTTTCTCAAACAGGGAATGGAATAAAGGCCCCAAAGCATTGAAAAATATTTTGTCGGCAAAATTTCAAAAGAAGGGGACAATGAAGAAATTGAAAAAAATGAGTAATTCACAAAATCAAATAAAATCAAACTTAAACTAAAATAAATCTTGTATAACGAAATCCAAAGACAATGATAACAAAAAAAATCTCATTTTCCAACATTCTTATGTATGCCTTTATAAGTAAAATTGACAGATTTGGGAGAAAGATAAAAAAACATCCTACCTAAAAAACGTCATCATTTCTTTTAAATGGGACGTAAAACATTCTTCTTGACATGAAAAAAATCATTACAAATTTTTTACAAAATCAAAAAAAAAATTTGAGAAAAAATTTTACAAAAAACCATAAAAGTTTAAGAATAAACGCAGGAAGATTAGCGTTTATCAAATTGTTTTTTGTAATCTTTTTATCTGCCGAAGTACAGGATGCTTCAGGAAATTCTCTGGTTGTATTCTAGCTGCCAAGTGAACACTATTAAAGTAAGATAAAAACGGACTTTACAGTTGTTTTTAGCATCCGCAGGCATTATGTTTTCTATAAAAAAATAATTTTTTAAGACCGAAAATTTTCGAGTTTAGCTTGGTCCACTCGCATCGCTTTTTTTCAATATTTATTGCGGGGTTAAATTAAAGAACAGATTTCACTTTCGTATCTGACAATTTTGCTTTTTTTAAAATTTTTACTGGGAGTATAACAAATAAATTTTATTTTTCTGATTATAACAAATTGTAAAAAATATAAAAAAACCGTAAAATAAATTGTCAAAAAACGAGAACCGTAATGTAAAACAACAACCAAAATTAAAAAAATAAAAAGCAATTGGAATGTTAAAATTTTTGGCTGATTGGATATCGAGATATCATAGATTTAATATCTTGAATATATGATGTTCGCTGATCAGAAATTCTGTCACGATTTGCTCGACCAGGAAACAGAAATTTAAATATTCTTGTTTGAGTAATTATTCGACGATATTGTCTTACAAATAATAATGTTGAAAGAGAATTCATTATAGGTAAATATGAAACAAGCATTGTTAAAATTACACCTTTTCCATCAGTTTTTGTTCCAATTGCCGAAAGTAAAAATACTAAACTTAATGGACAAACACATATAAAAAATGGTACCATTGCCTATAAAAATAATAATTATTACTTTTTTTGACCACACATTTTATTTTATGTACGTACTTGATATTTCAATACTTTACTTAATTGTCGATGTACTTCACATGTTTTTGCACTCATAGTACTTTTTAAACTTGTCAATTTTCGATAAATTAATACATTAAATACAATAATAAGCAAATATGAAATTGTTCCAAGAATCATTGTACATGAAACAAGAATAAATAATCTTCCATCTTTCTAAAAAAAAGTTTAAAAAATTTATACATTCAAAGTATTAGAAACTAACAAAATCAGCAGCTACAAAAGTTGGTAATTGATCATTTGAATCTTTCCAAAATGGATGATCAATAATATAATTATATTTTGATAAATTATCTCTTGGCCAAAATGTCCATGCATGTAAAAATGTATATAAAATAGAAATTGTAAAACAAATAATTATTAAAAATGCATATTCAAATAATGTTAATACTCGACTTCTGAAACGTTAAAATTAATTATTTACTTTTTTAAAAATTAAAAAATTTACTTGCAAACTGCAAAATAGCGAAAGATAAATGGAATTGGCAAAAACATTACACATGAAAATAAACCAACAATATAAACATTTATCATATGAAAGGTTATTGGATTTGGCAGATGCCGAAATGGCCCTGTCATCATCATTAAAATCATTCCACCATTAAAATCAATTTGCTAAAAGAAAATTTCGTCACAGTTTTTTTTTAAAAAAACGCCTGTCACTTACAGAATTTGTTATTAAAGTTATTGTTGCAAAAGTGATATCAACAAGGCAACTTTGTATTAAAATTCGACTATAAACTTTTAATTCATTTGTTGTCCTAGTGATTATAAGAAAAATTAGGAAAAAATTTAAAATTAAAGCAAAAATTCCGCTAAACCAATCAGAAATATGTAAAATTGTTTTTAGCGGCATCCAATATGAATGTTCTTGGGTAACTAAAATTTAATAATTAAAATAATTCATTAATTTTTAGACTTTTCTTACCATTAATCATCATTATTAATTTTGTCGTGGTCTCCGTTTTAAAATAAACAATCCTTTTTTATAGTCTATTTATTTTGAACATTTTTTTAACTCCGCCTTTAAAATTTTATTTGTAAAAAATTAGTAATCAAGCGTAATTATGAGCTTTAAACTATCCAAGAAAAAGGCAAAATAAATAATATTGTATAAATGTCAAAATTCTCTTTTAAAAGAAATCTTTTTCTCATAAGTCTATACATTTAAAAATAATACTCAGAAGAAAAAAAAGAGACTCTGAACAAGGTCATAAACATAAAAAAAAGTAAGATGTAAAAATTGTGTTAACATTTTGCTTCTTTTTTTTGGCTAACTTGGGTAAAAAAAAGTTGGCACATTTTTTTTTCATTTCTGCAAAATTTCTTTTTAAAAAATGTTCCAAGAAAGCGAAAAAAAATTTCAGGCGCAGAATTTAAATAAGGCAGAAAAAAGGGCGAAAAATAACTGACGTAATTTAAATAACTTGAATTCTTTTATTTAGCTTTTTCATTCATTTTTTTAATGCGCAAATAAAAAAGAAAAACGTTATCCGTTTTTGTTTGTCAATTAACATACCATTTCAAAAAAAAATCTTTGTCGAGAGAAAAATTTTAAAAGAAATGATAAAATTTCTTAGAACGGTATTTCACCGTTTTAAAAAGTACACTGTATTCATACATATATGTAATTGTAAGGGGGTATAAAAGTTCTTAGAATTTTTTAACCTATATATTTAAATACGATTGCAAAAACAATTTTAAGAATTGCCTTTTAACTCTGACATTTCACCTTAAACTACGGTATTTTATATAGGCTTTCATTAAAGCTCATAAAATTTTAGATGGAAAAAATATTGTTTCTGACGCAATATTTATTGTTCTTTGAATAAAATTATGTGCAAGATTTAAAAAAATGTAACAAATCATTTGTTTTGGCATTTTTCTGATTTCTGATTTTATTTTTTACACACCTTCGTATTGCTAGTTTACACGATAGTTGCATAAAAATTTCATCAAAGCTAACATTTTGCTGTCTCCTTAACTCGTCACTTGACTTCAACCACGGAATAGAGTTTTTGGCAAAAGGAAGACCTTCTCTCCGGAACTGCTGTATTCTTCAATTTCTTTGCTTCATTTCAAAATCTCAAAACTATAGTATCCAATGTATCCCTTGACTCTCCATTTTGTTTTTGTTAAATTCTTGAACAAATAATTTAAAAAATATTTACATATTTATTATAAAAATGGTTACTGTAAAGACCAGTAATAAAATATCAACTAATCAAAATACATAAAAACAATTATAGCAAAGAGATACAAAAAAAATTTAATAAAAGATAATTCAGTGATTAGTGATATATTTAGGCAAATTTCTTGCTTCAATAACAATTGCAAAATCATAACTTGTTGATCGAAGTGTACCAAATTTAGGCAAATTTCTTTTATATAAAATAATAGTGATTGATGAAACCCGTTTAAGCGGGCAGCTGGCAAAAAAAAATAATAAGAAAGATATAACAAAAATATGAAAGCTTTAAATGACACATTATGCAAGAGTATCAGAACGCTTAAGTCTCATAGGTAAATTTGTTCGAACATCCCGTCGTCGTAATGCTTCAATAACAATTGCAAAATCATAACTTGTTGATCGAAGTGTACGAATATCATAAATTGCAGGCAATCGATAAACTTTTCTAACACGTTTTAAACGTTTTGGTCCATTTTCATATCGTGAAATATCTCTTAAATATTCATTTGTTGAAAAAAAGATTACTGTAATAAAAATTTTTTTACCTTGAAACAATAAGTGCAAGCATATTCAAATTTCTTATGATTTCAAGTTCCATTCTCCAGAAGCTTGTATCTATATCTTAATCTTACAAGCAAATTAATGCGAATGCATTTTGCTGAAGAAAAAAATGGCTGTTGATTATTCATATGATGTCGTAAAACATGTAGTAACTTATCTGAATCATGGAGAGATCCAAAAAAATACATATTACAAACAAAAAGTTTTATGAAAATGCATAATTTAATTTATACAAATTTAATTAACAAATTCGTAGTTTTTTTAAAAAAATTACTAGGATGAATTTAATTGGTAATAATTCGTATGGAACTGTCAGAGGATGTTTAATATAATCGCATTAAAAATTGTATTAAACGTCATCTTCTTTATTTTTTTCTTTCATTTCAAAATAAAAGACTATTTTTACCATTTCATTTAACAAAATTGTTATAAAAGAAAATGTAACATTAAAAAACAATTCCTTGTTTCAAAAAAATTTTTTCGTGTTTATTTAAAAAAACAGAAAATCAACATGTTATTTAAAAAGTAATTGAAATTTTTGTGTTAACAATTACTTTTATAAAATAAAAATGTTATGAAAAGATATTAATAAGCCATGAACTTATTTAATGCCTTAAACTTTTACACACATGTTGCATCATTCTTATTTTGGTTAATATTGTACCCTCATCATCATTTTTCGAAAAGAATTTTTTATGTGAAAAACGAAAAAGCGTCGCTGTGAAAATTTTACAAAGGCTTTTATTGAGAAAGAAGAATAGCTCCGCCTTTCCTTTCTCTTTAAAGGTCGCTTGCAGCAATCCCGTTCTCTTTTCCCTAACTTTCTATATTTTCCGCGGTTTTCATTCAATAAAGAGCAGACATAAAAGCCTTCTCTCTCTTTCTACACCAACGCCAGGTCACAAATAGTCACCTTTCGTGATAGCTTTTTCATCGTTTTTATTAAAATATATTTTTATCATTGTTATAGGAGTCTGCAGGCATGAAATAAATTATAATACATTCGAACCTCGATTTTACGCCCTTCTTCTGTGGTCCCTCCAAATGGAAATCCTTGTAAACGGACCTCAATTTTATGCCTTTTTTTCACGGTTCCTCGAAAGGCGTAAAATCGATGTTCGACTGTATTTAAAAAAAGATTTTTGTTAATAATTTTGTTTCTTTCTAAATTTAAAAAAACTGATTGAGAAGAACATTGGATAGGTATAAAAATATATGCTTTTAGATGACGAAGAAGGATAAATCATCATTTTTAAACGACATTCAACAATCTTTTGTAAATGGCAGCTCTCAAAATTTTTTCTTTTACTCATATATGATCGTGGTGGACCTTATCGTGGTCGTGGTGGATATGCAGCTGGTGATGAACTTTCTGGTGCAGATGATTCAGCTGCTTCATATTTTCCTGAAGCTGAACCTATACTCGTCGCAAATCCTCAACTCGAACAGCTTCCACCTGTTCCACCAAAGAGAACAACAATGGTTCGCACACATGCAAATACCAGTGAATGGACGGATGGTTTCCTTACTCATATTATTCGAAAAATTATTGATAATGTTCGTGGTTAGGATACATCACATTTCCTTGATGGATTTTGCACTTCTGAAGAAAGCAATAAAAATTCAGCAAGTTTAATCTTTTTAACAAAGCATTTTTTATTTACTCATTTTTTAGTGTAATGATGATGAATCAACGATTCAAAATGATGAATCAAATTTGGATGAAACTTTGCATTTAGTTAACGAAAATTATAATGAAGTGGCTCAAGATAATTATGGTCAACAACATCATGTTTTTGATTCTACCGTTGAAGATGATGCAACTCTACAAACTTCATGAAAAGATGAAGAAGAAATTTTTGAAAGAACTGAAACTTTTTAATTAAATTCACCCTTATGAAGAATGTTTGGGACATTCAACTCCAATTCATGATGTAACTCTTGAACCATCATGATGTGGAGTTGAATGTCCGAAACATTTTGATGCTCAATAAGCTGTTCAAGAACCAGAAATTCAACCACCTCGTATTTAGTTAACGAAAATTATCGTCAGCAAAAGGTAATTTTTTCACTTTAATTTTTTGCTACATTTTAAATTTTTAGACATTGGATTATCTTCAATGGTGATGTGGATCCGAAATGGGTCGGATATCTGAATATCGGTTAAAGAAACATTTGTTTACAAACTTCTTCGGTAAGAATTAGAATATATAATGGTTTCACAAAAGCAGCAATTTCGGCTGTGTTTTATGAATAAGCTATGAATTTTAAACATCTATATTTTCATATTTTTTGGATTTTTGGATCAACTTCTGATGCACGAACTATTGTGACAGTATGTTAAATATTTTCTATAATTTATATGAAATATATTTTGAGATTTTAGGATGCATCACATTTCCTTGGTGGATTTTGCACTTCTGAAGAAAGCAATAAAAATTTAGCAAGTTTAATCTTTTTAACAAAGCATTTTTTATTTACTCATTTTTGTGTAATGCTGATGAATCAACGTCGAATGAAACTTTGCATTTGGTTAACGTAAATTATCGTCAATCAAATAAAGAACGATAATTTTCGTTAACTAAATGCAAAGTTTCATTCCAAAAATTCTGTTTTGGATGACAATAAACTTCCTACACTTCCAAATGGAGAACGTCTTTCAATACCACCAAATGTTCGAATTATTTCGGAAGACCAAAGATGAGTAAGTTTATTATTACTGTATATTGAACATTTGAAGTTCGCAATGCTGCTACTGTATTTTATTTTTCTGAATCGCAGAAGAAGTTGTTATGTGCTTTCAGAAAAATAAAATATCAGGTTGGGCGAAAACTTTATGTGACATTTTTTGAATCCAATTTTGTTTCAACAAACAAATTATGCTAAAAAGAAAAAAAATAATTTTTACAAGAAACTCAAATCAACGTAAAGCAATTTAAAAAGATAAAAAAGAGATACAAATCGGTCAACAATTTTATGAACCTATGTATTTTATAAATCAAAGCTAGCTAATTTAGAGTTTTAAAAGGAAAATGAAAAACTTAAAAGAAGAGATTTCTTTAACAAAATCTAATAAATTATTAAAAATCCAAGCAAAAAAAACTGAATTTATAAATCATCGCGTAAATTTTACAAATGACCTTTTTTGTTTTCGGTATTTCTTTACATTGCTTTTTTTCTTTTTTATGCTAAGAAATAAACAACATGTTTTACAGCGTTTCCTTTTTTTCATCGGATTTTTTTGGGTAGACCAATTTTTTTGTGATTCATTAATATTTTTTACCGATATTTTTTATGCTCTTTTATAAATTGAAACGTCTGTTTTGTGTTTGATTGCTTTAACCATTATTTACAATATACATAAAAATATTTTTAAGTATCTTTTGTATAAAATATGGGTCATTTTTGGGAGACATAAAAGTAGAAACTTGAAATTTTATCAGAATCAGATTTTTTGCTGTAATGGATTTCATAAAAAAACATTAAGTAAATTTTTCCGTGAAATTTGTAAGTAAGCAAAAAGATAAGACAAAACATTGAACCAGTCTTTTTTTAAAATCAAAGATTCACCGAAACTTAAAATTTTCTTTCAAAATGTTTGAGCTGTCACAATTGGGACAAAAAGTAAAATGCTTTATTGTTTATTCATTCATTTATCTTTTATTTACTCATTTATTTTTTTGAACTAAATATACATTTTGCCTATACAATGAGCCCTTCATCAACAAAGAATACAAAATAATAATAAAAAAAAGAGAACATAAAAAATGTACCAGAAAATGAAAAGAAATTTAAACTCGAGGTTAAAACCGGATTTTTGCCAAATTTAGGCAAATTTCTTTTATATAAAATAATAGTGATTGATGAAACCCGTTTAAGCGGGCAGCTGGCAAAAAAAAAATAATAAGAAAGATATAACAAAAATATGAAAGCTTTAAATGACACATTATGCAAGAGTATCAGAACGCTTAAGTCTCATAGGTAAATTTGTTCGAACATCCCGTCGTCGTAATGCTTCAATAACAATTGCAAAATCATAACTTGTTGATCGAAGTGTACGAATATCATAAATTGCAGGCAATCGATAAACTTTTCTAACACGTTTTAAACGTTTTGGTCCATTTTCATATCGTGAAATATCTCTTAAATATTCATTTGTTGAAAAAAAGATTACTGTAATAAAAATTTTTTTACCTTGAAACAATAAGTGCAAGCATATTCAAATTTCTTATGATTTCAAGTTCCATTCTCCAGAAGCTTGTACCGCCATACTCATTGCTATTGTTTGAAAGACCAATTGTCCAGGAGAAATTGGATTCTGAGATTTTTTCAAATTTTTTTGTCTGAAAATAAAATGTTTTTTAATGATTCATTAATTTCTTTTTTGCTGCTGCTGCTGTTAAGTGGTTAAGCTAAAAGATGAAAAAAAAAGTAAACATACTGATCCATTTTTTTCACCAGTGCCGCCGCTGTTAAATGGAAGGCAGACAAGAAACTTTTCTTCCGTATAAACTCCCCGTGCAATTCCTATGAAGAAAAAAACAAAAATTAAGTTAATTGATAAAAAAAAGAAATAATTTTTAACCTTCATCACAAAATGGCCAATCCCATGCAAACGATTTAGGATATATTTCAGTTTCATCAGAAGAATTATCAAGGGAAGTTGAGCTAGAAAGGCTCTTGTTAGCAGGTTTCATTGAAATATTATACAGGCAAATTAAATTTACCTTTTTATAAGATTATTATTTGAATCACATTTAATTTTGGAGGAAATATCCTCCACAACAATTTGCTCACTCATTGATCCAATACTTGTGCAACTTGAGCGTCGCGCGAGCTCCGCCTCATTGATTGTATTTGCACGTTGGAGAACGCCATGCAAGCTTCCAATTATTCTAGGACGTTGTGACATTTGATCTTTGCGCAATAAGAAATAAGAGAGACAAGCTTTACAAATGAAAGCACACTAGTGGGATGAATGAAATTTTGTGTTTTTTAAGTCAAAAATTTTTTTCTTTGAAAATCTAAAAAGCGTAAAAAATATTTTAGACAATACTTTTTTTGATGGACAACATAACAATGGTGCAAACACGTCAAAATAATACAATCAAAAAAAAGAATAAACTTTTGCAGAGGGGGTTTTTTTTAAAGAAAAAAGGTCAAAATCAAAGGACAAACAGTGGCATTTTGTGAAAATATGTTTTTTTCTTCAAACAAACAGCTGGCAAAACAGCATAAAACAGTATATAAAAAAGATTGGATTTAAAACCAGAAAGAAACTTTTCCTTTGCTTCAAATCAGTAATAAAAAGTAGGCATAAAAATGTAATTACTTGAATCAAAAAAAAGTTTTATACAAATCTGGAAATGCATCCATCACTAAAAAACAATAAGTAAAAAAAACTAGCTTATACTTAAGTTGGACAAAAACGATAAGTGACATAACATAACTTAATCTTCTTTTTTTCTTGCTTCAAGAATTAAACTCAAATATCTTCCTCCTTTTTTTGCGACACTTGAGGGTGGAAAGAAAAAGACAAGATAGAAAACAAGGCAGGTGCATGTTAGGGATGGGATATTCAGTTTTTTTTTTCTATTAGACTAAACAACAAGCTCATTCATTCACACATTGAGTTTTTTGAGATCAAAACATTGAGCAAACGAGAGAAAAGCATAGTAATAAATGCATAAAAATTTGTTGAAAAAATTATTGAATTTTATTCATAGCAAAAAAATGGGAGGCATCGGTATCAACTGGTCATTTGTTTTTATTCTTGACCAAGCAAGTGGTCAGCTCATTTAAATTCTTCCTTCTTTCTTGACTTTAACTTATGTCATTCCCTTTTTTTTCATAAACGCCGACGGCTGCTTCTTTCCTTTGATGAGTGTTGATCGAGATCAATGTATTTTTTGACATATTGGCTTGGCTATTTTTATGCAGAAAAAAATATATATAACCGAAAGATCCTTGTTGTGTCTAGTGTTTCAGGACGACAAAAAAAGCCAGCTGAAAATTTGAAAAAAAAAAAAACATTTACCGAGAAAATATAAAGTTTAACATTTTTTATCAAATGGAATGTCAGATGTAAGTTGTAGTAGTAGAGTATTTTTTTACTTTTTTTTACGTTTGTTTTTTGAGTAAAAATATATTCGTAATTTGATAGGTCTAAAGTTTTTATTTTTTGACATGTGTAGTGTAATCTTTTATACTTAAAAAAACAATAAAAAGTTGTACAAAAAAACTAATAAAAATAGAAAAATTAATTGTTAAAATTTTTAAAAAATATAATGTTTACAAAAATAATTTCGAAAGTTTTTTTTCTTTAACCGTTTTGTCTACGAGATTTTTCTGCAAGTGCTTTTCTGTTTTTCTTTTCACGAATAAACATTTCAAGCTCTCTTCGCTTTTCTTCAACAGCAATGTCAATTTCATATTCCGCAAACTTTTTATCTTCGACAATATCTGCGGAAGAAGATTGTTTTTTATTTTCATCCTAAAAAAACTTATTTTGTAACAAAAAAAAAGTATATCTTTTCCACGTTGTTTTTGATAATGAAAGAAGAAAGGCAGACAACAACAACAAAAATAAATTAACTAACTTCTTGTGGAAAATTTTCTTGAAATGCTTCTTTCCATTCTCGCATGGCATCTTTGTAATTGTTGGGAGGGATTCCAGCACCAGTAATATGTCCAATACTTTCTAAGCTATCATTTCCAGCATTAACATATAGTGGTTTATTAATATCTGTATTTTGTTGAATTGAAGGTTTTGGTTCGTGAAATGCATAACATGATAATAAAGTTTTACATTTTGCTACAAGACTTTCTGCAGTTGTTGAAAATGCCTTAAATCTTTCACATTTACCGAAAAACCATATTAAAAACCTTACCATAATATTTGCACCATTTATATGTGCAACATATCGAATAAATTTATAAATTAATTTTTTCTTTTCTGATTCCATATTTTGATATTGATCATAACGAGCTGCAATAAATATAAGAGGAAATGGAAATACATTTATCAATGTAGCATCTTTATGATCACCAAATTTGGTCATAATCTTTTGAAGGCGATCATATCTTTCTGGATCTGTATTATTAATGGCCTTTAAAATTGTTGCTGTTTTTTCATTCATATTTTGAATGACATCAAAAACCATTTGTGGAATTTGTGATGGATTTGTTAAATCCATAAAAATTAACAATGATGTATTTTCAAGAAATTCTATCGTAAGTGGAGTTGAAATTAATTTTGCCATTTTTGCTCCACTTCCCAATTCCCAAACTGAAGCAACTTCCTTTTTCTTAAAAATATGCTTAATGAAACACTATTTTTTTTAAAAAAATGCTTACATTATTCTTCATTCGTGTTGCATAACGATATTCCAAAGCTAAAGTTTTTGAATCTTCTTGTGAAGTTTCCATAAATCTTTGAATTAAAGTTGTTTTCCCACATGTAACACTCCCACAAACAAGTATCACAGTTTCCAATAAATCAGAAGCTAAAAATTTATGTTATTTTTTAATGAATTAAAAAATTTTACCATCATTATTATCATCAAAATTTAAAGCATGTGATTCTTTTTCACGTAATTTTTGCTCAGCAAGTTGAAAAATATCCGGCATATTTTTTTAAATAAAACAGAATACAATTTCAAAAAAATAAATATTTTTGCATGCACTAACAATGTTGCTATGACAACACTTTAAAAAACCCAAGCAAGCGATAAATGAGGGGGCACACTAAATGGTGGATGGACGGGTCCGGTGGAGTGGACGTCTAAACGGTGGATGGATTACTAAACGGTGGACGGATTGCTAAACGGTGGATGGATTTTTGAAAAAAGTTATAAAAAAAAATTCGAAAAATTTCACCATACGCAAATTAGGATTCATCCTCCAAAAATTTTTTGATTTCAGATTTTTTTTTAAAACTGTTTTCTTAAAAATCCATCCACCGTTTAGACGTCCACTCCACCGGACCCGTCCATCCACCATTTAGTGTGTCCCATAAATGAGTGGTTTTGCGTTATCCTATTTTATTGCCGTATAATATGTACCATTGTAAATATGCATAACAACACTGTTAGAAGCATAATATGATACTTTTTCTTTAATAAATCTATGTCTTCCTGCATCCAAACAACCATGATAAACCCAACGACTAAAGTCGAATTAGATTCCATCTTATAAATTCAAATTGAATAAAAAAGTATTCGACTTGTCTAATAACCCCGTCAATATATTCTCCAACATAGAAAACTTAACAATATTTATTAACAACGAAAGTAAAAAAATGAGGAAATGCATTTCCTTTTTGCAAAACTTGTTTGTAGCAAATTGATTTTTTATCAAGCTTTTGTATTTTTTTATATTACTGTGTAACAAGTTATATATCTTGCTGCAACTCTTTGAACATATTTACGAATATAAACAGCAACATTATGTTAAGAAAGAACAGCTTCAAGAGCAAAATGGGGCATTCGAAATTTCAATTTAAAATATGGTATTAAAGTTAAAGAGATGCTTTAAAACTCATTTGCTAAATTGTATCATTTTTAAATTATTTTGTTTTGTCTTTGCCTCTTACTTAAATGCATTAATCGTTTTTCACTGAAAAAAGAAAAGAAGAAGCATTCATTAAAATGTTTTAAAAGAATCAACTTAAGTATCATCAGCTATTTAATGACGATGCTTTTATTTCTTTTTTTTTCTTCCTTCACATGTGTGATTAGTTTTGGGTTATCTAATGTTGCATTTTCGAAATAGTATTATTTAAGTGAATTATGTCAAATTCTATTACATTTTCAATAGAATCATTATTAAAAACTGATTATGACATTGAATCATATATAAAAAATGGTGATTCAAAAAAATTAGATAAACGTCGAAGAATTCGTACAGCTTTTAGTTATCAACAATTGATGGCACTTGAAAAAAAATTTAAAAATTGCCGATATTTGAGTGTCCGTGAACGTGTTAATCTTGCGACTGCATTACAATTATCAGAAACTCAGGTAACATTAATTTTTCTTCTTTTCTTACAATATTACACATTTTACTCTTTCTCTTTTTTTTGTTTTGTTTTTAGGGGGAGTATCAAATTAAAAATCACGCTTTAAGGTTAAAATTTGGTTTCAAAATCGACGAACCAAATGGAAGAAACATAACGCCGGAAATGAAGTCTTTTCTGAAGTAGCAGCAGCAGCCAATGAAAATGAATTTCCGGTTCATCAATTATCACAATCACCATTAAATAATGGTAGTAGTAATAGTAACAGTCTCGTGGTGAATCAACTAAACCCTACATCATCTTCAACATTTGAAACAACAAACCATCATCAACAGCACCATCATTTTTCTTTAACAACTATTACACCATCTGCAATTTTTTATCATCTTGGCACTTTAAAAAAATAAATTTATCGTAAAGAAAAAAATTGTATATTGTTTTTCTTTCATCTTTTTTTTAATACTTTTACCTCTTCTTTCTTTACATATGTTTTTAATTTTGTTGTTGCAAAATCTTTTTCACTACTTTTTTTATTTGTTATGTTTCGATACGATAAAGCATAAACTTGTTTAAACGGAAATGCTTTCTTTATTTATGAACGAAAAAAACTTCTTTCCTAAATTTGATTAAAACACAACAATCGCTTTTAGCAGCAGTAACATTGATAAGCATGAAATTTTGCAAACTCTTTTTTTTTAAATTTTGTCACATCAATTGAAACTCATAAAATTTATTCTGCACAAAGGGTGATTGTTTAGTACCAAGCTACCTTTATCTTCCGAATTTTTTTTATTAATTTTTATTATCTTTTTTAGACATTAAAACATTGTTCTCTTTCCTTTTTTTAGCATATTTATTGTTCATCCTAAATTTGGGCGGTTTAATTGCACCTTTTTTTGAAAAGAAGAAGAAGAAAAAAGTTTTGCTATTTTCCATTCATTCACATATCGGAACAGGATTTGCCCTTCAATTTTGATGCAAAAATATTATAAAAGAATTTTTGGTTTTTGTTTCTTCTAGTTTTTATTTAATAAAACAAAAAAAATGAGTCATTTTCATCGCCGGACGACAATGACGCCAACAATCTTGGTCATCCTTAGAAAAGATACTCTCCGCATTCATTCATTCTTCATTCTTTTCTTGAATAAACTTTATTAAAGAGAGAAATGTTCAATTTTGCTGCTGCTGCGCGATAATAATAAACTTGAGTAAGAAAAAAGAGAAAGAGTCAGCAATGCTTTCCAAATATACGTAAACGAAATGATTCAATTCACAAATATTGGGTGTAAACCTTTTCATCTTCTTTTATAATGATGCAAAGCTTTTAATTTCGTTATTAAGAAAGAAAACTAAAAACATTTTTTCAGTTTCCTTCTTTCTTTGCAGATTGCGGCGACCGGACGTTGTCAACAAAGTTTCATTTTTGGAATTAACAGCTCACATCTGCGCATCAACTCCATTAGTCATTTTTTTTTCATTTTGCATCCTCCTTTTTTTCCACCTTTTTCAACATCTATTTTTTTCTTGCATTCTTGCAAGTGGATAACTTTTTTTTATTTAAAAAATAAATTGTATGCCTCCGATCGTAACCAGCTGAGTGCCCACCTCCTGCGGATAATTTGATTTTCCGCATAGTTACAGACAGCCTCACTTTTTTTTAAAAAAATATTAAAGCTTTCCTTATTTGTTCCTTTGGGTTTCAGTTATTTCGAATGCAAAGCAGCAGTTCATCTTTAACTGATTTTTATTTGACCTTTAAAAAGTTATATGTTATTTTTGCTAATAGATGACGAAATTTAAAACATTTATAATAATATTATTCTTATTAATTCTATTAATATGTGATGTAGAATGCAGGCATCGAAGGTAAGAAAATTAATACTTTAAACAATCATTACCGTCATCTTATTTCATAATAGGTATAGAGTTCATAAAGGAAGTTCACTTGCAAAATTTCATATCAAAACGTTAAAAGCCTGGCGACGAACATACCCAAAAAGGCATAAACGGTAACACAATTTTTTTGTAATGATTTTGTGATAATTATATCTTTTTATTTTTTTATAGACGACGACATTATCATCGCTCAAATGACATACCTTTCAATGAAATATTAAATGAAATGGATTCTTTAATGCGGCCAAGATTTGGCTAAACATTTTTTTCATTACTTTCTTCCTTATCAAACATTCCGTGCTTTCATCATCAAAAACAAAACCCAAATGCTTTATTATATTGTTTTACATTGCTTTAAAAAAAGATACAACCAAAATCTCGCTTATACATTGTTAAATATTTAAAATAAAATGCTTTATTATTAAAATAAAAATATTTTTTTTCTGACATTCAAAAGAAATAAAAAGATACAATTTGTTTGAGGTCATATCTGATGTGTTGTTCGTAGCTCTCTTTTTTTTCTTCCTCCTCAATTTACAGCTGTTGAAAATTCTAAAAAAAAGAATTGTTTTTTATATTTTGTCAATGCATAAAATATATTATTTTTTTCATACCTTGAAAACTAATCT
This sequence comes from Panagrolaimus sp. PS1159, assembly GCA_963922195.1. Lineage (NCBI taxonomy): Eukaryota > Metazoa > Nematoda > Chromadorea > Rhabditida > Panagrolaimidae > Panagrolaimus > Panagrolaimus sp. PS1159. The sequence goes on from CAWUHW010000003.1 coordinate 1,369,425, forward strand.
TTCCATCACCATCAACATCAGCTTCTCTAAAAAGTTGGTCAATTACACTGATAGGAAAAAATCGCCCTAAGCGGAGTTCTTTAACAATATCAATCATTTCACTGCGTTCAATAAATCCATCATTATCTTTATCAAAAAGACGAAATTGTTCAAGAAGTTGTGAATGGGTATATTTTTCTGGTGCAGCATCTTGGGTACGCATAAGTTGAACAAATTCATCAAATGTTATAACACCATTTCCTAAATGAATGGATTTGTTTTTTTGAAATGAAAAAAGAAAAATGCTTACTATCCAAATCTCCTTGTGACATAATAACACGAAGTTCTAATTTTGTTGGATAAACTCCACATTTGTTCATTGCACGTTCCAATTCATCTACCGTAATATACCCATCATTATTTGCATCGAAAAACATGAATGCTTTTTTGTATTCTAAAAAAGAGAGAAGAACATAAGATGTTTATCCAGTTTTTTGACAGAAACAACATTTGTGACAATGCCAGATTTAAATTACAATGTGTTCCGTTCTTTCTCTCTCTCACTTTTTTTTGTGTTTTCTTTAGGGAATTATGACAAGTTTACGATTATAAACACAAACAAAAGATGTTTAGCAACTTTTTTTAAAAAAAGCATAAGATTTAAAAAGGGGGAAATGTGTAAATCAATGCTATAATAAAGTTTTACAACATTGGTTAGCTCATGTTTTTTAGGCCTCCTAATAAGACGTATTTTTTTCCATCGCTTTAAAAGTCAAAAATTGAATTACAACATTCAAATATTTGCGTTTTGGTCTATTTTAGGCTTAAAATAAAATTTGTTCTTGAACTTTTTTTTGGCATTTTTCGTTTTCTTCTCTTTTATCTTTGATGTTTTAAATGGGCATTAAAATATCAAATTTTTTTCGTCGTTCTCATTTTTTTGTTTGAGCAAAAATATAACTGCGGTTGAATAGTTAATATTCATAAATAGACAAAAAAATAAAAAAAGAAGAAAAGCAATAAGAAAAAAAAACTGAATTGAAGAGAGGTATTTCATGCTTGAATGAAAAAATAAAACCGTATGCTTCTTTGATTTTAAATTGTCTTTTTTTTGTATGAAAAAAGGAATGATTTAAAAAAAAGAAAAATAAGGAAGGTGAATCACTGATGGCTGACGGCATCGTTCATTGATGTGTGTGTGGTGGTGATGATGATGAAATAAAAAGATAGGGGATTTGAACTTTCATGGAAGAGAGTGCAATCAAGATTTTGCCATTTTTTATTGGCACGTGATATTTTTCCATTTTTAGAAATATATTTTTTGATTGGGGGATTTCAAAAGATTTTAAAATTAGATAACCTTCAACAATTGCAGCATGACTTCGACCATTTGAGTTTCGAGGGGTTGATGATTTATTCATGGGATTTGAATGATCATTACCAAACCGACGAAAATCCTTAAATAATCATTATCACTATTTTTTATTTTTTCAATTTTCCTTACCATTTTTAATCCCAAAATGCAACAAGTAAAATTACAACCAAAAAAAACTTTTCTTTAAAAAATAAATAAAGGTTAGATAAAAAAAAGATTGGTATTTGACTGGCTCTTAAAAAGGAGAATAAAAAAAGCACGGCAAAAAGAAAAAAAGGAGAAGCTTTAATGTAACTTTCAATCTTGGGACACGCCTTCTTAAAAAAATAATGTTGCATTCAAGCTGCTGCTTCCCTGTTTCTGTTCTTCACGTTTTTTGTGAAAAAAAGTGGGAGAAACAGCGTCAAGAAAAAATAAAATATGAAAAATTAAAAAAAAGTACTGGAATTTTATATCAAATGTGACAAGTTTGTTAGACATAAATTAGCTACCATTTTAGTCTTAAAATTTCATTAATTAATTATAAACAAATTATTTCCTATTAACAATTTAAACTTTTTTAAAAAAACAGAAAGCAACAAAAAACAGTAGTTTTTTTTCTTCTTCTGAGCTTTTAAAAGTTACAACATAAACAAAAAAAATATATATTATGAAGGAATGTCTGATATGAAAAAAAATTGTTTAAAAAACAAGTAACAAAAAATTATTGCATCAAAAATTTTCGGGATTTTCTTCGATAATTTCTTCACGACGGCCAATAATTATTGTTGGATGTGCACATTGCATGTGTTTTCTTAAATTAAAATTTTAAAATATATATGTATGTTTTTTTACCATAAGAAAAAAAGGCAAGTCAAAAGAAAAAAGCAATTCTGAAAAACCTACTCATATCTTTGTTTGGTTTGGGCTTCTAATTGCTGAAAAAGCTTTGCTTCTCTTCTAAAAAAATGAAAAAATAAATAGAATTTTTTTACATGTTTTCAAACATAAACAATTTCTTCTTTTTTTTAATTTTACCGTTTTTGCAAATTCCACATTCGATACCATGCAAGTAGGCCACAAACAGAAAATAATGCTGCAGGAAAGACAAAACAGAATACCACTAACCACATGTATTAAATATAAATGGTTGTTACCTAGAAAAAAAACAATTGTTAGTTAATATTTATTTATTTATTGCAAAGAATAAAATTGTTTTTTCAGGAATGGCAAGTTTAAGAAAAAATGCAAAGGAAAAAACAGCAAAAGACAAAAAAATGCCATTTTTAACAGCTTTTGAAAAAAAGAAAATAAAAGAAAAAAATAATTGACTCTTTTTTGCACGTTCTTTTCTTTCTTATTTCTTCCGTAAAAAATCGAAATAGCAACATTCAAAAAGAAAACTCAAACGATTAAAACAAGCAGTTTCGCTCAATTAAAATGTGAGAAAATTAGCAATTTTTAGGTTATGCTTAAACTTTTTAATACGAGTTTAGGCAAATATTTAATTCGAGCTGAATATTTTTAAAACAGAGAGACTTCAATTGATTCATTCAAAAAATTGTTAGTTACGCAAAAAAAAGTTTTTTATATACGCTTCTTCGACGCTGTCACATTTTTCTTTGCTTCTTCCTTAAAGAAAAAACAAAAAAAGGCAGATGGAAATAAAATTGAAGTTTGGCATTGTTGCTTTTGTTTTTTGATTAAATATGGCTTGCGGCCTTTTTTCTTTTTTTCCTACAAATATTGTTTTTTGTGTTTTCATGTAAATGATAATCGTGAGAGAGATTGAATTTCATAAAATTTCTCAATGAATAAACAAAAAGTTTAGAAAAAAATGAATTATGAGACCAATGTGGTATGCTTACAAAAAAATACAAAAAAAACATTTTGTGAAATTGAATGTGCTGCAAAAGTGCAAAAATAGTACAAATTTATTTTGTATTTTTTTGTACTATTTTTGCAACTTAAATTACTTTGTCTTGAAATTCTGAAAACTCAATAACTAAAATGTAAACCAAAAAATTGTAATCCGTAATTCCAAGCAAAAAATAAATTTTTTAAGTATACTGTAATCTCTTCCATCAAATCCACATTTGGCAAAATGTTCCAAAATGCCAACGAACAAAATTGAAGTCAACATCTATTTTTTGAAGTCTGCTACCACATATCTGTTTTTTTTTATTGACTAAAATTATTTAAATCTATTTTTTTATTTTAAATGTTTCGTAAACGTAAACATGATAAATTACAAAAAGCAGTTGAAACTATTAAAATTTTATTACAAGAATCTCCAAAGTTTGTTTTTAAAGTATTTGATTCAAATTCATATAAAGAGATTTCAGGAAAGGAGCATCTGTGCCACAAGAAAAGCACGAAAATTTTTTTAACGATATTTATGATTCTTTAACTTCTTCTGAGTAAGATATTATTAAATAAATGTATTTAAAATTTAAATAATTTTTAGACCAATTGCAAAAGAAGAGTTATTGGCTGCTGTTGATATCCTTTTCATTGCTTCGGGTTCTTCCAAATCTTCGTTACAAATTAAAGCAGATCAAACTTTGAACAAAGCGTTTCGAGTTTCTTTTTTGTGTTTTAGAAAATTTTGTTTTATCAGTTAATATTTAGGTTTTATGGTTAAAAGGACAAGTACAAAAAGTTATTACTTTAATTTTAAATGAATTAAATCAATCACAAGAACGAACATGGAAATCTGTTGCAGTTGCATATAATAAATTAGTTTATTATGTTCAATTTTCTCGTGCATCAAAAAATGAGTTGGTTTTTTGGTAATTTTTAAAACTTTTAAATTACTCAAAATATAGAGCATATGCATTATATTATATTAATTCTGTTGGAGTTGCAATTAAACGACCGGAAGATGGTATACAAACAACAATTTCAAAAACTTTTGCTACAACAATGAAACATTTGGGCCCATTTATTAGTGATAAAGTGGAAGATAAAGTTTTTGTAAGTACAGCTAATTATCATACATGTGACCGATTATCATTTTTTAGGAACTTTTTGAAAATGCTGTTAAAAATTTGGAATTAAGTGGAACATCGGGCAGAGTTGCAAGTTTAGTATTGGCCGAATTATCAATATACAATAAAAAAGTGCTTGAAAAATGTGTTAAAGTTATTAATCGTATGTTTTTAGAAATGTAAACGCAAAAATACAGTTAAGATTTTTTTAAGGAATTATTACTGCTAAAAATGAAATAAGTAATAAACGTATGATTGTAAATGCATTAACAACTTTAAGGCTTATTTGGAGTACAATTGTAAAAAATTCATCAAGATTTTCAACTTTAATTCTTCAAGCTGTATGTTTTTTAAAGGACTTACAGTAATCTCTTTATGTTTTTATAGATGGTTTTACAAATATTAAAAATGCTTTTATCACCTTCAAACGAGCTTATTGTTGCTGCATTAGAAGCTTTGGAAATTTTATTTGCAACACCATGTAATATTTTAATTTTTGTTCCAAGTGAATTACCAGCTTCATCTGGGCCAGCTTCAGAATATGGTTCACCAATGCGAACACCGCGACGTTTTTCAAAAGGAGCAATTACTGATCAAAGTTTGTTATACTTTTTTTTATACCAGAGTTTATAAAAAAGAAATATTTTAAGTTGCACAATGGGAACTTTTGGGTAGCCCTTGGGGGTCTGTGAATGATATATCATTGGAAGAGCCATCATATCAAGCACAAACAGATGCCTCAGCTGCTTCAGCAGATGCACGATCAACAACCGGAAGTTTAAATGAAACTGCAAGTGAAACAGCTGAAACTTCACAAATGTTTACTGATCCATTAATAAATGCAACCCAAGCGTCTGATACGATATCACTTCTTGATGCAAGTATTGAAGAAACTGAAAATAATCTTGAAATGTTTTGGTATGAAGCACAATCCCTTACATTTCCGGTGTTTTCTGCTGCAATAATTGCAAGAAGATTTCTACTAACAACTAAAAGACCAGGATATGATGATAATTCGAGAATTTCACATAAATTTATGGCATTTAAATCATTGGTATCAATTTTTGATTCAAATCCATTTGTTTCAACAAATATTGGTGAAATTGCTGGAAGTGCAAAAATTTGGCATGAAATTTTTGAATTTATTGCACATTCTGATGATAAACTTGCAACTGCCGCTTTTGAATTTTATGTTGTTTTTCAAAATGCTTTACATCTTCGTGGTCAAAATACAAAGTTTTGTAAGTTTTCATTACCGTAATCACTCATATCGTAACAACATTTTTTAGCTCGTTTATCCGGATATTTGCATATTATGTTAAATGGCGTAAATCCGATGAAAATTAAAGGCACTTTAGATGCATTGAAAAATACAATAAATTATTTAATTCTTGATGATCATGTTTGTGCTTTAATTTTGGAATACTGTAATAATCTACATTGGTGTAAATATTTTCTTGTACAATGTTCAAGGGTTGAATTACTTGCAAAAATATTATGGAAAAAAATTTCACCTGCAATTGTAATGCAATACAAAAATAAATGCTTGCAGTCAATTATTCAATTATTTAGTCATGAAGATCATAGAGTCCAACAAGCTGCAGCTTTAGCATTTTCAGATTTTGTTAAAAATGCTGTTTTTGGGAATATAACCTTATTTTCAAGCCAAAATGTTAAAACATTAGATTATCATAATTTAATAAATATTGAAGAAAAATATAAAGTGGAGAAACTTCCAAATCGGCAGTTACAAAAGAATATATGCCATGCCCTTGAAATTCTTTCTGATCAATGCTTAAAAATTGATAATCATTCAGCTGATAATCTCGTAAGTTATTGTTTTAATATTTACACACTGTATTATGTTTTTAGATAACATATGTTCATGGAATTGAGGCTTTAATAGTGAATCATAATTTAACAAGTTTGATGGATGTTTGGTTTTCGAATCCATCATTAACAAGCTTCCAAAATTCATTAATTTTAAATTTGGTTGAAGTTTCTTCATCAAATATTTCTGTTGATAATCTTGTAACTATTTTGAACGTTTTATCGTATTTATTGGAAACAAAGGAATTTACTGCGGAAGCAAAAACAACTGAACATTCAAAAAATGCATCCAAAACAAAAGTGAAGCTTGAAATGCGAGTGATATTGGTTTTTCTAAGGTATAAACTTTTAAAGCTTTATTCACTAATTTTTGTCGCTTTTTTAGAGTCATCAATTTATATTACACTGTGTATGTTGAAAGTAAAGCGAAACAAAATGCTCCTTCCACTACTGCTTTATTTATTCCTGAAAGTCCATCAAAACAAGATGAAAGTCGTACAAATGATATTTCATATCTTGTTGGAACTGGTGTTCATCAAATGAAAGGTGCAAATTATAATGATTCACCAGCATTAAAATCGTTAGAAAGTACCATTCAAGGATCCTATAAAAATTTTATGGTACGTTTTTAAAATTTAAAAGCGTTATTGAAATGTATAAATTTTAGGAAACGTTGGATATTGAAATACAAAATCGATTTTTATCCCCTTTAATTGCATGCTTAAATGGTTTAGAAAGAATTTTGCCAAAATTTGCATTTCAAGATGTAAATATTTTTTTGGATGAATTATTACTGTATATTAATCGTTTAATGCCATTTGTTGTTGCGCCTGCAACAGGAGTTTTAAGTGAATTATTAAAAGTTTTATTTGGTCGAAATCTTTCAATCTCTTCATCACCTGAAAAGCCGCATCATTTATCACATTCTTTATCATTCAGTCATAAAGATTTGATATGTAAAAGTTTCGAAGATTTTGCATATTTTCTTACAAAACTTTCATCACCTGGTTATGTTGAAGAAGGAGTTTTAAAGTGAGTAATTTTCAAAATTTTGAAGAAATTTATGATTTGTATTTTTAGTCATTTTTCAATTATTTACTGTCGAACTCAAGCAAAACAAACGAGAGTCAGCTTTGAAACGGTTACAGATGTTTTACGAAGATTTGAAAAAGCTTCAGCATATCTTGTTTCACATGCATTTTTATCAAATGATAATCAGACTCGTTGCAAAATTATTGATTTTTTATGTATTCTTCTGTTGGAAGGTGTTGAATATCGAATGGCAGATCCCAAGAGAAAAGTGTATGATTTTGTTATGGCTGCAATGACATCTCCAACACCAGATGTTTTATCAATTTTACCACATTTGCTCAATTTTTTAATTGTTTTAAGTATGGTTGATCCAACATTTGTTAAACCACAAGAATTAGAAAAGGCAGCTGTTACAGTATGTGGAAAAATATCAGATGAAAAAATTGAATATGGTAATTTAATTTTTGTTTATTTTTAGATAAAATTGTTTTTTTAGGTTTTCCATGTATTGGTCTGGTTTTATTGTATAATGTTTCTTTAAATGCTAAAAGTATTACCCTTATTCAAAAGCTGCTGTCTGATAATTTTCAAAAATGGTTATTTATAAATCCCGTAAAAACTTTACAACTTTGGACTTTACTTTTGTGCTGTTCTAAAAAAGATAAAGAAAAATCATTGTAAGTTTTAAGTGCTTTTTTATATTTTTATTTTATGATTTTTTATAGATATGATGAACTATCGAATGTATTTGTTGAAGGATATTTTAATTTTCATAAACATCCAGCGTAAGTGTGCTTTGTTCATAATTGATTTAACAGTCTATTTTTTAGAAATTCAAATTGTCAATGGTCTGTTGAAGCAACTTTATGGTCAACAAATGCATTATTTGCATGTTCATCAAATACTTTTACTCCAATAGATCAATTTTATCATTTTTTGAATGACATGAATGAAAATAGATCTCAAATAGCATTTATTGGATGTATTCCAGTTTTATCATTAATAAGTCAACTTGATGAACAAAGAATTTTATTACGATTAGAATGTCTTGTTGATGATCCTGTTTCAAGTTTATGCCGATCACTTGGACAATGCTGGATAAATTTGGTTAATACATTTTGTCAATCTAAAAGTAACACTGCTACAAGTTTTCAAAGTTTAAAAGAACATATTATTCTTATGAGTAAATTATTACTGTATTATATGAGTGAGTTTTTTTTGTATCATTTTTTTGATGAAAGTGTTTTTTTAGAAGCACAAAATCAAATTGGAACTAAATTAAAAGAATATTTATTAAATTCAATTGAATTCAGTATTTTAACAGAAAATAAGGAATCATTTACTGACGCTTTACCGCATATTATTTTTGTACTTGCTGAAGCAGGATATTCTGAAATAAGTACTGTAATAAGTATTGGTTCGAAAATGGGATATGATATGAAAAATATTATTTATAATTTGGTAACGGATATTCTAAAAACTCCATCATATCAAAGCATTTTCACTGAAGATCAATACATAAAAATTATTGAAAATACAAAATATTGGAAATGGCTTTTACGAAATCCAATTTCATCTCCAAAAATTTTCAAAAATGCTCCAATTTTGTGTTCCCAGCGTTTGATAAATGCTCAATTTTCATATTTATCAAATTATCCTATGGTAAGTTTTTACAATTAATTTAGCTTTAATATGGGCTATCTTTTAGGATTTCTTATTTCCAATGTTTAGAGATAATTTAATTTTTTGTCATATTCTCAACATTAAACTTCCGGAAAATTTGAAATCATTGCAAGAAAAAATACTTCCCCATTCAAGTCAAAAACAATGCCTTATAATTAGAAATACTTTAAGTAAACAAAAAGTTCATCCACTTTTACCATTAAAAGATGGAACACTTGTTTCATATTTCGCTTCTTCAATTGCAACAGATACCAAATCACTTGATGAAATAAAAGAAATGGCACAATCGTCGCTGCTACTTTCATCCGAGGATTTTGTTACTTTGCTATCATACATGGTAAAAATAAGAAATAATTTCGGTATAATATTTCAAAATTTTTAGCCCCATAATTATCATGAATTATTTATACAAGAATGTTTAAGACATTTAGAAAACTTAGCTTGTGAAGCAATTGGAATTCAATATATTTCATCAGATCGAAATCGAATCGATAAAGTTCAAAATATTATTGATAATTTATTTGCGGTTTTACAAAGCCCCGATTTATTTAATGGCACATTTGATTTGCATATAATTTTTGATGGAATTTATAAAATTGCGAAAGCGCCATTTATTTTGAATTTAAACAAATTTACCAAAATTGAAGATTTTTTTGTAAATAATTTTGTTGAACCATTGGTAAAATTTTTGTTTGATTGATTTTTAAAATTCTACTATTACAGATTGAATACTCTGTTAGCAACAAACAATTACCAGAAATATATTTTAATGCAATGACATCATTCTTTTCAATGGAAAATGTAATGGAAACATTTGCACCAGATTATGATTGCTTAGAATTATTAAGTCCATTTTTTGCATTATTTGTTAAAAATATTGAAAAGGTTTGTTTTTGAGCAATTTTTTAATTATATTTTAATTTTTACAGCTTCTTGGAAAACAAGAACCATCGATAAACAAAGATTGGAATGTTCAAATTTCAACTGTATCTAAATCTGAAATGTATAAAGAAGATATAATAGATTTATTTAATTCTATTCAAAAGATATCAATGTTTATTCAATTGAATGACTTTATTGCACTTTCATCTTCAAAGGCTATTGAAAATTCGTTAAAAGGTATTTTTAATGGTTGTATTTCACTTCATTTTAATCAGTCTTTTAGCACTTTGCCGTTTACCACTTTTATCTTCAATGTTTGTCATTCCTGAAGTTGCACTTCGACAATCATGGAGTTTGAAAATTGATGCAAGAAGTGATCGAATTTTTGTTCCACTTGTAAATATTTACATCCTTGAAGATCCTACAGTATTAAAAGATTTCTCTTTCCGAACTTTATGGTTAGGTTGGATAAATCGTTGCCAATTTGAAAATTATTGTACTTCACTTTTTGGTGTACTTTCAACAACACCAGTTGGAAATGAACTTCAAGCTGCTGTTTCCGAAGAAAATTTGTACAGAAGTATTAATTCCGTTTCAATTGCCGTTGAAACAATTTCAAATCTTCTTATTCAATCTTTACTTTATCCATTTCCTGGAAATCCTGTTTCCAGTATTTATCCAACAAAGCATCGAGAAAGTTTAGACCATCGGCCATTTTTAGAGTCAAAGTTTGTTTTATTTTCAACAAAAATTGAGGCACAGTTTTCTTTTAAGGCGAGGACGGCAGGCATCTGTTGCAAAATGTCAGCTGTTTCAAAAAAATATGCCATCAATAGCTTTTAAAGAAAATTTTGAAAAAACAACAGATGCAACGGTATACGGTATTGGACAAAGCTCATTATTGTATTTATGGTCGATAGCTGGTGTCCTTGAACATGGAAATGGTGCAGAAGCTTCTGAAAAAGTTGTAATGACTCCAAGTGTTAGCGATTATATGCTTAAACAAAGTACTGATTTGGATACAGCTTCAACGTTGAGAGCTTTATTGGATAATTTTGATCATTGGTTTGCAAAAAAGCAAATGCCAATGACATTAAAAATTGCTGTTTTAAAAGCTGTAAGCTTCTGATATATCTTTATTCAAAAAAATCGACATATTTTTTAGTTATTAATTTTGACCGATTTATTCGACGATGTTAAAAACTACCAAAAAATTTATTTTGAAATGCATGCCCATTTAAATACAATTACAACAGCTGACACGGTTTTTGATGGATTAGCAATATTTTTATTGCTAAAATCTGCAGCTGTTCTTGGAACGGTAAATTTTAACCTTTTACAATCTGTTCACAAAATGTTATTCTTTCAGGATTCAATTGGAAATGATGATGTACAAAATATTAATAAATTTATTGATTCGGTTGTTGTAAAGGGTGTACAATCAAATAATATTGTTGTTCGACAATACACTTTACAAGGAATGTTATATCTTCTTCAAAGTTATCTGCTGGATGATTTGCCCATGTCACTTGCGGTTGTCAAAGAACTTGTTTTAGAAGAATTGCTAAAATTAAGTTTGACTTCAGACGTTGTTACTACAGGGTTTGATTTGTACAACAAATTTCCTGGAAAAAATAAATATTTTTTAGAGATTTCATACCATTGCATTATGAACAAGTTTTATGGTCTAGTTCTTTTCGATTGCTTGAAGAAGCCGTTTCGCTTGATGACAACAATAAAACAAATTTTCTTACTGTGAACATCCACTTTCCTTGTCAGCTTTTAATATGCGTTCTGTTTTAGCTTGTATGCAAACTATATTCCGATCCCCGTTTAACTTCTTTTCAAAAACGCCTTTTAACATCCGGAATTGAATCCCTAATTATACATAGCAGCACTTACAGTGAACAATTACTTCCAACAATTTTAGGTTTGTCAAAAAACAAGTTCTTTTATTGGCTTCCAACAGAGAAAGAGTTTCAGATTGCCTTTCAACCTGCCAATTACAACCGTTACACATTCGAAGTACTGTCTCGTCTTACATTGTATGCGTTTATAAAGGTGTTAAATTTTGCACTTTTAAGACTCTTTATTAATTGTATTTTTTTGTTATAGATTTATTCAATCAAGAAAATGGAAAAGCAGAAAAAAGCAAAATTGTTGATTTTAATCGACTTATTAATTTGTAAGGATATGAAAAACATTTAAAGGGAACGAATGCCATTTTTTAGAATTGCTGCATTTAGTACTCAACCGATTGCGTATGAACTTGCAAATATTATTTCATATATTTTAACGACAACAACACAAATTCCATCATTAATTGAAAATATAACAATGCTAATAACCGTTCCTGGACATAAACCAAATTCATTACCACCATTATTGCAACCATTTGATTTAGCAGCACTTCAAATATTTTGTCGTTCTTTAATTGCATGCACTCGAAAATCTCATCTTACATTTGTTGATATTTTATTAAAGCAAATTTCTCCCAGATTAGCAATGATTTTTGATGATGATTATGCGGCATTTTTAATTTCATTGATTTTAATCTCTGGTGTACAAAAGGATAATGCCGCATTATGGTTTGTTTTTATTGAAGAAAAAAAAATTTTCAACAAAAAATACCGGTTTTTTTTTCAGGGTTTCTGCAATTCTTTCTGCCTACAGTTATCGACGACCTTTAAAACCGATTATTGCACAACTTCCTTTCATTTTACAACAATTTGTCACAATGGCATGTTTAAAGTGTTGTTATCAAAGGTTTTAATCATTTTGCCATTTTTTAGATGTCTGAACGAAAATCAATTACATCCATTGAAGCGGCACTTGAATTCTTTTCTCTTAAAACAGAAGACGGGCAAAATTTTATTAAAATTCCAGAACGTGTAAAACATTTTAATTAAAATTTATAATATACTTTAAAAAATATTAATATTATTGTGAATTTTTATGAGAGCTTTTAAAAAAATAAAAAGATTTCTAAAAATAGTAATGCAAATACTTTCGCAAATAATGTTTGCATTGAAATTTTGTCATTGTCTAATCTTTTTTTCTTTCTTTTTAAATCCTTGACCTTTGTTGACTGTTTGCTTGCGAACCCCTGGTTCGTCGGCATTTCCGTTTCAACAACAAAGGTGAAAGCAATTGTTTTTTCTTTGTTCATTGGATTTCCTTCTTTCTTTTTTTTTCGATTTCGACCTTCGGCGCTAATGTAATGACTCAAAACATGAAACAATGGCACCCCTACTGTTGAAAAAAATCTGCAGTGGATTTTTTACCCATTTCCTTTTTCTTCTAAAAAACTCTTTTGTTTTTGTTATAAATACCAGGTGCGCGATTGTCTTTTTACGCAAGTTTCTTTTAACAAAAATGAAATATATATCGCACAAAAAAAGAAAGAAGAAAAGAAAAATGGTTTAATGATACACAAGGCCGATCGAGACTTAAGTGCCGCTGTCTCATTTATGTTCCAGGTGTTTGTTGACAAAACATTGACAGATTTTCTCTTTCTCCCAAAAGAAAAGAGACAAAAACAAGATGAAAACTGGCAGCAGATGAAAATTATAAAAAAAAACATTTTAATTTTATAATTTTAAAAGAAAAAATATTTGGCCACCTGTAGACATTTTTTTTTTCAAGTGATGACTTCAATTGGCTTTTTATGAGATCTGTCCACCTGCTGTGTATAAGTGAGCTGCTTCTTTCATTTAGTTTAGTCTCATGTCTAAACAAAGGATTGGTGTACAGGTCAATGCTGTTGATTCCGGTACAAGAATAAAAAAGATAAAGTTTACGAAAATAAAACTTACAATATTTAATTTTTAGAAAATAGAGACTTAAAAGGTAAGAAATGCTATTTTTCCTGATTTTTTATTAGCCCAATCTTTCTTTAAGAAATCATGAAATAATTTCCTCTGATATTTAAATTTTAAATTTTATTTGAAATTTGAAATATACATTAAAAGCATTTGCACAAAAAAATAAAACTATGAAAAAAATAATACATTTGGAATCAATCAAACAATAAACCCGAGAATTACTTTAAAGTTTAAAAAAAACTTGTTGCAAGCATTTAAGCGGATTTTGAAATATTGGCATGATAAGTTGAAAGTGAAAGCTGTCGAAGAAGGGCTTGTACATTTTCTGTATTATTTGAATTTGATTGAACTCCATCGAGGTTATCTTCAGCTAAGACATCTTGCAAGCGATTAATATGATCCATAATAAGCTAAAAATTAAAATAATTTTTAGTATTTTAAGATTCAAGATATTTGAATAAAAGATAAATTTACCTGAATTAATTCCAATGCTGAAACATTTTTATCACATCCAATCATCTCCCTAAGGATATCCAAAGTTTGTTTTCTTTGACGTTGTTTTTTAGATTTTCTAAGACATCTGTGACCAGACGGTGAAACAGCTGGAGATGAAGATGTTGAACTGCTGCTAGGGACAGGCTTCATCTTGCGCAACAACAGATTTTGAACAAAAATAAAATATATAGATATCAGACAACTGCTTACCAGACCCAAAAAATATGCAACTAAAATTTTAGTTAAAGTTAAGAATGCCAAAAAATTATTGCAATGGCGCCCGAATGTTTGCCTGGTTCCGATTTTGCTCCTCCTCCCTTCTTTTTTTTCTTTGTGTATAAAGTCAGATGTAAAACCCGATGTTCGACCCGATTGTCGGCATTCCAAAAGAAGGGACAAAAAAAAGGGAAAGAAGGCGGTGAAGGAAGGGAGGAAAACAATAGAAGAGTTTCCGTTTGCTCGCGTGCCTATAAGAGCCAGCGGGGACTCTTAAGAAATTGTGCACCTGGGCGTGGGAAAAAATTTCTTTTACGTTTGTAATAATATTACTGATGCGCAAAGGAAAAAAAAGTATATTGAAAACTTACAGAGAAAAAGAGGTTGAGTGATTTATTGTGATGGACGAGCCGTGACCCCTGCTGTTCATTTCTGAACACCTGCATTTGAAAAAAAAAGAAGAGGAAAAAAGGTATTCTTTTTGCATTCCATGGGAAAGTGGATAATTGATGCTTTTAAAGATGAATAAATGATTACATGCTTGTTGACAAGTTTGTATTATAAAGAAAAAAAAGTTTGCATAAAAATAAATTATATTTTTTGATGCAAATAAATGAAAAATATTATTAAATAATTTCTGAATGCCACCCCCGAAATATACAAGGGCATATAAAGATAACAAGATTTGACTGTCAGCTGTCAAAATATGTCCCCCTCTTATTCTTGCTACCACTACAAATAATAATAATTGAATCAAAAAATGTTTTTTTTTTTTCATAAACACAAAAAGAAGCTTTTGTCATTCTTTTTTAAAGCTTGTAAAAAAATTGGTTACAGCTTGCAAAAATGATTAATCCTTTTAAATCTCAAATTACTGATAATTCACAAAGTTTGTTTTATTCAAATATTGATGCCATCTATTTATTTGCATTTTTACCCGTTGCTTTATTACTTTTCGCATTAATGTTTTGGTTGGGAAGATTTTTTGTAGAAAAGCATAAAGAACAAAAATTACAGGTTATTTAATTTAGGATTTTAAAATGGATTTTAATTTATTGTTTTTAGGCACAAAAACTTTCATTTGTTTATGCAGCTTTATCAAATATGGAAAATTGTGCTCCTAACAAAAAGGTAAAATTTTATCGTAAATTATTAAAATATTTTTTTATTGTTTAGCTTTCAAAAATTTATGAAGCAATTTTATTTCAACTTGGTGACAAAACAATTTTTTATCAACCAACAAAACCAATAAATGTTTAATTTAATTATGTCTTACGACTGTTGTTGCGGGTGATCTTGATCTTACAACCGGAATATGAGTATCTGTTCCAATTTTGACAATACTTGGATGAACACGATTTAAAAGTTTTTTAAATTGATACCTTATTGGTTTACTAAATACCAATAATAAATATGCATTTGTGCCTGCACAAACGTCACTAAAAATTTATAATGGTTATTATTGAAAAAAAAACTTTTTCTAATTATTACCTCAAAAATGTAAGTCCTATATAATTTTCATCAATTCCTGTGATCTCTCTTAAAATTAAATAAAATGTATAAAAAACTTGAACAGCACAAATTATGAAAGACATAGTAAAAAGTCGAGATTCACGTTTAAACTGTAGAAATCCAATATCACTTCTTTGCCTTGAATTTGTTGACTAAAAATTTAAATTTCTTAACGTACACATTTAAAAAACTTACATTTATTTGATGTTTATGAGTTTTTTTAATATTGTATAAAATTATTGAATAAATTCCAATAACTATGACAGCTGTAATTATAAGGAATACAGCTGCAATGGTAAAATACATCCGTGTTACTTCAACACTAAAATATAATTGTCATGAAAAAATAAAATTTAGAAATAGAAAAAATGATTACTTACTTTTCAATCCAACCGACTAAAGCACAATCTGTGATATCCATAGAATTTTGCCACCAACTTACTGTTACTGTTAACGTTATGCTTCCGGCAATAATGCCTGGAATAAGTTGGAGTCCAAAAGAACAAAATATTAGGGGTTTGCTATACAACTTAAAAATTTACGCAAAATAATTTTTTTAAAGTGAAGTCATTGACTTACTTTAAGGCTTAATTTAGGATATAACAGAGTAAAAAATCTGTTGAAGGCAATTACAGTAGCACAAAATCCTTGACATACTCCGCCACCCCATGCAATAATAAAATATAAATGTAAATATGGAGCACCCAAAAATCTATAAAATCCTTCAGCAACACAAGCCTTTGGTAGCACATTTCCAATATTATTATTCAGTAAAGTTACTAAAACTCAAACTTTAAAAACGCTGTAACAAAAATTTAAACCTACAAATGTCACAAATTCCTGTAATAAAACATAATTTAAAAAATGGACCACTTAATTTCGACATGCTTGAAGTCCATCCTTGCCATAATATCGACAATACAATAATATAGACTGTGGTTGATACCACAAAAAATACAAGTTCAACAGAGTATACAGCAATCATGGCATGAAAATAACAAGTTTTTTTAAGAAAATGAAAAAATGCCAAAGCCTGAGATTATTATCACCTGCCATTTACGACACTATTTTTTTTTGAAAATTTAAAACCTCTAAATTGATTATACGGTTTGGAGTATGGAAAATGTGGACTATTATGCTTTTTATTAGAATGCTCGAGACAGTCATTTGATTAATAGTGTCAATTTAATTAATAATTTTTTGTAGCATTTTGGTTTAAAGTTTTTTTATTAACTTTTCATTTTACATTTTTTGCGATTAAATTTGAAGTCAATTTTATAACCTTTGTTCGCAAATAAACATTTTTGAACGAAAAACAAAAATATTCATTCATTGAAACACACATTTTAAAATTGTTGTAGATTGTGACCGCAGTTGTGCGTGTGTGTGTGCTGAAATAAATGCGATTGTATCGAATGAAGAAATTTTTAAAGCTAGCAAAAATACGTGTTCTTATTTTTTCTGCTGGTATAAAAAAAAGAGTAAACACATACGAGTTAAAAATACAAGTTGTATAGTTTCAAGCTTCAAAAAAACACACACTTTCACTCTTTCCTTTCTCTTCTTATTTTTTTATATTGTTGTTGTTGAAGAAGAACAGCATTGTTTGTTTCACTTTTTTTTGATGACAATGGTGTTTTGGATTATTTTTCTACTTATTCTTATTGGTGTATTTTTGAAGTTTTATCTTTTTGCTGGCACAAAAGAACCTGTATTAAGAAAAGTTGATTGGAAAAAGGATGTCGTATATCTTTACCAATTTAAACGAAACATTCATGTACCAAATCTTTCACCATTTTGTATGAAAATTGAATTGTTTATGAGAGCAAATAAAATTGATTATGAAGTTTGTGTTATTTTATTAATACAGATGTTACGGCAAAGTTAATTTAGGTTGTAGAAGGAAATTTTACTCGATCACATAAAGGATTATTACCTTTTATTGAACTTAATGGAGAACAAATTGCTGATTCAGAATTCATTATTCATAAACTAGCAGAAAAGTTTAATGTTAAAGAAAATCTTCCGAAAGAAAGAGCTGGAAGTCTTCGAGCTTTAAGTCGAATGTTTGATGAAGAAGTTTTTCGGTCAGTTTTGGATATTGATATTGTAAAAAATGTTTTAAGAGCTGGCTCATAAAATTTTGATGACTCTCTTAAATGGGCATTTTGATATTTTATGACCATTTCTAATATCAAAAAATATTTCAGGATTCAAATGAAATACAAAATACAATCTGAAGAAATTGTTGGAATTATGCTTGCAGATTTACCAGACTTTCTTATTCCATTAATTCATCCAATTATCAGACTTTTTGTATGTTTATACTTTTATCGCTTTTACATTTCCTACTTTATTCTTAATTTCAGATCTCCCGACGTCTCAGTGCATCGGGTTATGGCGCCCACAATGATGAAGAACTTTTACAAATGTATCGTCGAGATCTTCAAGCAACTGTTGATATTTTAGGTGGCAATAAATTCTTTGGTGGTGATAAATTAGTTATGGCTGATTGTGTTGTCTATGGACAAATTGCTTCAATTTATCTTTTACCTGCTGAAACATTAGTTCATGAAATTATCCGAAAAGAATTTCCACAATTGGGTACATATGTTGAAAATGTTACCACACAATATTTTACCGATTTTCCATGTGCAAAAAAGCTGATGCAATAAGAAGCACCAAAGTTGTCAAGTCTTATCAACACAAAAAAATAAATTCTTTCTTATGTCCAATTAGTTCTTTTTTCAGTGTGCTTCATTTTTTGTGGTTTCTTTGTGTTTTATCAAAAGTTTTTTTGGGGTTTACTTACTTTTATTTTTTGTACTATAGTTTTTATATCTGAACTAGTTAACTTCTCTTTTAGTAACGATGAAAAATTAATTTAAATAAATATATCAAATTTGAATTTTGTCACAATTTAGAATCTTTTAAAACATTTGAATAAAAATTTATTTTAAAACATGAATATCCTTCGCATAATAAAATTGAGTCCAGTTGGTTTTTGGTACTACATTCACGTTGCATAAAAATTTGATGGTGTATTTTTAGGTGGTTAAAACTCTCCTGGGATGGCACTCTTCAACAAGGTTAAATTCCATTTTTGATATAGTTAAATGAAAAGCAATATGCGTATTCACAACACATTTTTTTAGAGCTTCCAAAAAGACATTTTAGTTTTATTTTCAAAGTACAACAGTCATTATCCTTTTTTTATTTTTCAAAAAAATTTAATTAAAAAGGGTTTATGTTTGTGAGTTATTTAGTTGTCATCAGATGTTTTTGAAGGCATATAACACTACGAAACGGCTTTCAATACTGCTTTTTTTCGTAAAAATGAATTATGTTTTTTAAAAAAAGAAATTAAGTAAATGTGAATAATAATGGGCCGTGTAGGTGTATTTTGAAAAATTCTCGCCTGAACCCTCAAAACATATGACTGACTTAAGGATGGCGTTCATGTAGTTTTTTCAAACATTGGAATATTTTTTTGAAACAAAATTTAAAATTTCTTCATGGCGAAACAGTTTTATTCTTTTTTATCACTGATATCGACACATTTTTAAAACTAATACTTTTGAAAAATTTTTGAAACTGTACTCTAACGTATAAGAAAACAATAGGCTTAATCATCGTACTCTTTTCAACATAATCATCTCATTTTTTCGCACGTCAAATTTGTTTTTAAGCTAAATGTATGGTTTCTAAGGTATTAGTCCCCAATGATTTAGTCACATTTTATTTCTAAATTAAACTACTTTTAACTTTTAAAAAAAATTGAAACAATCCCTTTTTCAATGACTGCTATTTCATATAAAAAGAGAGATTTTATCAAGACATTAATGATTGAATTTGGTAATCAATAAACATTCACTTTTTTAAGCATCTTAATTTTTGTTTTTTATTCTTCACATATTTTTTGTTTACCCATGTTATTTGAGTTATCGAAAGGCTCAATTTTTTAACAATAAAATGATAAATTTCTTTGTGTTTCTACTTCACTTTTTTTTGCCACAACTTCGTTTTAAATTTTTTTGTCCCTCAAAACTTAATATAACTTTTTTTTTCAGTTTTGTGGTTCATTAAATTTTTATTTTTAAAAAAAGATGAACCTTAAATGGTTATTTGTTGCAGCTTTGATTATTGCATTAATTGTTGACATTGATGCAGCAAAAAAGAAGAAAAAGAAGGATCGCGATGACGATAATAAAGACAAAGACAATGATGGAGGTTTAGAAGGTAAAAAAAGAGTTTTTAAACCTTTGGGTAAAGTCTAAAATTCATAATCTTTTTTAAGTTGCTGAAAGCAATTCGGATGACAAAGGAAAAGATAGATCTAGCAGCGGTCGGTCTTCAAATTATGGTTTGCTTTTTTTCTTTCAAAACTCTTTTAAAGATTAATTGTAGAAAGTGGAAACAAACA
Source organism: Panagrolaimus sp. PS1159 (assembly GCA_963922195.1). Lineage (NCBI taxonomy): Eukaryota > Metazoa > Nematoda > Chromadorea > Rhabditida > Panagrolaimidae > Panagrolaimus > Panagrolaimus sp. PS1159. The sequence goes on from CAWUHW010000003.1 coordinate 1,389,645, forward strand.
AAATCCAGATGAAAGTGATTCGGATGAAGATGATGAGGATGATAAAAAAGATAAAGCCAAAAATGCCACAGTTAAAGCGGTAGTTGCACATCGACGTCGCCGACATCATCATACTAATCAACATTTACATGCTGACCTCCTTAATGTATTAGCTCCACATCCACAACATCGACAACGTCGTGGCGGTAATCATGGCTCAAATGGCTGGTACCAATTAGATAAAAAATCAAGTGTTTGGAAGGATGATGAAATTCCACATGGCAAAAAAGTTCATCGACATGTCAATCAACAACATCGTCATCGACGATCTAAAGGTATTCAAAAAACAAAAGAATTTGATGAAGTTTATACAAATCACCGTAAACATACTTCACATAATAATCATTAAAAAAATTGTATAAATGATAAAAAAATACTTTAATTAAGTTTTACTATTTTATAAAAATAAAAATGTTTATGTTTGTTTATTCCTTGAAATAAATGTTTCAAAAGATTCAACAAGGCGATTTGCTAAAGCTGCACAGAGATCACACCAACCAGGTTGACCAGATCGTTGAATCATAAGTAAAATTTGTTCATTAATTATTAATGTAACAAAATTTTGTAAAATATAATTTTCTGTATCTTCAATCAAAGTTTGAACTCCACAACGCTAAAAAAATTTATAATTCTTTTTTGTAAAATGACGTTTAAAAAATTTTAAACCTGAGCAAAATTATATATGCGTGAACAACTTTCTGGTGACATTTCAGAACTGATAAGATCATGACATTCTTGTGTTAACTGATCTAATCCAAATGTCAAAGATGCCTCCATTGTATCAAGTTGAAAAATGAGACCATTTTCTGACAAATTTTGTCGACAAATATTTCGATTACCGTACATATAATTAATTAAAACCTGCAAAAATTTCCTATTTTTATTTACCTTTACATTTTTCGATAACTCACTTTAAAAACATCATAAGTAATATTGTCAAGTTCAATAACTCCACTTGGACCATCAAGAATTCGTTTAAAACTTTCTGATGCATTTACCAAAACTATCCGATGCGCATATACAATTTTATCTTCAATTTTAAATCGAATATCAGAAAGTTCAGAATTATCAGCATATTTTGGATCAATAATTGGTTTTGCTGAAATTGAAGTTGTTGATGAACCACTTTCAATAACAGATATTGAACGATTTGATTGTGAAACACAATCTAAATTATCTCTTGTAAATTTTTCATTGAGTTTCGAAATAATTTTAGCAACAACAACAGGTTTTCCATCACTTTGACGGGTTTCATAACGAATAACATCAAAGAGCTGAAAAAAGGAATGTAAAAATTACGGTATAATAATACATTTAATCTCACAATTGCAACAGTGTCATCAATAATATCCGCAGTAATTTCATCAATTAATCGACTGCTAAAATCTTTTAATACATTCATCATTGTTGTTCGATCATGATTATCGTATCCAACTTGCAAACATTTTGTCCAAGTATAAATATTCCATGGTACACCCAATTGCTTAAATTGCATAACAATATCTGATCGTGCAGTTTCAACCGCATAATAAATAGCTTCTTGTGAAGCTTTTTGAATAATTTTTGGTAGCCTTTTAAATGAAGATTTTGAATTGCTATCACCCGAAGTATAACTATCATTTAATCGGACATCAGTATTATATTCATTAAGAAAATCAGTTAAACTTAAATCATTTTTTGAAGAATCAGATAGACGAGATTGTGAAAGCATAATACTAACAAATTCACGTCTTCCAAATGCTGCCGCAACTGCTAAAGCAGACGGAGAACCAAGATTTCGAATTGTACATTGTAAAGAATCATAACATTTTGATGAGCTGAAAGCATTTGATCCAGAACTGATAAGTCTTGCAAAAGTTTCAGAATCTCCAATCATTGTTGCAATTTTAAGTGGAGTTTCTTGAATCATATATATTTCGTCAACATCCGCACCAACTTCAAGTAATTTATTTGTTGCAAAAATATCTTGAAATGCGACAGCCCATGAAAGTGGCGACCAACCAGAAAATTCATTTGATAATGCGCAACTTTGTGCATTATTATCTGGTGGAACTGCAGCATTTATATCAGCATTATTCTCCATGAGAAAAGAAACAGCTTCATCATTTTTTGTTATTACTGCTTGAGATAATGCAGTTAATCCCTAAAAATACTTTTATCAATCGAAATGTTTCTTTAAAACTTCTTACATAATCATTAAAAGCTTTATGCTTTTGTGGTCCTAATAAATTATAAGCATCCTTCAAAAATTCTGAATCTGATGTCAACAACAATGCCACTCCAATATCATGTCTTCTTTTCTTTGTTTCAGAAATATATCCTGGAAGCGACGGTGATGAAATAACCAAATCAACCGAATACGGTGGACAATCAACATTTGATAGCAAAATTCTTGCAGCTTGTAAAACATCTTGTTGATCAACATGCATACCATATCGATGATCAACAAAATGCAAAATAAATCTTAACCAATCATATATTTTTGCTTCACATTCTGCTTCATTTGGTATATGGCATGCACAAAGTCTTCCCTTACATCGTGTAAAATAAAAAAGTGATGAAATTGCCTGTTTTCCAAAATATAATGCATTTTTAGATCTTCGACGATTTTGCTCAAATAAAATTGAATTTGAATGTATTTTCCGGTATAAATGATCCAAAATTGTTCGTAAATCTGCTTCTGTTTGTGCGCAAACAATTTGCTTCAATTTTCTATTATGTTTATTTACTTCTTCTTTAACTTCATGAGCTTGCATAAAACGACAAACGTCCAAATAATCGGCTATTAATCTGTCAAAATTTTCTTCTGTCACACTTTCCGTTTTTTCTAAAATAAAAAAAAATGCATTTTTTATAATGAAACTTGTTTTTTTTTTATATAGAAGCCTGTAATCATACCTAAAGTTCCAGAAAGTGTACCTAAAAGCTTTTCAAGAAAGCATTCCATTACAGCACATAAGTAAACAGCTGCCTAAAAATATGTAATTTTGAATTATAATCTTTTTGTAAAAAATGGCTTACAGCATCCGTAACAACATTTGCAACATGACTATCAATCATCCATCGATAAAAATTTCCAACAGAAAAATTAAGGCCTGATCGACGGCTCATGCTAACTTTTAGAGCGCTGGTGCCACTTAAAGCATACATTGTAATTGCTTGAATTGCCGCTTTTATACATTCTTCAGCTACAGTTTCGGGTAAACAAAGCTTAAAATTTCACCAATTAAATAAAAATGTAATAAAAAGAAATATTACCATTGTTGCATATTTAATATCATTCATTGTACATTTAACTAATGGCTTTGCAAGTCTTGATGCTTCAGTACAAATTCTTAAAAGTGGTACTGTCAATGAAGTTGTAAGTTTTGGAACTGCTCCAAGTGTAACAAAATGTGAATGTTGTTTACAGCGACCTTTTTGTAATACATTTAATACATCTCTATCATCAATTGGCAATTTCACAGGTGCAATATCAGATGCAATTGAAGCTTTTCGACTAATCGGATGAACATGTGGTGAAAGATTTGGTGATGTTTTACATATTGATGGCTTTCGACTATTTACAAGAACTGGAGTACTTGCATAAATTGATCCCTTTCTTGCAATTTCTTTTTTAGCAGTTTTTTCTAAAAAAAACATAAGTTGTGTTTTGATGGTTTTAAGGAAGCGGTAAAAAAATAGTACCCATCGCAGGGGATTTATCATACAACCGATCATCCCTTCCAGCAGTTGAATGTTTCCTTGGTAAATATGTAAACGGCTCAGGAGACGATAAAGGCGGAGGATTAGATGGTAATGGTGGAGGCTTTGTTGAATCAATTCCGGCAGCAAATAAATGACGTGGTGTTGAACGATATCCGCTATCAGTTGGTGATTGACTTGTACCAAGGGAAGACATGGAAGATGAAGTTGCGGTAAATGCATCAGCATTTAAACCTTTTGTACTGTTTGAATGTCGAGAATATTTTGAATTTGAACGCATTGCAGAAAGATTGTTTGAAGGAATTTCAGCATATGCATCATCAATACAACGGCGTGAAGTACTTGGCCTAAATTCTTAACTATATTTTTTGGCACAAAAAATCCAAAAACTAACGTTGCTTCATCTCCATCATCAAATGATGAAACATTTGGAACAGATTTATATAAATGTCGAATTTGATCCAAACTTTTAAGATTAAATTGTGCAATATCATTGCCATTTCGGGATGGAGATGAATGCTTTGTAAAAACTGATTTGCTTTTTCGTGTATTTCCAAATATTCTCCCTTTTACAGATGATTTCTTTTCATAACTATTTTGTTCTTGAAATGGCATTTTATTATTTGCTCCTGTATAATAAATAACATCATCTGCATCAACAACTCCAGACTAAAGATTGGATTATCGCCAATTCAGAAAGAAAAGAAAGAAAAGAAAAAATTTTTATTTTTATTTTCAAATATTTACCTTTGAAGCAAAAGGAGAGCTTCCACTAGAACTTTGTGACAATACTCCTGGACGAAGTGCTTTAAGCGCCTGTGAAAGTTTTTCCGGTAAGCTATGTTCACTTGTGTGAATACTTCCGCTTCTTGATCCACTTTTATCCCTAAAATTAGGATAAAAATATTTGAAAGGTTTTTTTCTAAAGCTTCATGTTTCTAACCTTATACCCATACTGGAAATATAAAAGATTTAATATTGTGCAAGAAAAAATAAAGGTCAAGTCTCTGCAAAAAAAGAATTTTTTGATTGTTTAAACAATTAAAAAAGAAGGAAAAGAAAAAACTTAAGTGCATTTATGTTTTTACCAACAAAAACACGGTCACGCAAATAAAAGTACAAAACCAAAAGGTAGACAAGACACGTAGAAAAAATTAAGTAACAAAAAAGTTGCAAAATAAAGAGGTTATCGCTGATATTAACCAACAAATAATCAAAGAAATAAAAGAGAAGAATAAAAGTAATTGTCCACTCAAAAATCTTTTTTTCGCGATTAAAAATTCTCAGTTAGCTAATGATTTTGAGAGAAAAAAGAAAGAAAGAGAAGAAAAAGGGAACGAACTAGTCATCATAGGCTTCAGCATCAAATGATTTCATTTCAAAAAAAAGATGAAGAAAAAAAAGAGCTAAGGTGTGATTTTTAACTAACAAAAAAAACTCTTGAAGGTTAAGAGAAATGAAGAATACATAAAAAAACTTCTACGCATATTTTAAGAACAAAAAAAAACTTGAAATAAAAATAATTGCGGTAACACACTCAAACCGGAAAACATATGGTCAGTTCTTGAGAAATTAAAGAAAAAATACCGACAAGAAACTGTTATACAAGAGTTCTGCACTTATCTTAATATGGCATAGAAACAGATTTTTTTAAAAAGAACTGTAAAAGAAAAAGTATTGAGAAAAACAAATTATGTCAAACGTTAAAAAGTATTATGAATGGGAAGAAAAGAAATGAAAAATCCATCATTCATGAACGCAAAAAAATATAATAATAATTTTCGGCAAAAAAAAGTAATTTTTCAAAGTTTTTTTTTAAAAAGCGCATCTCATTGACAAAAAAAAATAGAATTCCCTCATTTGGAATGTTTCAGAGAAAAAGGAAAAAATTGAATATCGGCCTTGAGACTAGTTAACTGTTGGAGAAAAAAATATATAGATGTATTAAAAAGAATAACCGAAGGACGGCAAAAAAACCCGCAATGAAAAAACAGTGCCGCTGATTTTAGAGGGTGCATCAAAAAACCGCAGAATTGAAACACGCCAAAAACGTACTGAGAAATATCGCTATTTCCCCAAAAATTGCTCGCCCACATTCTTTTTTTTTCATCCTTTGCCACTAAAGCCGGAATATTAGTACAGAAAAAAACGATGATTGCGTACTTTTTTAAAACAAATCTTTGCAAAAAACAACACTATTATTTCGAAGGAGGATTTTGCAGCTGCAAAATTTTAAAGAATGCGTGTAAAAAAAAGAAATTGTAATAAAAAAAGCTATACTTACGCAAAAACTTTTTGAAAAGGATAACAAAATATTACGGAATTGCAAAAAAAAAGCCCGGAACGTCACACAATGAAACAAAAATGATCAAGCTTTTTAACAATAATTTTAAGTGCAACAACACTGTAGAGAAAGCGAGGAAAGCTGTGTGAAGGAGAAGCTTTCAAAAGTGCGGAGGACAGTCTCTTTTTTTATCTCCCTCCATCCCCATTCCAATGTCAAAAAAAACCGTCGTTTTTTTGAAGCGAGAAGCTAAAATAAATGCAAAGGAAGAAAAAAATGCTCAAAAAACTAGTCAAAAATCATCAAAACTTTGCTAATGTCGACTTCCGATAAAAAAGTATTTTTTGATTGTCATAATTCAAAGGATTTCAAACAAAAATAAATAAGCAACAATATTAAATTTCATTTTTTTTGTCAGTTTCTTCCTGATTTAAATAACTGAAACAGATTTTCAAAAATATATAAAAGATGTACAAAAATGAACTCTCTTTTTTCGTTCTCCTCTTTTTTTTGTATGTTTTCTTTGAAGATTTATTTATATTTGTGAATATAAATAAATAATAGACTAATCGCCTGCGGTGATGGTGTTCCACACATACAAAAACACAATGAAAAAAAAATTGATGGTCCCCATTCATTTATTTTGCAATGCCGATAATGTCCATTACGACAAAAATTCGTAAGAATTGTCAAAAGCTTTTTTGTCAACAAAAAAAAATACGAACAGAAATCACGTTGATTTCAATTGAGTGTATGTAAAAAAAACTTTTTCTTGCGTATCTTCTTTTTTCAATAAATATTTAAAAAAAAGTTCACCACCAAAGAAGGGAATAAAAAAATAATAAACAGAAACTGATCAAAAAAATTAAGTGCGTTTCATCGTTTCATTTTTTTATTCTTCTGATATCTCCGAAATAAAAAAAAACGTTTTTTTGAAACAACATTGCGCCAAAAAACAGATAAATGTTTATATATTCGGTTTCAAATTTTTTTGATGAGCCGAAAAAGAATAGAAAAAAAATGAGAGAGAAAAAAATGAAAAAAACCAATCAAGCTTGTATTTCCGAAAAACGAAATCAGCGGGTGCTTGTTTAATTATGCTTGAAAGAATTATTTTATTATTTTATTTATGTATCAATTTAACGAAAGGTATTTCACCAGTTGAACCTGAATTTCAAGCAACAAAATTATTTGAAAATAATGAGAATGAATTAATTCTAATTTTTACTGGTGATCCACAGTATTATTTTCCTTGTACTTTAACAAATAAAGAATGTAAAGAAAAAGCTGAAGAATGCCGTAAAAAGAATGGATTAAATATTGTAAGATATTAATTAGAGAGATGCTAATTGTTAAAAAGTGATTAGCGTTTTTAATAATAAAAATACAAAAAAAGTAATAACCAATATCTTAAAACTTTTAAACTTTTAAGTTTATCTATTTTCTTAATTAGTTACACTTAACTTCCGATAAACTTTTTTACGTTTTTTCAAAAATAATGAAACAAAATTTTTAGCTTAGTAATCGAATAAACAAAACGGGCTTAAGTTTTTCACAAATTGAAGCATTTGAACTTGAATGCATTCAAATTGAAAGTAAAGTATCAAATTCTGCACAAAGAAGATCAATATTTGATTTAAATCGACGACTAATTAATAAGCCAAAAGCTCTTATTATTAATGGAGATTTAACAAATTATGGGCACGCGAGAGAATTAACAAAGTTCAAGGTTGATTTCATTTTATTATTATTAAAAAAATAAAATTAAAACAAATGCTCAATTTTTTATGTAGGAAGAATGGATGTCACTACCATTATACATTTTAGCAGGACTTGGAAATCATGATTACGAAAATAATGTTAACGATTGTATTGCAAATCAATGCGCAAATAATATGCTTTATTGGTATCATCAAGAAAAAAAAATGACGACACACCTTAAAAAAATTCTATTTTTTTACCACACACTTTTTTTTCGATAAAATAAACAAAGCTTTTTTTAGGTTTGTTCGTAAATACGCACCTCAAGCAAAACTTCATTTGGATTATAAATCATCAACAGATTTCTTTAAAACCACTTATAAAGGAAGTTTTGCTTATGCTCGAACATTATGCATTGAAAATGGTAAGAATGAAAAAAAAAATGTGAAGGAAGGAAGGAAGCAAACTTGATTGAAGGACATTTGTTTATTTATTGTTATTATTATTATTATTATATTTAATGAGTTTAAGGACAAACTTGTGTTCGAGTTATACAATTGAACAATCGTCCAGATTATGCAACAAGTGTACAATCAGCATCACAATGGGAAGTTCAAAGTTCACTTCAATGGTTAAAACGTGAATTGGAAGCAACGCATGGAAATCGATCATGGCCAATTTTAATTAATTTACATAATTTGGATAAAAATGCTGAAATTAGAATTCGAAATATTTTATCCTTATGGTATTTTTTTAGGATTCTGAATTTTTAGTTTAGCATTTTACACAAATTTTAAGGTTCCGACGGCCAGAAAATCAAAATATTATTCGTAAAGTTGCAATATTTTTTGCACATATGCATGAAAGACATGAGCTTAAAACTATTTGCATTGCCGGAACTACCGTACCATTTGTTTATGTGGGATCAGTTCCGCATAATCGGTATTTGCACATTTTACAATCGTTTATTTACATATTTTAAAAATTTTTAGATTTACAACTGTAAAATTCACTGATTCTTCTGCATATTTCTTTTTTATGAAATCAAACATTAATACCCCAAATACTTCAATCATTGCAAGAAATGACTTTAAATGGAAACCGTGTTAAAATTATTTTTTAATTTTCCCTTAAAAATAAAACTTTTAATCTTTTTGCTTATTTTTTTAACTGTTTTTGATAAAAAACAAAAAAATCAAATGACATTCAAAAAAGCGTTTGAAATGAAAAATAAAAGCTTCGTCACGTATTTTTTTTAGAGTTAAAAAAGCATTCAAAAAAAGTTTTTTGTCCTTCTACACACACATACACACACCTTAAATAACAATAAAGCTGCTAACACAACAGGAAATCTTATAAGGGAAAGAGTGTGTCATTTCAAATGTTGAAGTGGTGCTTATCAGTTGCTGCTTATGGTATAATCGGTTATCTTCTTTAAAAAAATATATTTTATACGTTTTTTTTCAAACCATCAAATTATTTGCTTAAAAATATTATTATTGTTATTTCTTGAGTGAAAAAAGTTTTTCTTTTCTTATTTTTAAGGAAAAAATCTTTTAAAGAAAAAAAACAGATATGAGATTGTTAAGTGTGTGTATTTATGTTGGAATTTTTTTATTATTGGTGGATTTAAGTATTGCAGCAAAAAATAGGAAGAACAAAGATGAAAATGCCATTGATGTATCGGATGAAGAGGATGCTCAAGAAGATAGCGATGAAGAAGAGGACCCACCAAAGAAAAAAACTTTAAAAAAATCTTCTAGGAAAAATTCCGATGATAGTGAAGAAGATTTCTTGTATGTTTGTATTAAAAATGACAAAGGTTTTTTTCAAGTTTATGAACGTCTTCAAAGCATTTTTTTCTGTAATTTTAGATTCATTATGTAAATGCGAAGGTGATACATTAAACTGTGAAAATCAAGATTTAGCAGAAACTGATGTATTTGTTAGAGACGATGGTTCATTTAGTGCAAAATATGTAAACTTTAAAAACAATGATATTAAAAAATTAGAATACGTAATGCTTTTTTAAAATTAGTGTAAATATTTAATTATTGATTTTTTAGCGAGCTATCTTACCTGGTATGGATTATGAAGTTGAAGATTTAGATTTTTCGAATAATAAAATTAGCAAAATCGAAAACAAATCTTTTGATGCCTTTGAAAATTTAGCAAAATTGCATCTATCTTCTAATCGTTTAAAAACAATTAACAACGGATCTTTAACAAAAAAAGTTGGAAAATCTCTTCATCAATTATTTTTGGATGACAATGAATTAAAAAAAATTCCTGCTAATGCGTTCGGAAATTTGAAAAACCTTAAAAAGCTTGTTTTGGATGGAAATATTGGATTAAAATTAAGCAAAGATATATTTCCAGCAGTTTTGTCAAATCTTGAAATTTTGAGTTTGGATCGATGTAATATTTCTTCGAAAGATCTTAAAGATGATGTCTTTCAAAATCTTATGTAAACGAATTTGTCCTTTCCTATTTTATATGCATATTTATGTTTCAGAAATTTAAAGAAATTATCCCTTCGAAATAACCCAATTACTGAAATTCCAAAAGCGATTAACGCAATTCCAAACCTTGAAGCATTAGATTTATCTGGAACAGAAATTACTGAATTCAGAACTGATGAAATTACTTCTGATCACAATTTAACTGAAATTCGCGTAGCAAATACAAAATTCCTTTATGCAATTTTAGAATGCGCATTCTGTGGATTACCAAATCTTAAAATTGTTGATTTATCAAAAAACACTCAACTTTATAATATTAATGAAAATGCTTTTGGTGCAATAGAAAACAAAAAAGATTCAAAATATGTTGTAGCAACTTTAAAAGAATTTGATATTAGTAATTGTAATTTCTCAGTTTTGCCAGAAAAATTACTTGATTGGACAAAAATTGAAAAATTAAATGTTTACGGAAATCCATTTAAATGCGACTGCGATTTGGCATGGCTTGTAAATGACAAAAATATTCATTTCGATATAAATCCAAAGTAAATTTTCAAAAAATTTCAGTTTATTTTCAACTATATTTTTAGATGTGCTGAACCTGCAACTTTAAATGGAATAGTTTTTTCAAATGTTACAAGTTTTGTTTGTGAAGGAAAAACGTCAGCTTCAAGTGGATCTTCATCAGTTATGTGGGCATTTGTTTTATTTTTGACTGTTGTTGGACTCGTTGGTGGTTTTCTTCTTTATACTCGTCGTGTTCGTGTTACAAATGTCCTCTATCATCCAGAAGTGCCACAAATGGGATACAGTAATCTTACAACTGTACAACAACATCCAAATCAATACATACAAAATGAAGACGAAGAAGAACTCCAAGGAGATTTTCATCCTCGATCCGATGCAATCCCTGTATAAATTATTTTTAGTAATTTGTAAAAAAATACATGCAAGATATTTTATGTTTAAATAATTTAAATAAATTGTTTCATATAAAATTTATTCGACAACATAAAAATACTCTTTAATTTTTAAGTGCTTTCAAGCTACGTCTTTTAATTTTTTATTGCTGTTTGTGAAGAAAAAAATCATCAAACTGTCAATCACTTTAAAAATGCTTTTTAAGATAAAAAAAGAAGTGATGATATTTTTATGCATTGTTGAAACATTGCCACAGAATGGTTGAAAGTTCTATCAAAAGGTAATACGAAAAATGTTAAGGATAAACTTTTTAAGAGTTTTTATTGGTTTACTGGTTTTATGTTGTCTCGCTTTGGGAGATTCTGATGAAAGTGATGCCTCAGTTTTAACTTCCAATGAAGGAAGTGATAACAAAATTTTTGTATGTGACAGTGAATCTCAAGGTATAACTTTTACTAAATTACAAATTAAAAATTATTTTTTTGAGACCGCATTTGTAAATGTGAAAAAGAAAAGTTGGAATGTGTTCATGCATTCATTGATGGCGAAATTTTGGATTCTACTGACCTCTATATTAAGCAAAAAGATTTTTTCTTAAAGACAGTTGTACTAACAGATAATGCAATCACAAGTTTAAAAAAGGTAAATTTTGTAATTAGAATAAAAAAAGTACTGTACTCTATTTAGGGTTTCATCATGCAAGAAAATGTTAAAACAATTATTAAATTGGATTTTGGTGATAATCATATTTTCGATATCGAAGCTGAAGCATTTGATGAATTTGATGTTCTAGAAGAATTGGATCTTAATAGTAATAAGTTAACAACAATTGACAAAAAATATTTTACTAAAAAACTTGGCTCCACACTTTTAAGACTAAACTTGAATAACAATAAAATTGAAGATTTAACGCCCCATTCTTTCAAATATTTAACTGAACTAATTGTTCTTGATTTAAGTCGAAATAAAAAGTTGGAAGTTGATTCAGGAATATTTGGTAAATCGCTATCAAAATTAAGAACATTGAATTTAAAATGGTGTGAAATCGAAACATTAGACGATGATACATTTGTTAATTTAAAGTGAGTTTTTGAAAATAAATTTTATTATGTTTAAAAAAAATGTTTATAGAAATTTGAAAAAGCTTGATTTGCAAGGAAATTCTTTGACAACAATACCAACCGCAGTACTCAACATTCCAAATTTATCGAATCTTGATTTAAGTTCGACTGAAATCTTTGATATAAATACTGATGCTTTTTCAACCAAAAATAATATATCCACTTTTACGTTAACATCTATGAGCAAACTTTTTATGGTTGGTGATTGTGCATTTTGTGGTCTTTCAAATCTTGAAAACCTTTATTTACATTCCAACAAACATTTGAGCAATATTCATGAAAATGCTTTTGGTGGTGTTAATGGAGAACGGGTGCTTCGAAAATTAAAAGGCTTATGGATAAGTATGTGTAATTTTACAAGTTTACCAGAAAAATTATATGATTGGGAAAAACTTGAACATCTTTCAATACGTACAAATCCTTTTGTGTGTGATTGTTCAATGGCATGGCTTATCAATAACCCAAAAATTTATGCAAAGAGTTCTTTACCCGTGTAAGAGATCATTCATTTTAATTTGAAGCATGAGAAAAAAAATTTTTAGGTGCAATAGTCCACCAGAATTAAATGGCACACATTTTACATCCATTGCAGGAACAATTTGTGGAGGGAAAGGAAGTTCAACAACAAACAAAACAAAAGTTTTATGGGCTCTATCATTTTTTACTGTTCTTATGATTATGCTTATTCTTTATAAGAATCGGAAACCTGTTTTACGAATAATTTATTCACTGAAAATTAGAAGAGAAGGTTACGGTAACTTTGTCCCTGCAAATGTTTGAATGAATTATGCTTTTTTGTTAAACATATTAAAATTTATTTCAATTATTTCAATTTACCAATAAAGCTTATTTTTTGATTTCTTGTAAAACTATGTGAAAATATTGTACATTTGAATAAAGCCATAAAAGCGGAATTCTTTAATTGCATACAATAAAGATTATCACTTGAGTTTTCATTCAATTTTTTGTTGCATATTTTAGTTAGCTGTCAATCACTTTTTTTGATTACAATGGTGGTAATCGGAGCGTACATTTTTTTCTCAACTAAAAACTTTTCTTAGATTGATATTATCAATGCTAATAAAAATTCCATGATGAAATTTTTACATATTTGTATTTATTTTGGGATTTTGTTATATTTGGTGGATTTAAATTTAGCAAAAAAGAAGAACGACGAAAATGCTATCGTGGATGAAAAAATCGAAGAAAATGAGCCAAAATATTTGTTTCGAGCAAAAAGCAGAAAACACTTAACAAAAAACGATGATGTTGAAGAAGAAGACGGGTCGGAAAAGGATGATGTAGATGATATTAGTGGCAACAATGATATTGACAAAGAAAAATTAATTTATGTTTGTGGAACTAAAGATTCAGGTTTGTATTTTAGTTTTTGCATTTAAAAGCTGTCATTTTAAGAATCAATTTGTACATGTGAAAATGAAACGCTCGATTGCCATAAACAACTTATGAATGGCAAACCTTTGAAACAAACGTATGTTAAAATTCGACAAGGTGGTTTTATTGTTAAAACAGCCGATTTTAATAATAATGGAATAACCATTTTAAAAAAGGTAACAAAAGATTCATTGCCTGAAAAATCCAAAATTTTAGGGCTATCTTATGCCAGATCACACTGAAAATGTTAAATGCTTAAAGCTTTCGAGTAACAGTATTACTTCTATTGAAAATAATGTTTTTGACGTATTTAACGAATTAGAAACTTTGGAGTTGCATCATAATTTGTTAACGGACATTGATGATCATGTTTTAACACAGAAATTGGGAAAAACTCTTAAAATATTACAATTGGGCCAGAATAAATTCCAAAAATTTTCACCGCGGACTTTTATTCATTTGCATAATTTGAAAGAATTATATATTAACACAAATCCGATAACGAAATTTAGCAAAGAAACATTTCCAAAATCGCTTGCTAATTTACAATATTTACATATTGCAGCCTGTAACATTAAAACTTTTGATGATGATGTTTTTGAAAATTTAGAGTAAAATGGTCTTTTTTATTTTGTTTCATATAAAAATTATTTCAGAAGCTTACATGATTTAATTTTAGTCAGTAATCCCTTAACCTCTGTTCCAAAAGCTCTTAATGGAATTCCACATCTTTTTTCTTTGGATTTATCTGATACCCACATTGAAAGACTCAAAACTAATGCATTCGATGAAGACAGTAGAATAAACGATATATGGTTTATGGAAATGCCAAATCTCACCGCAATCGATGATTGTGCATTTTGTGGATTGTCAAATCTTACAAAGCTTTCGTTTTGGCATTGTAAAAAACTTTTTTACATTCATGAAAATGCTTTCGGTGCTTTGACAAACAAAAAAGTGCCACAAATTGACAGTCTGACTTTTTACGCAACAAACATTACTTTATTACCAGAAAAATTGCTAAATTGGGAGGCTGTTAAAAAGATAAGCGTTTGGGAAAATAATCCTTTCACATGTAATTGTTCCATGGCTTGGTTAATTAACGATTTTTCACAGTACCAAATGTTTTCTACTACTGTTCCAAAGTATGAACTATAGTTTTTTTTTAAAATCAATAATTAAAAAGATTTAGATGTGCAAGTCCTCCAGAATTAGTAAATTTATCCTTCACTACCGTTTCTGGCACAATATGTCTTGATAATGATATGTTATATTCTGATAGTATATTTTGGCCGATAGCACTTTTTGCTGCTTTTTTTATCTGCATCATTATTGGTTTTCTATGTTATACACGCCGCTTTCGAAAAACAGTAGCTCGGCCTGATCTTTCACAAATGACATATCGTAATTTATCAGCTCAACAACAACATGAAGATGATGAGGAACTTCGAGCTTATTTTTAATCTTTTCTCTATACACTATTTTTTCTTTCGTAATTTAAATTTTAATTATAAATTTAATGTTTGCATTTGTTTCACAATATTCTAGCAAAAAATTTTCATAAACGTTTTGCCTGAGGATATTTTCTTAGGGGGATATTACGTTTTTGGAAGTGTGACGAATTAATGTGGGCATTAAAAAAGGAGTATTTAAGCAAAAATCTTAGATGCTTTTTACACATTCGATTCGCTTTCAAATTTGCTTTTGCAAAGGTTTTTATTAAATAAGTTTTCGAAGCTTCAAAAAATATGCAATCTTCAATTTTGTCGATTTTTGCTTTTATTGCTGTTTTGGCTATTGTTGCCAATGCCCAATATGATGATGAATTTGCATCGTAAGTTTTTTCGTTTACCGTAGATTAAAAGATTAGGGATATTCTTTTTAAGATATGATAAAAGAGCTATGCGAAATGCGCTAGTTCGTTTTGGAAGATCTGGAATGCGAAATGCATTGGTAAGATTTGGAAAGCGTGCAACTCTTGAAGATATTCCATTAATTCCTGATTATGCTGAAGCAAAAAGAAATGGCGCTCCTCAACCATTTGGTAAAAAATTTTTTCCTTTTTTTATTTTTAATTGCTTTTTTTACAGTTCGATTTGGTCGTTCCGCCGGACGTATTGATCATATGCATGACATCCTAACAACTCTTCAAAAAATTGAACAAGCTAATGGTCAATAATATATTTTTTTAAATATCAGTCACTCATTGTTGTTGCCTCTTTTTCTCTCTCTCTCTCTCTTTTTTGTCATTCTTGTTTGCTGAAAAAAAATCTGTCGTCTTGATGATATCATCATTCATCATTAAACATTAATAATCGTTTTAAAATTTATTCTTTTACAATGATATAAAAAATAACACGTTCGTGCTGTGAATCGCTGGAGTGCCGTTATCGATTTAGCCAAAATAAAATATAATAAAAAAGTTGATATATAATATTTGTTTTTTAAACAGAGTTAAATAGCAAAAAAAATAGCAAGAACAAATATAACTGAAAAAATTGGAAAGAAAGAAAGTTAGAAACAGGAACTGATACAAACTATAAATGATAAATAGCTACTTAATGATAAAAAATGAAAATTTAGTACAAGAATAAAAGAAATTAAGATAAAAAAATATACTTTAACGGCGCCGACGAGAATAAAGTAATCCATTATCGTATGGTTGTCGATGTGATGCAGGAACAATAGGAATACGTGCAAAACTTTTTCCAGATGCAGTTGATTGAACTGATGCACGACGAGATTTTATACGTTCATTATCAGTTTCAAAAACAGATCGAAGATGATGGATATCAACTTCATATTCAACATCATCGTTATGATCATGATGGTGATGATGATTATCATTTTCATGTTCATGTTCAATATCAATTTGTTTTAATGTAGATTTTCGGCTTTTTGGAATATTTTCTGTTCCACCATTAATATGATAATGATGATGATGAACTTCAGTGACTTCTTCTTCTTCTTGAATAGGAACAAATGTTGAATGTCGACTTTTTTGTTCTCCAATAAATGTAGATTTTCGGCTTTGATCTTCACCACTACCAACTAATAAAGTAGATCGACGGCTTTTATCTTCTCCTCCAATGAATGTTGAATGACGACTTTTTTCGTCACCAATAAGATGCAAATTATGATATGAAGTTGCTTTATCAACTTTACCAGGTGCCGAATGTTCATTTAAATGTTCAGAAGGACGTAGGGCAGCACTACGTAATGATGCACGATGTTTAGGTTCTTGAACAATTTTTAAAGAATCAGGATAAACATGACGAGCCGAAATACTGTAACGTGGGCGAGGAATAGGTTCGACATGGGGAATAGGCCCTTCTTCAGTAGCTTCTTCAATTTCACGTTGACTCCAAACATCAAGGAATTCTTTATAGCTTCGAACATTTTTAACAACACGAACAGAATCATATTTACCAGGATTTTTATCAACAATAGCAGTATGCTGTGTTCCAACTGAATCAGTTGAAGCTCGACGTTTATGAACGCCATGACCAATAGATGCTTGACTTAAAATACTATGTTGAGTATTTGAACGTTCATTTTTATTTCCAACATCTAAATAATAGCGTTAAAAGATTTAATACGAATTAAAGACTTACGTTTTAATGAATGAACAGATGATGCATCAGATCCACGTTTAGAACTTGCACGTGAATGGTGTTGCTGTTCAACAGCTTCTTCATGTTTATGTGGGAAGAATAATGATTTATTTGCATGACTACGTCCTCCATATTGATCAGCTAAATGGCTAACAGGGGCAATTGGAGAATCGTCAACACTTGGAACAAAATGACCAACAAAGCCTCGAGGAGTATAACTTTGTCTTTTAACAGGATTGAAATGGTGTGCAGTCTTCGATATTTCATGGTGTTGAGAAATACCACTTTGTTTTGTATCTGTTCGATAGCGTTGTTCTTGATGATTGTCGTAATGTTGATGATGGCTAAGATGTGGTGGTTTTTGGTTGGAATTCATTGAACTTTGTTTAGTAGCAGTTCTTTCACGTGCTTTCGGTTTTTCTTGAATGTATTCAATATCACCAACTGTGAAGCTTTCACGATTGTAATCAACTGAGCTCACTTCAGAAGCATTTGAACGACGATGTCCATGTGTTCCATATCCACGAACAGTGTGAATTCCTTTAGGTTCCCCTCTATGGACAGGTTCATCTGCATCATAACCGTTGTCATAGGTTGGTTGTGGTGGTGGAGCTGGAGGAGTATGATTTGTAACAATTCGAATATTACGATCACTTCGAAGTGTTGAAGTTGAAGAAGCTCGAGAATCTCTTGTTGCAGGTTGTTGTTGTGGTGGTGGAGGGGGTTGATAATTTGGGATTGAATCATGACTTGAATGATGACTTGGTGGAACTCGATAAGAATGCCGACTAGCATTACTGTGAACAGAGTTTGAGCGTTGAGAACGATTGTCATGATTGTAGCTATTAAAGTAATTTGCTGCTAAAAACGTAAAATTTTTATTTAATCAATTTTAAACAATTACTGACTTTGTTCAACTTTTTTTTGTTGAACATTGTGATCTGAATGTGCGATAGAGCTGCGATGGCTTTCATAATCACGTGCAGGCTCATTTGGTGGCATTTCATAATGAACAATATGTTCTTCTTCATGAGGTTCATGATGCCACATTTCTTCATGTCTATCCCCTACAGTATGATCATCGTCATCACCTTTTAAAGTCCCATCATCACTAGAGCTATCATCATGACCAGATTGGTGCTTTTTCAGCTCTGCAATCATGCTGTCTTGTTGTCGACTTTTATGTGGAACATTTTCCAAAACTTTTTTACTTAAATGTCCATTTTCAAGTTCTCGTTCCCGTGCAAGAATATGGTGGCCATGATTGCCATCAGATTCACTCATATGGCGTGAGTGATTGGAATGATGTGAATGGTGAGAATGATGTGACATTCGAGAACTACTTCGTTCACTTGCATCCTACAAAATTTTATATTAAGTTTTTACCTTTTATTTAAACTCAAACATACATCACTTTCGGGGATACCATTTTCAACTCGAAAAGTTTCAACGGTAGGACGATTGAAAAAGACTTGTGAAACTAATTCTTCATCAGCTTTTCCGTGATACCCATGATTGTCAGAATGTTCGACGTGATGATGTTCGTCTTCAGATTCATGTTCATCTCCATTATGGTTATTGTAATGATAATGTTCTGTATGAACATGTTGTTCACCATTTTCATTTACAGTAACAGTTTTTCGAATAACTTCATGATTCTGTAAAAGAAGAGAAAAAAATTTAGAAAAAATAAAATAAACAAAATTACTTCATGACTTTCACTATTCCATTTTACTTCCGGAAGTTGAACAGAAGCAAAAACTTGGCTCATTAAATCTAAAATAAGATTTATGAAATCTTTTAAAATGATGATATATTTCTATCCTTACCATCATCATTTGGAGATACCATGATTGATTGTCGTCAAAGACACTAAAAATTTAGCAAAATTTTAAAAAAAATTGTACAATTAAAACTGTATTGTGTTGTTTCACGCTGCAAAAAAAAAGCTTTTTTTTCGACAATTAGACAAAAGGTAAATGAATTATTTGTGTGCTAAACTCTACATAACTGATAAGGAACAATACGACTTTTTTCCTTAAATTTAAGACTAATAATCAATTTTTCCTCTTTGTTCACAGTGCTTCAAGTCCTGTTATCATCATCATCCTTCTTCAGTTGAAGACTCTCTATTACCTCAAACAGAAAAAATAATGGCAAGGATTGTCAATGGTGATGTGATTTAATGATGAAAATGACACAAAAATGGTAAAGCATTTTGTATCAAAATTAAGTTTTTAGGAAAAATCAGAAGGAGACATATATATATAATATGAAGAGAGAAAGAACAAATCTGAACTGTTTAATAGGACAAGAAAAAGCAAAAACTAACATTTTTAAGCATTCCTGTGAAAGAAAAAATCATATAAGGTGTATTCATTGCTTTAGAAGGAGTGTTTTTTTATTGCTTTTGCTTTTAACTTTAAAGCCTTATCATGTGATAATCATCAAAATTGTTTTTTCTCCTTATTTTTTAGGTTAGCTCATTGAAAGTTCATCAATGTAAAATGAAGGAGGAACACAATTGCACTGAAGATTACTCATTGTTGCTTTACATTTTTATCCATAAAAAAATTTTAAGAATTTTAAGCATGTATGTGTTTTTGCGCTATCAAATGTTATCAAAACTGCAATTTTTTTAATATAGAAAAACAAATGAATAATCTTTAACAATGTCAAATGCAAATTTTTGTTAAAACTTTATGCATAAACTTTCTCTCTTTTCTGACATTTTTTTTTCTCATCCAGCAGCAGCAAAACTTTTAGACCACCTACGACGTTTGGAGTGGGAAAGCAGTTTTTTCCAAAGCAAAAGGAAAAAGAAATTGTTGCTTTCATTTTGGTTTCTCTTAAAAATGTTATTTTTTTGAGCTCAAATTTTTCTTTTTTCTATTTTTTTCTTTTATTTTTTTATTCAATCAAAATTAATTAATCTTAATACTTTTAAAATTTTTTGTTTTACCTTTTTGCAAATAAGAATAATACAAAATGCATTAATAGAGAACATGCCCTTGAGCCTTGTCAAATTTAGAGAAAACATTTTAATGCCCCAATTTTAAAAATAAAATGGAAAGAAAATGAAAGAGAACATTCTCGATCAGGGAGCATTCAAAAATGGGTCGATGACAAATTTCCATCTATAAAAACGTAACCTTGTGTAAAATTAAAGACAACTTAATACAATAATTTGCTATGGCATATCTTGTTTACAGTACACTTATGAATTGCTTTTTTTACATAACTGTTCTTTTTTTCACGTTTTTTTGACAAAACTCTCTCTGTTTTTTTTTTCTTCCTTCCTTCTATAATAAAAAAACTTAGACAATAAGGCAGCTGTCGCTCAAAAAGAGATCAGTTTGTCGAGGAGAGTCTCGCAGTCCAATAGTTTTTATTTCACCAAACTGCCACTGCCCGACGCCGCTCTACCAAAGATGCAAGAAAGTTTCTTTTTCTCTACTTATTTTTTTTATAATATATTTCTATTTTCGATTCTTTGCACTGTCCATAGTTAAGTGGACAGCACAAGCGCCCGGAATATAAGCGCGCCCTTTCTTTTCTTTCTTTTTTGCGTGCATTGAGTTGCTGCTATTGCTGTACACATCCGACACACTTGCCAGGTTTTTCTTTAAGGAAAAAAGAAAGGACCATCTGTCTTTCGCCTCAAAAACTTCTAAAAGACTGCCCCAATCATTTTTAAAACCGCCAATGTTCCAACTCAGCCTTTTGTTTTAAAATGAAATGCCCTAAGGTCAACCAAATTAAACTTTCCGATAAGCTATTCATTCATTCCCATTTGTCTCAGTCAATTTATTTTTGAACGCGTTTTTGTGGCAAAAGTTTTACTTTATTTTTTTCGAAACAAAAATCTAAAAAAATTTTTCCTTGTTTTAGGTAAATATACCGTTAGTCATAAAAAAATATAACCATGAGGAATACTATCATTCTTGCTCTCTGTTTGGGAGTTTATCTTGTTTCTGCCAATCATCCAGAAGCTCTTTCCGACAAAGACCATTTTAAGGTAAAAAAAATAGAAGAGAGGAAAAAAAAGGATGATAACTTTTAAACATAAATAAATTATAGGGCAATGAACACGATAACAAATTTGACCATGAAGCCTTTCTTGGAAAAGACACCGCTGCTGAATATGATCAGCTTACACCTGAAAAAAGCAAGGAACGACTTGCGTAAGTTCTTTTTTTTCTCTTCTTTTAAATTTTAACATTTTGCTGATTTCTGTAAGTCTGAGCAAGCATTATATTATTATTATCAGTGCACACCCTTTATCAAATATATTTTTGATTCTTCTTCCTTAAACAACACTTTGCTTTGTTCAACCAAAAAAAACATGGATTTTTTTATGACAATATGATTATTTTTCGTTTAAAATAAAGGAAGAAAAAAAGAGGGATGCCCATAACAAAAAAATTATTTTTCCTTTTTTGCTTATATGAACGTTTCTCACTCATATTCTCAATAAACAAAACAAGGCATTATTTAAAAAAAAGATGTAATAGCAAAACTAAAGCCCACTTAAAAATGATTGACAGCTTTCACAATTTTTATGCTACAATTTTTCTTTCTTGCGCAGTGAATAAACTAAAATAAAGCTTTAAAACATCAATATAAAACTTTTGAAATAAAAAAAAAAACATAAAATAAAAAGCACATAAATGATAAAAAAATAATTATTACAGTAAATTGGTACCAAAGATGGATTTAAATGGTGATGGATTTGTTGAAGAAAATGAACTTCGTGAACATATTAATTTTATGCAAAAACGTTACGTTAATAATGACGTTGAACGTACATGGAAAAATTATAAAGATGAAAAGATTAAAGATGGTAAACTTGGATGGAAAGATTATCGGTAATAGCTTTTAGCTAATAATAATAAAAAGGTTTATAACAAGAGTACATTTTAGTGAAATGGTTTATGGCGCATCTGATGGTGAAGGCCAAGAACTTTCTCCAGAATATTCAAAAATGATTACGCGGGATGAACGTCGTTGGAAGGTTGCTGATTATGATTCCAATGGAATGCTTGATCGAACTGAATATGGTTGTTTCATGCATCCAGAAGATTGTGATCATATGCGTGATATTGTTGTTCAAGTATGCTTTACAAATCTGTTTAAGCAAATTTATAAAGATTTTATAATGTTATAGGAAACCGTTGAAGATATTGATAAAGATAAAGATGGATTTGTAAGCCTTGAAGAATATATTGGTGATATGTATAGACCAGAAGATTATCCAGAATTAAATGGAAAAGAACCTGATTGGGTTGGATCTGAACGTGAAATGTTCCAAGAACATCGTGATAAAGATTCTGATGGAAAACTTAATAAAGATGAAATGCGTGATTGGATTATGCCAGTTGGATTTGATCATGCTGATGCAGAAGCTAAACATTTGGTTGGTATTGCAGATGATGATAAAGATGGAAAACTTAGCCCTGAAGAAATTATCACACATTATGATACATTTGTTGGATCCCAAGCTACTGATTATGGTGAACAACTTCAAAAGCATGATCCTTCAGAACTTTAAAGCATTTAAAAACCACAGTGCATTAACGACAATTAAAAATTTGTTTTTTTTCTTTGTCGTTTTTATTTATGGGTTATAATAATTAATAATAATTAACTACGATGGTTTCTTTTAAATTAAATTTTTTTGTTGTTTTTTTCCTTCCTTTTGTTTATTTATAATTTATTATTAAAGAGTATTAAAAAGAATTTTTACCAAATAAGGTGCTGACCGCATTTACTTTTTACAAAAGTACTGCCATTTTTAAACGTGATATTTTCTTTTATTGTGAAAAATGATTAAATAAACAAAAATTTTCAAAACATTAAGTATTGTTAAAATCACAAAAAAAATTATTTTGACCTATTTCCTCAAACCCCTCTTTCATTTATCTCTTTTTTCCCAATATGAATCGATCATCAGTCGGCAAGTAGTAGAAGCGATCTGGCGGCCTTTTTTTCTATTTTCGCGCAAAACAGCATCCGCATCAAAAATGGATGAATGTAAAAAAAGGAAGAAGAAGAGGGGGATAGGAAAGATATAGATGTTCTTCTATCAAACGCAAATCAATAAGATCGTCACGACCCGCCCTTGACCAGAAGGCAAAAACTCAGTCATGAAACATTGGTTTTTTAAAATTTTTATTTTTACCTTTTGTCAAATTTTGTTATTTAATGTACAAAGTATTTTTGCAACATTTGGTGTACCCTGTACACGTATGTAAATTTTATTATTTTTATTCTAAGTTATGAGATTAAAGATTATTTCAAAATTATAATTTTTTAGAAAAATTAGTTGGAAGTAAATGTTTATTTGATGAAGAATGTTATGGGACAAATACCGTATGCCGAGAAGGCAGATGCACATGTCCAACAAATTTTGAGGAATATGATGTAAATGATAGAATTACTGTTTGCAGATTAGGTTTGCAAAGTGAGATTTGTTTTATTTAAAATATCAAATTTTTAAGCTCCAAGTAATATTGGTGATTCATGTCAACGGGATTGTAAACCCCCGCTTTTATGCCGAGATGGTAAATGTGAATGTTGGGGTGGCAGTGTTATAAATGGAAAATGTGTTGTTCGTAAGTTTTAGTTTTATATATTTTTATTGTTTTTATAAAAAGCTTTATTAAAGCTTGCCCTGCTGGTCAACAACTTTATGGTGTTGAATGTACAAGAGTTGCACATTGGGGACAAACATGTGAAAAAGAAAGTCATTGCGTTGATCCATTTACTTCATGCCTTGGTGGAACATGTCAATGTGCACCTGGTACTGCTAGAGATATGATGAGAAATAAATGTTATGCTGTTTGCCCAGATAATATGCATCCACATCAATCATGCCGTCGTCTATTTCTTAATGATATTGACATGCTTGATAATGCTGCAACAACAGATAGTTGCCCAATTGGTTTTCGATGCGTCACATATGGTAGTCCATATATTGGTCACTGCTGTCGGCTACGATGTCCTTACGGAGAACCAGATTTAAGTCAATCATGCGATAATAGCGCACCAGAAGATCAAAAATGTCGCCCATTGACTCATTTCTGTTTTACAATTAGTGAACCTGGTTGGAAGACATCATTATGTTGCCCCCGGCCATGTAGAGATCCAACTCCTTTATACATTAATGGGCAGTGTTTAAGCATTGCACATAGAGATGATCCATGCCAAACTGATGAACAATGTGAAGGCGGTGTTGCCATGAGTTGTACATTAGGAACATGCGAATGTCGACCTGGTTTTCATGCTGTATGCAAATCAATTTATTAAAAAGTAACAATAACATTTATATATTCTAGACAAATGATGACCGTTTTCCAACATGTGAAAAAACTTGTAATATTGAAGAAGTTGCTATTGTTGATAAATGTTTAGGAAAAATTCAACTTGGTGAACGATGTGTAAGCAACAAACAATGCCCAAATTTTGCTGAATGCCGTTTTGGTATTTGTCAATGTAAATGTGGATTTGTTCAAAATGTCGTAAAGAATTTTCTTTTAAATTTAAATAATTTTTTATAATTGGCTTATTTTAGGATTCACTTCTTGGTGCACGTTGCACAAATCCTGATGATCCATTTAGCTTCAATAGCATCCTTACAAATGTTGAACATCTTTTTGGTAACAAAAATAGAAATTCGGGCGGAGTATAATTTTTTCTTCTTCTTTTATTTTATTTTTTATTGCAAAAGCAAGCTTAAATTTTGTTATGTCAAATAGTTAATAAAAAGTTATTCTATACTTAACTCTCTCTTTTCTTCTTCTTCATTTATTTTTATGCCCCACCCTTAAATCTTGACATTTATATAAAAAAAATATCCACAACAATAAATATTATTATGTCCGGAAGTATCTAAAAGTCATTCTTAACACCTTTTTTTATATTGAAAGTCCGTCAGTCAACCATATGTGAAGACAAATTGCTTGTACAACTTTATGGTCGGCCTTTGAAGCGATGCCGAAATCATTAGCGACTTTGCTTTGCTATTCTTTTTCTTCTTTTGTTGAACAAAGCGGCAGCAAAAAATACGATGATCGTATCCTTCCAGATGTTTGACGAGATTGTTAATTCGCAACACTTGTCAAAAACTCATACTTTTTCACATTCGATAGAGTTGTTGCAATGTCTCATCACCGCCACCAGCAGCAATCAACAAATTTTTCTATTGAAAGACTATTATGTGATGATAATAATGATATTCCAAAAGTAATTTTTAAACAAAAACAACGTCGCCGATCTTCTTTTACAGCAGTTCAAGTTCATTGGTTAGAAGCTGAATTTCGATGCCATCGTTATGTTTCACCAGAACGACGAG
Source organism: Panagrolaimus sp. PS1159 (assembly GCA_963922195.1). Taxonomy (NCBI): domain Eukaryota; kingdom Metazoa; phylum Nematoda; class Chromadorea; order Rhabditida; family Panagrolaimidae; genus Panagrolaimus; species Panagrolaimus sp. PS1159. The sequence goes on from CAWUHW010000003.1 coordinate 1,415,240, forward strand.
CAGGCCTTGCAGCTTTACTTGGTTTAACTCAACAACAGGTAATTTTTAAATTTTTTTCTCTACCGTAGCTAAATATAGTTTCATTTTAGATTAAAATTTGGTTTCAAAATCGTCGTTATAAGACAAAATTTCGACAAGGAAATATTATTCAACCCCCACATTTACCTGATTGTTCACATTTTACTCAACGATCAAATAATAATAACAATAATTTTTATCATCAATCACAACAAACAAATCAGGATTTATTTAAAATACTTAATCGACAAAATTTATGGAATAATTATTGTGTTTTATCAACAACAACAAACCAAACAAAATTACAAGACAAGATCCCAAAAATTGATTATTCCAATCAAAGCCAAAATAACACACATTAAATATTCAATTTGTTGCATTCTTTCTAATCTTCGTTTATCGTATTCTTTTGTATAATAATTGTAAAAGAAGATCATCATAAATCGGTATAATAACAGTAAAAGTGTTTGAACCAAAATGAGTGCAGCCATTTTAGCTAAAAAATTTATTTTTTTTGAGGTGATAAATAATAAAGTTCTTACCACAAAATGGAGTTGTTTTATAATCTGGTGGAAGATCTTCAACCATTCGAACAATATTCAGTGCTTGCATTAAAAGGCAAACCGTAAGCCATACAAGAGATACTGCAGAATAACTCATACATGCAACAACATATGCAGAACTAAAAAATCAAGTTTTTATTATCATTTGATAGTTAACACCTACAGCGAAGACGCAAGCAATGGCAAAGCAATTAAAGCCATATAATAATTTGGATTTCTTTTAAGGGATAATTCAAATCGTAAAATTGTGCTTGTTTTTCCAGGAGAATATGATCGGCTAAAAATATTTTAAATTTTCAAAAACGGAAAAAATTTATCTTACAAAATTGTTTCATTTTGAGTAAGTCCTTTAGGATAATAATAATATCTTTGAGATTTTAATCCAACAACATTAAAATTTGCACCGGATGTCATATTATTTTCTTGTGCTCCATACAAAGAATCCCTTTTCACAAAAACTGGAGCATCAGTAAATAACATTCTGAAATTAATTTTATTTGGAATTTTGCATTTTTTTTAAAAATAAACCTTTCTGAATTCATCATTGGTGAAACAAACAATATTGAACATGTTTGATTATCAAAAGGATAATTTTTGTAATCCAGTTGACATTCTGTCATAACACTAATTCCTGTTATTGTTGTTATAAACCCTGTATAATCCAATGCAATTTCAGTATTATGATATTGTAAAACTTTTGAAGTTGCTCGAACCCTAAAAATGTGACACTTAAAAAAGGGCTCTATGTATTACTTTAAGCATTACAAAGTTCTAAAATAAACAGGTGGCGTCCATATTGAAGCAATATTCAGCGAAATATAAGTTTGATTCAAATTACCATAATCCTGAGGTTCCCAAACAAGTCTTTTATCCCGCCAAGTCTGAAATCTTTTCTAAAATAATTAATTAATGTAAAGTAATTACCATAATCAAAGTTCCATGAAAAGTAAGCGTTTGTGCATATTCATCCTAAAAATTTAATAAATATATACTTCTTTGATTACAGTATTTTAAATACCATATTTTCAACATGATCAATAACAATAAATGTTCCAACTTCCACAGGTGTATGAGATGGCTTCCATCTTTCATATGTTCGAACATCAAAAAGTTTACTAATTAATCGATTATAGTTATTATTCAATTGTGAAAAGTCATTATTAACTTCTTGAGCAGATGGTAAAGTTAATAATTGTAAAATATTAAAGACTGCCATTGCGCTTGCCATTATTTTTTCGATAAAGCAAAAACTGATTTTTGTTAAAAGTTTCAATGAAAATTATTTTTGCATAAACAAATATCTGTCACTGATCAAATTACATTTATTTGGAAAAAACATGGCAATAATAAAATAAACTAAAATTCATTGAAAAAAATCAACAAAAAATTAAAACAAATCAGGGCCCCTTCTTATTTGCTGGGATTGTTTTCGTCGAATTTCGCTATCAGGGGTTGAAAGCTTTTTTGAAAAACTATTACTCTATAAAAAATCGGTTGTAAAGAAAAAATTCAAAATGTGATTTGAAAAACTTACAGGATAAACAGTCCTATGCAGTATATCTGGATCATTATCATCATCATCAGATTCTATATTAATTCTATTTGTAGCAGCTTGATATCGCTGCCTTATAGCTGTATCAAAATCAATTTCTGAACCTTCTTTACTTGCTAATTGTAATGCAATATGTGGAGGAATATTGATTAAACTGCTTGCCATGGATGATTCCATTTCATCCAATTCTTTCGCACTACAAGTTGGTGTACCTCAAAGTTAAAATGTAGAAAAAATTTTTTTTTGAATTTCGATGTCATCGTTACCTTCAACATCATCGAAATCGTGAAATTTTTGCAAATTAATTTTATATTGCCCATTTTCACGTTGATGTGTTAATAATCTTACAAACCTGTAATTTTAATTTTAAGAGAGCTATTAAAAAAATTTTTATGTTATTTTTCTTACCGTTTTCCCCATAAAATTTCATCAGGTAAATAACTTGTTCTTGCTTGGGTTGTTGAACCTACAGATTCAACGACACCTTCCAATAATGCAATAATTTCAAATTTTGCTATTTTTAATGAATCTTTACTCATTTCATACAATGGACTATCTTCATTAATTTCATGACAAATTGTTATTGGCCAAATTACAAAAACTCTGTCAAGACCAGTATCGTATCCAACATTCATATCAAATTGATGAAATGGCAGCGTTTCACCTTCCAATGTAATACATTTTTTAATCATCTACAAAAACTTTTAACTAATTCTTTATGGGAAAATGTATTTTTTTTAAAAAGAGTACTTGAAGTCTGACATGTGCTTCTGCTAAAAGACTTTTTCTCATATCACCAACACGAAATTGTAAACAAAGTTTTCCATTTCTCATACAAATAACTGCATTTTTACTAAACATTATTGTTGCAGCACGTTTAATAGGTCTTGCCAATTTTGCAAAAATTACGCCCGCCATCAATGTTTGGCACATGACGCCGATCATAAACTGAACACACATTGTCATAACGACTAAAGGACAGGCATCTGTTGGATATCGAAAACCGTATCCTACAAAAGATAAAAAATATGAATGAATAAAAAATAACGCGATAGGATTTAAATTATTTATTTTTTTAGATAGAGATTTTGATGAAAATAACAATTTATAATAATTACCAATGGTAGTTTGGGTTGTAAAAGCAAATAAAAAAATATTTATAGCAGAATTTCCATTTCGAATGCAGGGATCCCATGTGTCATCATCGGCATCCCGCTCTAAATCTCCATGATACATTGCAAGTAAATAATAAATTCCCGTAAAAAGTGACCATGATAAAAAGAATGACATTGAAAAGAATACAAGGCACCATCTCCATTTTACTTCAATTACTGTTGTGAAAATGTCTCTAAACGAATTTTAAAAATTGTTTAATTATGAAAGCTTAAAGTTACTGTAAAATAAAGCTTTAATATTTTTTTTGAACTGTAAGAATAAAAAAAAAGCTAACCGAAAATATTTTCGAGATTGTTTTGGTACATTTATTAAAGAAATATTACAAATTCCATATTTTTGAACCAGACGATTCCTCTGCCTTTTTGATCCAATTTTAGACCGAAAAAATTGATGCCTTTGTGATATCGGCTCCTCATAAAAATTTGTTTCACTGGAGTCTAGAAGTGTGTTTGTCTCCATCCTGAGAGAAAGAAAAAAATTTAACGAATAAAATTTTACAATAAAAATTTGGAGAAAATGGAAAAAAATTAAATTCACAGTTTTAAAAATAACACAACCTTAATTAAATTAAAGGTTTAAAAAGAAGTTAATCGAAAAAAAATAACTTTGAAAAAAGTTGTCACGAGCGAAAGTGGAAGAAAGAAGAAAAGAAGGAAGATAATTACCCAACAAAAAAAGCTAATGTTTCAACAAACCCCCCCCCCCCCCCCCATGTAAAAAAATAAGAAAAATACGAGGCAAACTGAAGGAAATACACTGAGCTCAATCATCAATTCTTCCTAAGTACTAAAACCCAAAGAGTTTCTAAAAAAAAGATGCGCATAGGTGCTGCTGCTGCTACTGCAGACAGCCGTTTTAACAATTTTTCTTCTTCTGTCTTATTTTTTCTTCTGACTTTTTTCTTTTTCTATAGTTTTTCATTGTCATTGTCCGCAAACTATAAGACAACAGCGCTTGTTTTTTTTTATTCTCTTCTTTTAGAAAACATGAAAAAATATAATAATAATAAGACATTTTTTTTATTTTTTAAAAGACGTTTTAACCATTTTTTACATCATTGATGATAATCATCATCCTTTTTCCACAAAGCACATATCCGCATCAATAAAAAAAGCTTACAAAAAGCTTCAAAAGATTGTTAACTTAAAAAAAATAAAAATACACAACAAAAAAGGCAGATATAAGAAAATTCATCCATGAACATCTTTTTGAAAGATTCGGTAATTTAATTACTTGAAAAGCGATTTTGTTTTCATTGGTTGCTTAAATCTTTTAAAAGAAAAAAATTATGCTCAGCTTTATTTCTTTTCTCAAAAATAAAATGCATATAAAAATTTATTATTTTTTAAAAAAAAATTCGAAATCAAAAAAAAGACATAATAAATCTATATCAAAAGAACACAAAATCTCTAAAGAATAACGTTTGTTAATTTTCTTTGTTTTTTTGTAACAAAAAAAGTCATATTTTTTTCAAAGAACAACAAACAAAAAGCATAAATATTATAAAAAGTCATAATAAGAAAGAAAAGAACCCCAAAAATTCTACAATTACTATGTCAAAAAGAAAAATATAGAGAGATGCAAAAAATTGCACATAAGAGAGCAATATTATTAGTTTTGAAGAATAAATTGTTGAAAGCATTGCTTTTAAATAAAAATGCCCAAAAAAAGAAATAACAAAAAAAGCCCGGAGTAAAAAAAAGTTTTAGGACCAGTACAATACAGTAAGACACTTAAATTATATAAATTGTTGTAATATATTTTATTTATTTATCTTAATTTAGAAGATGAAGGACCAGGAATGGAAATATCTTTTTTATGAGATAATGGAGTATTAGGAACAGATGGTTGAGTTATACCTGCATTTACGAGAGAACTAAATGATGAACGACATGATTCTAAGCTTGCAACAGATCCACTGAAAAAATAAAAGAAATAATGTATTATGTAAAATTTTAAAAACTTACTGAAAACCATGAGCATCAAGAAGTTCATAATACAACATAAGCTTCGCTTTATGACTTGATGAAAGACTAAAATCAAATGCAGATGAAGGTTGAGTTGTTTGAGTTTCTGGATGTCGCCATTGAAGAATGTATGTTCCAGGCTTATGACAATAATGTGAACCTTGCATTGAATCACCTTCAGAAAAAAGAACTGGACGTTCTTGAATTGTTAAGTCTTGATTAAGTTTTAATTCAGGATCAAGAGCAACCGTAAAATTGCTTGGGCCAGTTGTTACAGAACCAATTGCAGCTGTTACACGTTCAACGGGATTAAGAGATGTTGGGGATTGTGGAGTTACTTGTCGAAGCTTTTTATTTGTATGATAAATGAGGAATTCACATTCACCTTTAATAACATCAAAATCCCATGTAAGAACAGCTCCAACAATTGGAGCTTCAACAGTAACTTCATGTGGCATTCCACGTTGAATATGTGCAGATGTATAGGTTGAAGTTAAAGCATCTTCACCATCCATGCCCATTTGTTCAACTGGACGATAATGCTCTTTTGGAACATGTCCACCTACTGGAGCTTCACAATAACATTGACCACCAAGAAAATCAGGAAGAAATTGTTTATCAATATATTTTCCAAGCTCATTAAGAATTGATTCACCACTATTAATCATAAACTTTTTGCGAGTATTTTCATCAATAAATTGTGAAATAAGTGTCCATAAAACTGGGAAAACACGTGGGGCACGAGAAATAAGAACATGTCCCATTGTTTCAGGATAATTAGCCTAAAAGATTACAGTAATCTCGTAAAAAGGACATTTTTTTTACTTCAACAATTTCAATAATCCGTAATAAAGCTTGAACACCGGGACGCCATAAATGCCGCATACTAAGACCTTCTAAATCAACGAGCATTGTCCATGCACTTAAATAGAATTAATTAAAATTTAATTATTAAAAAGTGAATAAAATATACCTAATAGGTTGACCCAAAGATTTTGTAGCTTCTTCAGTTTTTGCTAAACCTTGTTCACATATAAGAAGGGTAAATTTGACCAAAGCTTCAAGTCCAACAGTTCGAAGAAGCCCTTTAACATCCATATTACCAAGCCGAAGAACAAATAATGGACGGCCCATTTTATCATGATGATGCCAAGCACCTGGGAAAAATTGTAATAAAATTGCAGGTGGTTGAAAATCATGAAGAATTTTATCAACATTATGCTGCTTTCTCCATAATAAACTGTTAATAACCATATCACGGGCTTTCGAAACATCAAAATCTCGTGCACGTAAAAATCGTAATAAATGTGCATCATTTGGTAATTTTCCTTTATGGGCCGTTTGTAAACCATATTTTAATTCACATAAACGACTTTCTTCTAATGGATTTAATTGACCAAGAAATCGACGAATGTATTCAGCTTCGAGTTTTGATTCAGCTATAAGAAAACGAACATTTCGGCGTGTTTGACCATTTTTCCCATATTTACGCTCCAACATAAGCCAAAATTCTAATTTACAAATCCCCCCAAAACATAACACAAGAACAAAAGAGAAAGAAAGAAATCTTCTCACATATCGGCAGATAAAAATGAAAAGTAACAACAAAAAGCTGTGAAATAACACAAAACTAAGAATAAAATTTTTTTGTTCTTTTTAACAGTTTTCGAAATTATGTGAGAATAAAGCTCGAAGCACAAATTTTTTTATGCGCAAAGTGTAAACAAGTAAGTCAGTGCGAAATGAATTTTGTAAAAAAGTGTAAACAAAAATGCAACTAAATTTTAAAGACAAGCGCTAAAAATGCATAGGTTCAAAATGAAATCTAAGAAGAAATGAAACTTTAGAATTGATTTGTCTGAGTTGAAAAAAAAGATTTTCGCAAGAAAAAAAGTTATCTGCCATGTTTGAGTTTTAGTAAAAGACAAAGCAAAAAAAATTTTAGGTGTTCCATTTATTGGTTTTTATCTGATCACTGTAGCTTAAGATTGGATTATATATATTCAGCTTAGTGATAACAAAAGTTGACATTATATATTCTTCTTTTAATTTGTAGAGTTATTAAGTAAAAAAAAGACGAAATATGTAAAATTAAATACTCCCTCCACTTCTAATGCCAAAAAAAAAAGTTTTGCCCCAATGTAACGAAAAGCCAACCCTCTAAATTCGCGTAAAAAGAAATAGATAAAAAAATTTGGTATTTATTAGTAAAAATAACCGATAATTAGTCTATTAAAAGCCTTTACAGTGCAAAAAAAATAAACATTAAAGTCTTATGTAATCAGAGAAGATGATGAGGTAGAACTAAGTGACTTACGATCATCAAAGCTTGTAGCATGAACCAAGTTACCATTTGTTGCGGCACTTGTTGATGGTTTTGGTGTTCCTGAAGTTGTAGATTGTCGACGAGTAATTTGTGAAACCGTTGAATGAACTGCAGTTGGAGCATGTGAAGTACTTAATCGTCTATCAAGAGGTCCTTTTTGTGTTTCGGTTTGTGATTCTGATTGTTGATCGTCATCAGTTTTTGAAACATCAATTGCAGAATCACCAGGCGATCGAGTTGAATCAGAATCTTGAAATGGTGGAATATAAGTTGTACCACTTTTGAGTAATTCTTCAATAAAAAATTCAAGGATTTCTTTTCCTTTTGCCAAATTTGCAGCATATTGTTTCACAGCTAATTTTTCAACAGTTGTTTCAAATCCAAAAAAACTTTTTACATCCAAACTGGCAGATTGTTCAAAGCATGTCCATTCATTATTTTCTGGATGAACCTGTAAATATATATTAACTCAATCTTTCTATAAAAAAAACATACATAATAATTGCATTTTTCTAAAATTGCAATACGACTAGCAAATGAGATATTTGTTGCTTCAATTTCTAATGTACGATTACGACGATCCAAACTATTCTTTTGATTAAAATATACATAATCCACACCAGCAATCTAAAAAAACACATATGTTATAAACAAATGTTTTTTCTTTTTAGTTAAAATAAACATACTTTTTTGACTAAATATGGCGCATCGACATTTAGTTGACATTTTCTATCAATTATTTCAACAGCTCCATCAGGTGAATGATATTCTGAAGTAATTTCTGATCCAACGAAAATAGGAATTTGCGGACATGTTGGAAAACGTTTTTGATAAGCTGCCATAACAATTTCAAATGGATATTTATAAATCCTTACAGGACTTTGGTATGTCTGCACCATAACTGTTTATGCTCTAAAAAAAATTAACTTTTCACATTGTACAAAATATGAGGCAAAAAAATCGATTTTAGAAACGCGAATTAAACGAATGTAAATCAAAAAAGTAGCAATAAAAAAGGTTAGAAAGAAGAAAAAAGATCCAACTCAATTATATTTTGGACTAATCGAAAGCAGATTGTCATCTAATCAGTTGTACAACAAACTACAGCTTTAATAGAAAAAAGGCCAAAGTGCGCTTTGCTACTATTTTATTTTAACAAAAAAACAGAAAGGAAAAAAGAGGGAACAGTGTATGAGAAAAAAAATGTATGTTATAAACTTGCTAAGGATTCTTCTGACTGGGAAGAATTTTTTTCATAACAAAAAACAACAACAAACATTTTTTTCGAGCAGTCGACGAGACAAAAAAAATAAAACACAGCTCGTCCCCACACTTTCGTTAGTAACAAGAGTGAGGAAAAACAAATATATTAAATACTAGTATATCGCCAAAAAAAAGAAATGGAAAAAAATTTCAACAATAACATTAAGAATTTTTTATAAATCATATATGCCTGATACAACAAATAATAGCAAGAATGTAAGTGTATAAAAATGGTTAACAGAAAAATAGTTAATTAAATTGGAAGGAAAAAAATTTGTAGGAACTGTCAATGAGAAAATAAATGAGAAAGAAAAAATTAAAAGGTTAAAAAACATTTTTTATAATACAGTAAAGATGAGAAAAAGTAAAAATCATATATATTCTCATCAAACCCTTGCAACAATTACACTTAAATTTTTGAAAATAACACAAACAAAAAAACAAAACATGGGTAAAGAGAAAAAATGGGAAGGAATGCGGTCGACCGCAATTTGACACGATGCAAAAATAAAAAAGTATGCAGTTTTTTTTACCGCAGCGTGCATGCGCCCTTACAACTGCTACAGATAAACATTATTGAATAATAAAAAAAGAGAAAAAGTTTATGCTTGTTTGCGGAAAGCTTTTAAGCAAGCAGGCTTCCTTCTTCTTCTCATCATAAATATTTTTTTATTAACAAAAAATATTAATTCTATTTTTTTCCTGTCTGATCAAGACTATAATAGCTAGAAAAAAACGATAAAACTCTTTTAAATACAACCTTTTTAATGGCCTACTTTTTTGTGGTAAAAGTAAAAACAACAAGAAAAAATTTATGTTTTGCTCGAGGGGCGCTCAAAAGGTTTTTTAAATGAATAATGAAATCTGTTTTTCTTATTTTTTATTTTGTCGTTCGTTGTTGTTGGGGGCCGCTTGAGTCAATAAATTTTATAAAAACCAATATATTTTTTTAGAAAAAAAAACTAACTCCATTTTTTTGCAATAATCTAAAAAAAATGCTTTAACGGAAGTTTGGTGTAAAAAAAATTAAGTTCACACTAAATTTTATAAAAAATAAAAGGGATTTTAATTAAAGTTATGACGGCAATATATATCTGTCTTCAAAGAACCTAATAAAAAATGTCATATGCCCATTTAAAGCTGAAACACAAAAAAAACAGCTCCGTATCCAATTCTCTTTTTTGGGATGTTTTAAAAAGAGATGTTTGATGTAACAAATAAAATGAAAAAAAGAAAAAGGGAGAGGAAACATCAAATGTCAATAAAAACTGCTTTTTATAATTTTCAATTTTTTTATATCTTTTAAAACACAATATTTTTTTCACAAACAAAGCAAAAAATATAAGCACCCATTTTGTTCTTTTTATAACTGATTATGCAAAGGGAAAATAATATTAAAAAAGAGAGATCGAAAAATATCTAATTATTTTGTGAAGCAACAATTGAGTCTAATACCCATGTTTTTGCTATTGAACAATATTCTGTATCAACAATGGTAGAAATTTCATTTTTTGCAGAAATGCATTTTCCTGCTGCACCATTAAAGAATTTTCCAGAACTTGTATACCACGTTTGATGGGCGCCTTGATTATGACATTTAACTAATCTCAATCCCTAAAAAATATAAATATTTTTGGACCACTTTAAAAAAATGGAAAACCTTTAAAGAATCCAAACAAAGCATACTGGAACCCATTGGCCGTAATTCTTTATTTTCTGTTAAGCGCCAAGTTTGTTCACGTCGCAATTTCCGGCATGGCTCTAAAAAGAGTCGTGCGCCTTTTATGAGTCGACCAGAGGTTGTTTCTCCTGTCAAGCAAAGATTAGTTTCATTCAACCGAATCTAAATTGAATTTTTTTTATTTATTATAATGTTTTTTCTCTCTTTTTAACTTACCAAAAACTTTTTAGAATATTTTGATTTTTTGAATTCATTATTTTTGCTTTTATCTGGTAATGGATGATTTCCAGGAAGAATTTTTGGATAAATATTTTCCAAATACCATTGAAAAGATTTGCATTGAAGTTTTTCACGTAATGAAATTTGTTCACTAATATCACCATAGTCTTTTAAATTTTTTAAATGTGGTCGAACTTTAAAAAATTCTTCTTTATAATCATCCATCCAAACCAGGGCAGTTCGAAGAGAATTTTTTCCCATTGAATCAACATCTGTTCCATATGGACGTCGCTTACGAAAAATGTGTCCAACTCTCGAGCATGGAATTATCTCTAATTCTCCACCACACATCCAAATACGAAAAGAAATTTCAACATTTTCTGCACCCCAAATATCCATTCCTGAAAAAAAGGGAAGTGAGGGAAGTTAATTAACAAACAAGGAAGTAAATATTTAGTACCTTTATCATATTGTCCAATATCATAAAAGAAATTTCTATTAATTGCAAATAGCCCGCCTGCCATTGTTGCAGATTTTAACGGTTTTATATAATTCATTGAATCAGTAAAATAATTTTTTGATGGATAATCCCATGTAAAAGTTAATGCCCAATTAAATCCACCTGTACAAACTGGTGAAGTTATATATGCCATTGTATCATGATTTATAATATCAATAATTGGACAGACAACTCTAGAAAAATGATTTTTAAAAAGTGATATTTCAAATAAAATACAGTACCTTGAAGGTGATTCTCTTATTCTATCAAGTAATGGCGGAAGCCAATTTTGATTTACTTCGCAATGACTATCCAAAAATACTAAAACTTCACCAGTTGCTTTTGTAGCTCCAAACATTTTAGCTCGAATTAGCCCTTCATTTTTTTCAGTTTTATAAAATTTAATTTTAGATGGCCAATTTTTTTCTGCATATGCTTGAACATCTGGTTCAGCATTTTTATCCAAATCACTGCAATCATTAATTAATAAAATTTCTGCAATTAAATCACTTGAAGTTCGATCCATAATACTATTAACTAATCGAAGCAGCACAGATGGAAGTTCATTAAAATAGCAAATTATAATACTAGCGGATGGAAGAACTTCAGCATAATCTTGTTCTTTACAAAGTGCATGCCGAGAATCTGGAATTTGTCTTCGGGCACCAATTTTATCACTTAATAATGCATTAAATTCATAATCATGATATCCCTTTTTTCGTTTAACCTAAAGTTAAAAATTAATTACCATAATGAATGCCATTATAATACCTCATCTTCAGGTCCATTTAAAACAGATAATTCTGTAAGATTAACTTCAGGGATATCTTTTGTTCCCCATTTTATTTCATCTTTAACAATTTCAGCTAATTTCGGATTTACAGGAAATGATTTATTTACAGCTTCAATAGAATTCATTTGTTCAACATCTTCAAAAGCTTTATCATCATTAAAATTATTTTTTATTTCTGGTAAAACAATTTTTGCATCCAAATCCATTTCAGCTCCATTATATTTAAATTTTTCAATATTAGATTTTTTTGCCACAATTTCTTCATTTTTTATATTTTCAACTTGATCATCAATTGAATTTAAATTAATAAAAATAATAAATATCCAAAAAATTGCAAATCCACCAGCCAAAATTAAAAAGCGGCGTTTTGCTGCAATCATTTTCATCATTGCATTTCCCTTCTCTTTCTCTTTTTTATTTATTGTTGATTTTAAACAATGTTTTGATTTTATTGTGGATAAAATTTTAAAATCAAAAAAGGCACCCGTATATATTTAAAATATGCTAATAAACAGCTTCAACAAATATATATTTATAAACTAAAGCTTTGATTTTTGAATATAAATGATCATAAAAGACAACAATAAAAATAAGGAATAATTTTCGCGCATGTGAAAAAAAGAAAAGTACCCAAGACATTTTTGTGTCACAACCTCGATGGAAAAAAAGAAGAAAAGATTTGCTGCTGCCTTGTGGGCTGACCTTGTGTTTGTCCGATATTATTTGAGTGTCTTCTTCTTTTTTTCTTCATCGTTTTTTTGATTTTTTTTCTTGCTTTTCTAATAAAAATCTTCTTTTTTTTGAATAGTGATCGTTTGATCGGTTTTTTTAATATCAAATTCGATAAGATTAAAATTGTGCAATAAATTTAACAAAAAAAAATCAAATCTCAATCCATCATCCTTTGAAACTTTGTTTTATTTCAATTACAATGAAGCAACGAAAAAGATCAAAAAAAATAACAACTTGTTTCAGTTATAAAAGGTTTTCATTCCAATAATAAAAAGTTCAAAAAGGGTTAGCTTTACGAAAGCTCTTAAGTAACAAACATTTTATTTGTATCCACTCTCTTTAAAAATGACAAAGTCGAAAAATGATTTATTTACATTTTTTCAAAGACAAAAGAGGAAATCTTCTTCTTGCGACGGGTATAATTTACTACTTTTTAAAACCATAATAAAAAGAAATGATTAAAATTCTTATAATCATTTTTTCGAGTTATATTATATGTTTTGTGGAAACAAATCTTGGAGGTACGGTTATTGTATCTCTCCTAAAAAATCTTTAAACATTTTTAAAATTTAGGGGTATTATGTCGACTGCCAAAAGATTCTGGATATCAATGTGGTATGTCAATCCCACATTCGGCATATCACTTTGATGTAAATATTGGAGAATGCATTGAATTCATTTTTAATGGATGTGGCGGAAATCAAAATAGATTTTCAACAAAAGATGACTGCTTACTTGGATGTGGAGCTTTAGGTATAAATTTTTTCATTTATTAAAAATTATGAAATAAAATATTTTAGCAAAATGCGGAAAAGGTTTACCTTTAATGGATTTTGCGGGAAATTTAAAGCGTTGTGATGGCGATAGAATACCATGTCCTGGTGGATTTGAATGTATCGGACAAGGAATGAATTCTGTTTGTTGTAGAAAAGCTGGTAAATATTTTTTATTTTTTGTAAACGCTAGATTTGAATTTTAGATAGAATTTGTGGAATGTCTGTTGATGCAGGGAAAATCTGTGGTACAGTTTCTGAGACTCGATATTTTTATGATGGTGGTGCAAATCTGTGCCGGCCATTTGCTTATTTGGGATGTGCAGGAAATGAAAACAATTTCAAAACAAAAGGAGAATGTTTAAAATTTTGTGCTCAACAAAGTAAACAAATTTATTTCATTGTTTCTTTATTTAATCCATTTTATAGTTTATTGCCTCAAAGGTGATCCATGGCCGGATCGGTATGCAGTCTCAAGAATTGCAACATGTCATACAAATAAAGATTGTCCACACAATTATACTTGTATACAAAGGAATAATCGACGAGCCTGTTGTCCAAGTACAGAATATGTTTGCGGAACTCCATTTGACACAAAAAATTCATGTCGTCGTAGTGGAGGAGATAAACAAATTGGATGGACTTTTAATTTTAAAAAGGGTCAATGTGAAAAAATCGATGTTGCAGGATGTCCTGATCAGCTAAATGATTTTGCAACTCTTGAACAATGTGAAGATTATTGTATTGGAAACTGTCCAGATGGAAGTGAACCACATATTAATCCATTCACAGGTCAACCACAAATGTGTAGCATTAAATCAAATAGCGGATGTCCACTTGGATTTGAATGTGTAAGAAAATCAAAGTTTTCTGCAGTTTGTTGTAAAACTTCACCAACTTGTCCAGCACCTGAAAGTTTAATGTATACAAGTATGGGCCAGGGTGAAGCTATACGATGTGTTCCTGGAATTGAATCATCATGCCCTGACGGATATACATGTCAAGAAGCTTCAAATCATGTAAAAAACATTTTTATTATATGCGATAATGATTATATTTTAAGGAACATATTTGTTGCACACCAGCATTAGATTGTCCATTTGGAATGAAAGCTCTTCGAGAAGATTTTAATCATCCACATGTTTGTACCCCGGGAATCGAAGGAAATTGTCCAAAAGATGGATATTATTGTATTCGAGCTGATTTAGGCCCTTTACAACCTTTAAAAAATTTATGCTGTAAACCTGAAAAGAAATGTGTTCTACCGTATGTTAATGAAAAAACTCAACGACCACAAAAATGTTTTCCTGGTGATCAAAAAAAATGTCCAACTGGAACATATTGTTTAGAAATTGGAAATGAAGAAAAAGAAAAAGCTAAAACTATTGGATTAATATTTTATTGCTGTTATGATGTTGATATTTTTGCATGTCCAAATGGTGAAATGCCTTTAACAACACCAGACAATAAACCACAAAAGTAAATTATTGTTAAAACATTTTTATCGCAGTTGTAACATTTTCAGATGTAATTTATCTGATCCAAAATCATGTCCAGTTGATTATTCATGTAATACACTTCTTGATGATTCATTTGCTTGCTGTCCGGTTCCCGATAAACAAAAACTTTGCAAGCATCCAATTACAAAATCTGATGGTAATCCGATCTCATGCGGCGGAAAAGATGATGAACAAACATGTGCAAACCAAAAAGGAAAATGTAAAAGGACTATAGACATGAATTATCATTGTTGTAGAGAATAAATTCAAAAAATCAAATAAACTATTTATATAACAAAAAAAGAAACAAACTTAACATCAACTAAAAAAGTACACTAATATGAAGCTAAAGTTGTCTTATAAAGTGGTTCACCAGCAAGAGTTTGAGAAGTTGCACTAAGAATATTTGCAGCAATGTAATCACCTGCTTGTAATTTTGAAAACGAATTATCTACAGTACTTTGAGTATCAACATTTGGGATAATAACTTTTACTCCACAATCTGCTTTACCAACCATATAATCAGGAGATCGTCTTGAAACCTTAAAACAAAAACGATAAAAATTTTAAAAAAAAACTAATTAATCTTTCTTACTCCTTCAATTAAAACCAATTGTTGTCTTCCAATAAGATTTTCATTATGTTTTAGACCAACTTCACGAAATACAGAAGCCAATTCATTTGCTCTTGCCTGTTTAATATCTTCGGGAACATCATCAACAAGACGACGATGAGCACGAGTTTTTTCACGCATACTGTAAGGAAATACAAAACAAAAATAATATCCAACTTGACGAATTAAATCCAAGGTTCGTTGATGTGCTTCATGAGTTTCACCACAAAAACCAGCAATAAAATCAGATGTAAGACTTACATTTGGAATAATTTCACGAATTTGTGTAACTAAATCTAAATATAATTCTCTTGTATATCCACGTCCCATTGCATCAAGAACTTGATTATCACCACTTTGTGCAGGTAAATGAAGTTGATTACAAATATTTTTTCTTTCTTTTATTAAAGATATTACTGGTAATGGAAAATCTTTTGGATGAGGAGATGTAAATCGAATTCTCATTTCTGGATCAACATCAGAAACTTTTTCTAGCAAAGTTGCAAAAGTTCGTCCACCAGATTTTGGTTTATAAACAGTTTTGAATCCAGCTACTGTAGAAGGTTCAGAAGTGGAAGCAGATACAGAAATTTGTGAAGTATCACGATAACTGTTAACATTTTGACCAAGTAGAATAATTTGTTTAAATCCATCAGCCGAAAGCTGCTTCACTTCTTCAACAATAGATTCTAATGGTCGACTTCTTTCTTTTCCTCTTGTAAATGGAACAATACAATAAGTGCACATATTATCACACCCTCTCATAATTGAACTAAAAAAGAAATGTTTGCGGAATACTGTAAATAAAAAAAGGTTACACATAAGCAGACTTAGTTGCAACATCAGTTCGAACAGGTTGAATATCAGCATAAGTTTCTTCAAATGAAAGTTGAACATTCATTGCATTTTGACCAAATCGGGTTGCTGCTAATAATCGTGGTAAATCTCTATATGCATCAGGTCCAGCAACAAGATCAACAAATTTTGACTTTTCAATTATTCCTTCCCGAATTCGTTCGGCCATACATCCCAAAACACCGACAGTACATTTCTTTGAATTATTTTTAAGCCAATTAAGTTTACGCCAAATCTTTTCTTCTGCCGATTCTCTAATTGAACATGTCATTAAAAGTACAATATCTGCCTAAAATATAATAAATACAGTACACAAACATTTAAAAATTTTTAACATACAGTTTTTTCATCAAAGCCTTCCACATAACCATTTTGAAATAAAACAGATCGAACAATTTCCATATCATTTACATTCATTTGACATCCATAAGTAAGAAATTTAACTAAATAAAAGAATAAGCCTGTAAAATTTAAAAAAAGAGATAAACCTGTTCTTCCATTTCCATTAAAATCTTCTGGATTCAAATATGTGTTGGTTTCATTTGGCGATGGAAATATTTTAGGTTGTCTTTGTTTTATCTTTTGTGCTTCAACAATAAAATGATCAAGTCCAGGACCATCTAAAAATTATGTGGGTAAAAAAAAGTAAAGTGTATCTTACTTCTGATAGCTGCCTTTGTTGAAGCAAATCGAAATATATTAATTATGTTAAATCTTTTTACACCATATTTAAGCATATTAATTTTTAAAAATAATTTTAACGAAAGCATAAAAAGATAAATTTCTGCAACTTTCTTTTATTGTTCAACTTTTGTTTATCAATTTGTTAAAATTCTTAACACGAAAGTGATCTCTTATTCCATTTCAATCTTTTTTATTTTTCCGTGTATTTTTTGGAGTCTCTCTTTTCTCTTTTCATTCACGTCGTTTGCAGCCAATTAGCTCTAACTTTAACATAAATTTCAGGTCATTGAATCAAAGAAGAAGGGATGTAAAAGCCAAAAAAATGCAAAAAATGATAAAAATTGGCCAAAATAGTAAAAAACCGCGTACAATATTCTCTAAACACTTCTCTCTGAAGGCAAAAAATACCATGCACAATAAATGTTGCATATTGTTGCATTAACTCTTGTTTTTTTTATCTTAAGGTATTTTCTCATAACATTCTTGTTTGTACATATCAACGCAGCAAATTTGAGTGATGAACAAGAGAATGACCATCACATAAAGTCACCCCCTCCACCAAAGAAAGAAAAAAGAATCTTTTGTGCCATTTTTATGGTATAACAAAAAAAAATCATCAAGGCTGCTCACATTCGATTTTTTAATCTCATTTTTAATATTCTTTCAGATAGACGTGCCATCTTACAAAATTTTATAACTTGGTTTTTAAAATCGAATTCAATTAAGCTCATTTCTCCAATATTTTTATTCATTTACAGTAAACAATCTGCTCCTGAATGTCTCATAATTTTGAGATTTAAAAAATCTGACACGGATGCAACTATTTTGTTTTAAGGTAAGGATTATTCTTTGATTTCACTGAAAAAAGTACCAAAACTTAAAATTGTCGGCTATTTTTAGTTTTGCCATTTTTGGACAAAAAAAGAAGTAAGGGAAACTCCTTCTTTCGAAATACCTCAAAAAGTTGAAGAAATAAAAATTCCGCCTCCATCAAAGAAACTTCCACCAAAGCATGTACTTTTGGAATACGTATCACCCCAAGAATTTGCCTTTTCTAAACCAATCATAAATTATTTGTTGATAAACGTAAAAGTTGAAACAATTAAAAAATTACAACAATGTTGCCGATATTTTTATTTAAAATTCCATTATAATATTATCGATAATTTATCCATTGCTAGTTATTTTCATAAATATATCTGCACCAATTTCGACACCCGCATTCAAGATTCTGTGATAAAACTTTTAAAAAATGATATATATTTGAATAAGAGCCTGTTCATCAGTAATTGCAATCCTGTAGAAATTTATCCAAAAATTATCAAATGTGATATTTATAAACTCCGGATTGCATTTTGTGAAAACTTTTCAATTAATGATTTTGCCTTTCTTACAAAATCTAGAAATCTTGGACATGTTGAAATATCGGGTTACCTTTATTATCCAGATAAAACAACCAAAGTATCATTAGAAGATATATTTTCATTAATTCCAAATGCTTTTCATTTTAGGTAAGACCAAACTTTTTTGCTTTTTCTTTCAATGCTCAATTATTATCTTAAGTGATCCGAGTAGTAAATCAGTTTGCCAGTAAACGTTTTTTATTGTTTGAACTGTAATCAATTTTCGGTGATCTCAAATGAAAATCCAAAAAAGCCAAAAACCAAAATGTGGGGGGTTACGGTTGTTCAGAATTTTTTATGCTTGTTTATATAATACGTCTTGACTTAAAATTCAGAGATCATTAGAAAAGATTAAAATTAGGAAAAATCTGCCGACGCCGACGAAAACACGATATTTTTTCTGTCTTTTTTAAAAGGCATTTTTCGCATTACTAATTTTTCTCGTGATTCAACAAAAATAAGGATTGCGTTATATTTTTGTAAAATGCTATGGTGATATACTTGTTTTAGGAATGTTCCGTGTATTATCACTTCAAACACAATGCAAAAGATTAATTTAACAAAACGCAATGTTAAACTGAGTTTCTTAGCTTTACGTGTGGACTCTGAATTGCTGGACGTACATCTTTTCAATGATTACATTAATGTAAGTATAATAGACGTGCATTTTCGTAAAGCCCTGATCTGTCAAATAACGGCTTCAGGAAATAGATAACTAAATTTTTTAGAAAATGTTCGTCTTCGATGATACACCCCACAATAAATTATACATCCATTTATCAGGAATGGAAAATGTTTTGCGGCCTCTATATAACTTATTCAAAACATGGAGACCAAAGAGTTCATTGGAACATATTTTTGACGGGCTATTTTGGCTTCTAATTTATTAAGATATCGACCGGCAAGAAACGCTTTTTCCTTTTCTTTCTTTGTCATTTTTTTGGTTAAAGTAAGAAAATAAAATTTTTTTAAAAAATTTTTTTTTACAAGCTACTAATAATTGATTTTAATTTTCTGTGGAAATTATGTAAATTTTTCGATTTCGTTCTCGTAACTCTCATGTTTGCTGCTGGGGTGAATTTTATAAAACAGCAATTGAACGAACGACACTTTTATGTCTAACAAGTCGAGAAATCTCACACATTTGCTCGACATTGTAAAAATAGACATTGTTGACACCAAAATTATGTTCTATTCTCTAGTTCTTTTTTTCAATGAACAAGTATTTTTCCTTTACATTTGCCCAAATTTCTGAAAAACCACGAAATGTTTTGGAACAATAGTCAATTATCATGTCTGGTGGTGGTTTCATTGCAACGGGGTTAATGCTAAAATTTTTAATAAGGCAAAAATGCCTGTGATTTAAATGATATTTTTCATTTACTCCCCCATAAAACCACGCATGAAAGAAATAGTTATAGTATGCTTTTTAGATTAGCATACACGTCAAAAACACTGTATGCTGTTTTTTAAATTTTTTTTATAACAGAATGCAAAAAACAGAGTTTTCGCCTTTAAAATCACTCATTTGATGCAGCGTATAATTTTGTAAAATACTTTTTATTTTATTTTCATAAATATTTTATTAATAGAATGATCCGGCATCTTCTTTCTGATTAGTCAAAACATTCGACAGGTTTACATTAAAAATTTATAGCATTATTTTTGAAACGAAGTACAGTAGCGGCCAATGTTTCCGGCCACTTTGAAAATAATGGCTAATTTTTGTCTGTGGAGACAATTGCAAAACCCATATACAGATTTTATAAAAGTATGCGATTTTTTATTATTTTGGCCAGTTTTTATCATTTTTGCTTTCAAATTTGAAAAAAACGTTGAATTATCCAGAAAAAAATTGTAAATGTTCAATAAAAACTGTAATAAGCACTTTTCTAAATTTTGTATTTCGAAAGCTTGCTGTCTGGGATAATAAGAATGATACAATATTATTGATTTAAAAACATCGTTTTCCAAACACGTCAAAATGTTAATGAATGTAAAATGGCTTATGCCAGATTATTTTACAATTTTTATGTTTAAAACATTTGTTAAGATAAAATGTTTAAACGTCATCCACTAAAAAACGATAGCAGTAATAAAAAATAATATGATTATCTAAAAAAATTTTTTTTGAGAAGATACCAAAAAATTGAATTTGCAAAAAAGAACATTTAAGCTTTGAAAAAGTCATTTCCAATTAAAACATTTGGGTTTAACATTTTTTTATAACCAAAAAAAAGCAGTAATTAAAAATCAATTTCAAAAAATTTGTTTTTTTGTTCTTTGTTTTTTCAAAATTTTAAATATGCAAATTTATTATGATTTTTATTATTCATTTTGAAGTCAAAAACACTTTTTTCTGAAATTCATTTCATTCATTTTTTCTTGTTGCACATGCGAAAAGCATGTCGACTTCATCGCATATTTCATTAACTTCAATTTCTGCAATTTCTGGTGGTGCCGCATATTTAACTTTTTCTCCTCGAAATAATTTATCATCATTGAATATTTTGGTTTGTTTTTTTTTTTCGTTGAATAAAGTCTTTTTATCCAATATTTCTGAAATTTTACTGTGAAAAATTCAAAGATTGTTAAAAATATTTGCCAATTTTTTAGGGTCGTAAAATTGCTGTTGGAGTAATGGTTTCTGGTGCAATTGGATGGATAATTTATTGGTCATTTAATAAAAAACCTGTGGTAAAAAAGAAAAATGTTTTACCAAATTTAACAACAATTCGTGAACGTCAAACATCAAAGAAAACATCATCATCAAAAGTAAGAGCTTTTTACGTTTTTGCATGGTTTTACATCTAACGCTGACATCCTTTTTATTTCTTTTATATTGTTTCATTATTTTTAGTTGCTTCCATCTGCTCCATCAATTTTTTTACCAACTCAAGAAATTTTCGTCCCTAAAACTGAAGCACCAGCAAAGATTATTTGGGAATGGTGGAGGCTTTATACTAAAGTGAAACGTTTACTCCAAGTAACTATTTTTACATTATTAAATTCATTTTAAATTTTCTTTTTTAGGTTACTAATCAAGAAGCTGTTTTGCATGCTAAAGGTGAAGAACTACGAACTGCCAAACAGCGTTTACAAAAACGTGAAACTGAAGTTGAAGAACTTCAAAAACGTGTTGATCAACTTAATGAAGAACGATCTTTATTGCAAGAACAACTTCAAAATGAATCGGAAGAACGAAGCGAAATTGAAGAACTGCATGAAAGAGCTAAAATTCGTATTAATGAACTTAATGATTTATTGGGTGAAATGCAACAACGGCTTGAAGAGGAACAAAATCGGCTTACAACTTTATCTGAAGAAAAGAAACAGTTACAAATGTCTGTTCGTGATCTTGAAGAACAACTTGAAGGTGAAGAACAAGCACGTCAGAAGATGCAAATTGATAAAGCTAATGTTGATCAAAAACTGAAAATTGCTGAAGAAAAGCTTGCACAAACGAATGATACTCTTGAAAGAGCTTTAAGAGAAAAGAAGGTTGTCGAAGAAAGAAGTCAACAACTTGCTGCTGCTTTACTTGATGAAGAAGAAAAGAATAAAAATTCAAACAAAAAACTTTCCAAAGGTGATCAAATTGTTCAAGAATTGCGTGATGAAATTGATAAAGAACACCGTTCTCGTCAAGCTTTGGAAGAAGCTAAAAGAAGATTGGAAAATGATATGCGAGAGCAAAAAGATCTTTTGGATCAAAAGCTTACTAAATTGGAGGAACTCAATCAAGCAGTAATCCGCTGTGATGAAGATTTGCATAAAGCATTGGCCAAAAGTGATGAAGATGCTGCGACAATTGCTCGTTTGAACAAAGAGATTACTGAATTGAAATATCAAATTGCTGAACTCATTGAAGATCTTGATATTGAAAAAGATGCACGATTGAAAGCTGAAAAGTTACGTCGTGAACTTCAAGATGAATTGGAACAAGTTCGAACAGAAGTTATGCAAGCAGCTGATCGTACTGAACTTGCGGTTGATCTTCAAAAAGAAAAGGATAACAAGCTTGTTTTGATTTCTGTTAGTTTTTTTTGTTTCAAACCTTTTTTTAACATATTTTTAATTTTTAGAACGAAATTGAAGAACAGAAGAACCAGTATGAAACCCGAATGGAAGAGCTTCGTTCAAAAATGCAACGTCAGTTGGAAGAAAGTCGTGAAGAAGTTGAACAAATTAAGCGACAAAAAGCACAAGTTGATAGAAATTATGAACAACTTAAATCACAGAAAGAAGAAATGGCTTATGAATTGGCAAGTGTTCAAGCTACCAAAGGTGATTCTGAGAAAAGAAGAAAGCAAGCTGAAAGTGTTGCAAGTGATTTAAGTAACCGTTTTGCTGATCTTGAAAATGCTAAAGCTGCCCTTACTGAACAATACATGAAGTTGCAGCAAGAAGTTGATATGATGAATAAAGACAAAGAAGAAGATGAACAAGAAACAAATGCTTTGCGTCGTAGAATTGCTTCTTTGGAACTTGATCTTGCTGAAGCCCAAGCTGTTATTCAAGCTGAAACAAAAAGCAAATTTGGTATTCAAACAAAGATACGTGAATTGGAATCAGATATGGTTACGTTGCAATATATCTTGGATGAAACTCAACTGGCAAAGGATAACACTGAAAAAGAAAATCGTTTTCTTAAAGATAAACTTGAAGATTCTGAACGCCAACAACGGCTATTGCAAGGAGATCTTGATGAAGTTGTAAGTTTATATTTTCTGATATTTTTACTTACATATATTTTATTCCTTTTTAGCTTTCAAACAATGATGAAGCAGGCAAAAGTGTTCAGGAACTTGAAAGACTTAATCGCAAAATGGAACAAGAAAGAAATGAACTTCGTGCTCAAATTGAAGATCTTGAAGATGGCCTTTTAATTGTTGAACAAAGTCGATCTGGTTTAGAAGTTTCATATCAAACAATGAAATCTGAACATTATCGTGCTTTAACTGAAGTTGAAGAAAAGCATCGTCAACTTATTACACAATGTCGTGATTTGGAAGCAGAATTGGAAGTTGAAAAGCGATTTCGTGGAGTTGCAATTAAGGACAAAAAGAAGGTCGAAGTTCAGCTTATTGAAGTTGAACGTCAATTGGAAATTTCAAATCGTTTAAAGGATGACTGCGACAAAGAACTTAAAAAGATTCAGCAGATGCTTAAAGATGAACAGCAACAAGTTGAAGAAACTCGAACTGCTCGGGATGGAACTTTGGAACAATTGCGTAAAACTGAAAAGAAATTACGTAATAGTGATGCAGAAGTACAGCGTTTACGAGAATTGACTGAAGAATTGTTACAACAAAAACGAAAACTTGAAAGTCAACGTGATGAATTAGAATCACTAAAAATGCGTCCACCTTCATTATCTCCAGTAAGTGTTTTTAACTTGGATTTTCTTTTCTCTTATTTTTATTATTTTATTATTTTAGTTGCATCCAATTGCTCTACCTTCTTTAATTGCTTCAACTCAAGAAATTGCCTTACCAAAAGTTGAAAATATTGAAGCACCACCAAAAACTGCAGAAAAGAAAATTGAACGATTACCAAAACAACCGGCAGTATGTTTACAAAATTTATAAAATTATTTTTTGCAAAGTTTGATATATATTTTTTATAGGTATGTTGTGATCGTGGAGTTGAAGGAATGGGTGATGCAGAAAAATATAGTGATGATGCAACAATGCCAAATTTAATTCAACTAATGAATTTTCCAAAACCAATTATACATCCAATGTCATATAAACATCATTCACCAATTGGTTTGTTTTTATTGTTTACAGTAATTTATAAAGTTGATATTTTTAGAAGAACAAACACAATTATCTGCAGATTCAAAATTTTTTTATTATAGAACTAATCGAAAAGCAGATAAATGGTTGCCTCGTCCTCCAGAGCGTGCAACAATGGTAGGACATCGTATGAGTATTAATCGTGTTATTTTTCATCCAATCTACACTCTTTTTGTTTCTGGAAGTGATGACACATCCATTAGAATATGGGATATTTTAACTGGTCGATGTGAACGTGCACTTACTGGCCATACAGATGCTGTGAAAGATCTTGCTTTCAATGCAAAAGGAAGTCAACTTTTATCTTGTTCATCCGATATGACTGCAAAACTTTGGGATTTTGGTCAAACTTATAGCTGCTTAAGATCATTTGCTGGACATGATCATTCTATTACTACCGTTGCTTTCGCTGCTGGTTAGTTTGTTTCTTTTTGTGCCATTTGATTTGTTGCTTTGAGATTATTTTTTATGTTATATGTTTTAGATAATATGTTTTTAACTGGATCTCGTGATTCTCTTATAAAACTTTGGGAGCCTGAAACTGCTCGATGTATTCATAGTTTTCGTGGTCATGAAGATTGGGTGCGCATGATTCGACTAAATTCAAATTCAAGATATCTTGCATCATGCAGTAATGATAAAGTAAATTTTTAAAAAGCATTTTTTTATATTTAATGCGTCTTTTTTAGATTGTTAAAGTATGGAGTATGGAAAATAAAGCTTTAGTTATTGATTTGCGTGGACATGATCATGTTGTTGAATGTGTTGCTTGGGCTTCTGATGCTACTGTTAATGTTATGCGAATTCCTGAAAGTATAGATATTGATGTATTAATTGAAGGGCTTCCACTTGTTTTGGCATCTGCCGGTCGTGATAAATCTATTCGATTATGGCATGTTAATGTTGGAGCTTGTCTATTTATTATTGATGATCATGGTAATTGGGTTCGTGGATTAGTCTTTCATCCTCTTGGAGGCTTTTTAATTTCTGTCGCTGATGATAAAACAATGCGTACATGGGATATGGTAAATCAAAAACAAATTAAATCAATACATCCACATAATCAATTTGTTAGCAGTGTTGGTATGTTTTTTTTATATTTTTCGGTAATTATAATTGTCATTAATTTTTTTTAGATTTTCATCAAACTCAACCTTATGTTGTCACTTGTTCTGCTGATTCAACTCTCAAACTCTGGGAATGTCTTTAATCTGCTTTTATTTATTTCTTGTAATTTGATTATGTTTTGAATTTGTAAATAATATAATGTTGAATAAAAATAATAGTTGCAAAAGTATAACAGCGTTTTACCATATGAGTAAGGCTTTTTCAACAAATTTCACGCGTATTTTGGCATGGTGCTATCATTTCCCTTCGAGTTGTACTTAAATTTTGCTTAAAATATTTTATTTTGTTTAGTACATTATTTCAAAAACCGTTATCTACTTTTATATAGATTCCAGTGCATTATTTCAAATTGTCCTGGAATTCTGTAAGGAAACTCATGGTATAAATTAAATTGTTTTAAAAAAAATTCTCTATTTTAATTCTTCTCTCCCAGACTTGTCTGCCTAGGCAAGGCATTGAATGCGCACGCACAAGGCACACAAAAAAAGCATGCTCGAGGCACGTTGCATTTTTTGTGTGCGCACTGAATGCCTTGAGTATGCGCATTCAATGCTTTTATAAGGCATACAAAAGGCATTCAATGCTTTTTACATGCGCATTTAATGCCAAACCTAGGCATACAAATATATTTTTTTTTTACTTCTGGATTATTATTGATACTTCAAAATGCTTCATATTTTCAGATTATATTCTGATTTTTTTGCTTTTAAAGTTTTTACAATCAAAAATAAAAGATTATAGTTGATTATAAATACTCAAAAAGCAAAAAAAATCGAATGTAAACCGAAAAATGGAGCAAATTGAAGCATAGATATAATTCATTCATAAAAACCCCGTAAAAAAAGTTGAATCCCTGCAACATACCAAACAGGAATTCCCTGAAACAAATCCCCAATGTTAAAAGATAAATAAACTCTGAAACTTACTAACAGAGATTCCTGAAAATATAAAAAGATTAAAAATAAATCCTATAACATACCAAATAGGCCTATTAATAGGAAAAGCTGAAAACTATAAATACATGTTAAAGATAAAAACTTCTGCAACATACCTAACAGAAGCTTCTGAAATAAAGTTATTAGACACTAATAAGAAAAGAAACCTGCAACTTACAAACAGGGTAGCTGAAATAAAAGTATGATTAGAGTGAAGAACAAAAGATAAAAGTATGGATAAACAACCATTAAAAACACATTTTACAAAAAATTTATTTCAGAAACAAAACAAAAAAACAAGTAGTAGCAAATTAAATATATTGAAGGATTCAACAACCTTTTTTCGCATAAATATAAAAACTTTATTCAAGAAAAAAAAGCAACAGATAAAGAAAAGAAATAACTTAGAAGGATTTGAACCTTTTAACACATATATTAAATAAATTTATTAAGAAATACAAAAAAATATACAGCAATAAAAGTGTAAAGATATTTGATCGTTTTAACGAGTTTAGCGGATAAAATAAATAAGTTTACTAAAAACACAGAAAATAACAATTTTATAGTAAAGTAATGAAATTTATTGAATTACAATAAAAACAAATAAATTATAACGGGTATGAAACAAGTACTGTACAAAAAAAGAAAAACAGATATACAAAAAAACTTAAATAAAGTGAAAATGAGTTTTAATTAGTATTTTCATCATCGGCGGTAATTCCAGACGGTCCAGGATGTGGTCCAGATTCAGATGTTGCAACAGCAGCAGGAGCTGCAGTTGGTGTTGACGGTGCAACAACAGGATAAAAATTTCTTTTTTAAAGATTCTTTCGCATACGATTAAAATCAATTGGTTGTGAAACAGTATGATAATATTCTAGTAATTCACATTTTCATGGAAGCTGAATAAGATCTAGCGAAACTTGACGACCATCACTAAAATTATGTCATTTTTTAAATTACCGTATCTCAATAAAAACATACCTATCAGAATATCCAATTAAAGTTTGGAGTGAAGTTGAAAGTTGTGCTTGAAAATGATCATCTCTTGGCTTCTTTTTGGGTGGCCCACGTCGTTTTTCATCTGATTCATCATCTTCTTTCACGAGCTGCTACAAGAATCTTTTCTTCAGCTGAATTGACAGTAATAAATCGAAGAACTCCAACTTCTTTCCTTTGTCCAATTCGATGTGCACAATCTTGTGCTTGCATATCTTGATATAGATTCCTATAAAAAATAAAATTAAAAAACATTAAACAAAAAAGATCTTACCAATCAGAATCAAAGATAATTACAGTATCTGCTGTTTGAAGATTAAATCCAAGACCTCCAGTTCGGGTTGAAAGCATAATAAGAATATATTTTGAACCGGGGAATTAAATTCTTTTAACATTGCATCACGTTTATCATGCTTTGTTGAATCATCCAAACGAAAATAAATAACTCCTAAAAATTAAATTAAATTAATTTTATATTAAACTTATAAAAAAAATAAACCTTTATGATTTAAGTAATTGGATAGTCTTTCCTAATCCCATTTCACCTGCTAAGATTCCATCCAAATTATTATTGTATGTATAATGATATTCATTATCATCAGAATCAGATGCAACATTTCGAGAAACCATTTCATATCCATAATCCATTTCAAGCCATGCTTCAAGTTCATCTTATTTTGGAGTTTCTTCAGGTTAAAGAATTTCTCCTGTTGCAAAATTTTTAATGATAACATTTATTTCATCATCATCTAAAAAAAGTAAATATTATGTGTCTAGAAAAAATGAAAGTCTTACTTTCAATACATAGCTTTTCTTGCAGCATCACGTTCTTCTTTTTTACGCTTCTTTTCAACTTGTTGATGTTGTGGTAATTGTCCAGTTAAACTTTTTTTTAACATATTCATCTGTTTGTTCCAAAAGACACACCAATCGTTTATCTTCTTTTTTATCCAATAATTGCCGATATCCTTCTTCATCTTCTGCCATTTGTTTCATTAGCCGAAGCTTTGCATTCTTTTCTTTTTCTTTTTTGTCGTTCCTTTTCACTATTTGCATGTTATGTTGCAATTGCTTTACGATTTACAACAAATATTTTAATGAAATGTAACAAAATCACGAGATGCTTGAATAACAGATTGTAAGAGGTCTGATAAATTAACTATTATTTAATAGTTAACAATATTTATTTTATATTTATATCTTTTCTTTTTATTGCAAGTATTTTTCTACAACAGGCACTGAATGCGCACTGACTGCCTTGAGTATGCGTAAAAAAAATTGAATGCCTCCCTTTGCAGTTTGTGCGCACTAAATGCTTTTTACGCATGCTCAAGGCAGTCAGTGCGGAAGGCACACAGTTGAGTCTGGGCTCTTTTTATTATGGCATTGTGTGATATCGCACTTTTATTTTATTTCAACATTCAGATATTGCGTGCAGCTTTTATTTGAAGCTACAGTATGCTTTCATTGTCTTTTCTTTTTTTATGTGCATTACAGTATAGCACCTTTAAAGTTTTTATAACTTTTTTGTATCACAACGATTTTTGACGAACAAAACATTTTTTATCGAAATTTGTTTAATTTATTCTTTTATTTCGAGTTCATGCAATTTATTGCTTTCTACGCATAACTTTCATTTAAAAAAGAAAAACAAATTTAATTTTTTCTTCAAAGCAAATTAATTATCTGTAACTTTAAAGTTACGGAATTGAAACCAGTTTGCTCAGGGTTGTCAAATTCCAGGAAAATTGGGAAATTTTCCGAGAAATTTCCCGCTATTTCACATAAAATTGCAAAAAGATCGATCAAGTCCAGGACCATTTAAAAATTATGTGGGTAAAAAAAAGAAAAGTAAAGTGAATCTTACTTCTGATAGCCGCCTTTGTTGAAGTAAATCGAAATATATTAATTATGTTAAATCTTTTTACACCATATTTAAGCATATTAATTTTTAAAAATAATTTTAACGAAAGCATAAAAAGATAAATTTCTGCAACTTTCTTTTATTGTTCAACTTTTGTTTATCAATTTGTTAAAATTCTTAACACGAAAGTGATCTCTTATTCCATTTCAATCTTTTTTATTTTTCCGTGTATTTTTTGGAGTCTCTCTTTTCTCTTCTCATTCACGTTTGTAGCCAATACATACGAACATGAACATTTCAAATGAAAAAAGAGAAGAAAATTGTTTGTTGTGTTGTTTTCTTTCCCCCTTATTTTATTATCAGCTAAAAGTTTATATTTATATGTGGTATAACCCCAAAGAATGGAGTTAATATAACATTCTACATATTTGTTTATTGTTGTTTTTTCTTATATGACGCAAATTGTTGTAAATTTACTTTAATACGGCTTTTGGATTTATATTTTATCCATTGGCGTTTTGTACCCCTCCCACATTTTCGAGCTGCATTTAAATGTCTTTCACGAATGTTAGTCGTTAACTAACTAACTAACTAACTTACTACCTTTTCTAGTTCATAAACATTTTTATTATTTCTTTTTTCCTTTTCATTATGGATGAAGCTACCAAAAAGTCACTCAAAGAAATTCCTTTACTAAAAACAAATGCTGGTCCACGTGATGGTGAGTTATGGATGGCTCGATTAAAGGAAGAATTTGAGGCATTAATTGCATTTGTTAATAATAATAAAAATAATGGAAGTGATTGGTTTTGTCTTGAATCAAATGCTGATGGAACCCGATGGTTTGGAAAATGTTGGCATTTTCATAATATGATTAAGTATGAATACTGTACTATTATCCCCTTTTAACCCTTTTTTAAAGATATGAATTTGATGTTGAATTTGATATTCCTATTACATATCCCAAAACTGCACCTGAAATTACTTTGCCTGAACTTGATGGAAAGACGTCGAAAATGTATCGAGGCGGAAAAATTTGTTTAAGTGATCATTTTAAGCCATTATGGGCACGAAATGTTCCAAAATTTGGTATTGCACATGCATTTTCACTTGGACTTGGGCCATGGCTTGCCGTCGAAATTCCAGATCTTATTGAACGAGGACAATTAAAACCCAAAGCTTAAAGCATATTATTATTTATACATATATCATTGATTGTTGTTGCAAATTTTTTTAAAATTTTAATTTATTCAAAAAAAAAAACAAACAGATTTATATCCTTTTGAAAAAATGAAACGTTTTATCCTTTATCCGTTTATGTTATAATTTTATTGGGTTTATTACCATAATATACTTTCATGTTTAATTTATGATTATTTAGTTTCTAAATTTTTTACTTCTAGTTTTTTTCAGAATGGATTATTGAATTTTGTACATAGCAGACAAAATGAAGCCAAACGGTTTTGGCCAACGCCAACTTTCGGAGGTACTTTTGTGTTTTTTTACGTCAAAATGTATCTTTAATCCCTTTTTGCTTGTAGGATTCTGGTAATAACAGAAAAAAACAGTTGGCTCGCAGTGATGCAACTTGTATTGAAGAACCACCGCGTCCTGCAACCGCTGGTCGTCCACCATCGGTGTTTTCACCTTCGGAAGCTCCATGTTTGTTTATTTCTCTTTTTTTGTTTGATGACGTAGTTTTTTTTGTTTCCATTTTTAGGGTATACGGATAAAACGGGGATAAATCTTATTCAATTTGTAAGAAATACTCTTCACAAAAATCCAAAGGATCGTGAAATGATGTTATCCCTTGAGAAGGATATGAGAGCATTTATTCAAGACGTCGAAAAACGTGCATTACGCTTTCCTAAAATGTCATCATATAATCGGATGTTAATTCATCGGGCAGCTGCATTTTTTGGACTTGATCATAATATTGATAATTCTGCAAGTTGCGTAATTTGCACAAAAACGCCAAAAACAAGAATGTACGTTAATGCACTACTGTAAAAAGCATAACAAAAAGAAATTTTTTAGTCCAGAAATTGATTTTACATCATTAATTGATGGAAATATTTATACGGATCATATGTTACGAAATCAATATCCACGAAGATCTGCACAAAGTTTTGATGAATGTTATACTCCATCACGTGGAACACGGCGACAATACCGTAATGCACATTCAAATAGTCTTGATTTAACACGTCGTGGAAATTCAATTGAAATTGAATCACCTTTTATGGGTCAACCTCAAATGATTCAGGATAGCTATGGTGTTCCAAATGCAAATATTACGTATCAAACAACACCATATTCAGGGCCACCAATTTGTGTTCCATATGTTTGTAAAGAAAATCCTTTACAAGAATACGGAATTGAAAGTCAAAAAAGTGAAGATGGAACTGAACAACGAAATACCAGTAGTACCAATACTACAACAGGTGTACCATCAGAAGAAGGGGAACAATTTCATTATCTTCAACCAATTTATGATCCAACATATTTTACATCTTTACATAATCAAGCTACAACCTATCATGCAACACCTGGTGTTCCGGTTGGATATATTATTTATCAAGATAATAATGTTAAACTTGTTCCACAAGCCGATGTTTCAAGCCTGGCAAATCAATTTAATGCTCTTCAATTAAATAATACTGGAGGTGGAGGAGGAATTCCACAATCACCACAAACTCCCTCAATGCCTTACAATACACCAACACCGCCAAATGCATATATTTCTCCTGCCAATCCTCGTGGAATTCCATATGCAACATTAGAAGGTGGATCATATTCATCACCACCAATGAATCCACAAACAAATATTGCATATATTTCATCAAATCCTGAATCTCCTGGTATTGTATATCAGATGCCTGTTGGATCATGTGGGATGACATACGCTACACCACAACAATCACAAGATCCATCAATGGCATTCCCATATCCAGGATATCCAAATACAATGTATCTACCTATGTACACAATGCTTCAAAATGTTGTGCCGGCACAACAATATCTTCCATCTTCATCTGCTCCTCCCCCACCGCCACCACTTCTTCCTCCCTATTTTCTTCCTCCTCAATATGACGCTTCAATGCCGGGTTCGAGCGGTTCAAATATTAATTAATTAGGTTTGAACATCTTTTTAATGATAAAAAAAACAAACATCAAAGCTTTTCTCCCACAAATAATTTTTTTTCTTTATCTTTTTTAAATAATTGTATTAGGAATCTCTCTCTCTCTCTTTTAAATTGATGCAACTTTCTTTCTTTTTTAAAACAAAATTAAATACTTTATTAAAATTGGCCAGCGGTTAGAATCTTGTTTAGTGTACCTCAAAAAATCTCTATTTTTTTTAAAAATCCGGTGTAAAAAAATATAATTCTAGACGTGTGATAAAAATTTTTATTTAAAGAAACCCATTATATAGGTGATTAGAATTTTAGTCAAATATACTTTTACTTTCTCTTGTCTCATTTTTGCTTTTTTACTGGTTCTTTTAGTCTTTTTTTAAAACTTTCTTTCTTTCTATCCGGTTGCTTGATGCATGACTGATATCAAAATTTTTATATATTTAAATTCTTTTTATAATATAATTAATTAAATTTTAAATTTTAATTAAAAGCCATTTATTGGTTTTTTTTCTTAATGCAGATATTAAAATAAAATGACTGTGGAGGAGATCTAAATTTGTGAAATTTTAAAGCATACATTTAAAAAAAACAAAAATTAGACATTATTTGTTTCTTTGTTTCCTTAATCGAAGAAATAGTATTAAAGATGTTACAAAGAAGAATACAAATCCAAAAGTTATCACAATAATTACAGAAGAAAGAAAGACTGTCGAAAAAAGAGATAAACACATATGATTGTTTGATGTTTCAGAAGCATCTTTTAAAGCTTGATGATGATCTTCATTTTGAGATGAATTTTCTCTTTCATCATCTTTTAAATTTACTTTAATATCATTAAAAAGTGGGATGCTATCAACATTTGCAGTAATTAATTCACGCTTTGAAAGATATCTTTTGTTTGTATTATTATTCGTTTGGCATAATTCTGGGAAATTATAATTTGGTGAAATATCAACCAAACATGAAAAATAAACATCATCAGGACCAGGAAATTTAAATGCTGTTAATTTAAAGAAATAAATAATTGTTTTTTCATCTCTTTCACGTTGCATTTGTCCAAGTATTTGTGAACTTACACCACAACTAAAAAATTGTTTATTTAAATAAAATTTTGAATAAATGCAAACCCTGCTTTATCAATCAATTCTATTCGAGTTGTACCAGGGCCATCAGATGCATAACAAGAATGAACAAATATGTTATATTGTTTTATATCTAAAAAATTACAATTAAAAAATTTTTAAATTATTTTTTATACAGTTACCTTTTGGAACATCTTCACTTCTAATCACTAATGTAATTTTATCACCAATTTTAACCGGATTATTTACAGTATTTGATCTTGGTCCATCTCCCTCCTGAATTTCTAAATAAACATTCCCCAAAGCTTCAGTTTTATTTACTTGTTGGGTCGCATAAATTCTTACGGGTTCTGTGGAAGAACTAAAAATTATTTTAAAATTTGTTCTAAAATTTAAAAAGTAATTAAATCACGTACTGAATGGGCAATTTTTTTGTAAAATTACTTTCATTAATACTATTTTCGTCATTGATTATTGAATTTGTGTTTTGTTGTGTCGTTTCAGG
This sequence comes from Panagrolaimus sp. PS1159, assembly GCA_963922195.1. NCBI lineage: Eukaryota > Metazoa > Nematoda > Chromadorea > Rhabditida > Panagrolaimidae > Panagrolaimus > Panagrolaimus sp. PS1159. Next base: position 1,449,310 of record CAWUHW010000003.1, read on the forward strand.
TATAAATGGAGAAGGCTTTTGATTGTTGCTGCTGCTGTGGTAAAAATTTGAAGAGCTTTGAAGTGGTGGAAGTGATTGCATCTTTCGTTCTCCAATTGACTCTGGTGTGAATGGTGAAGGAGGCGATGGAACAGGAGAAATTGGTGGAACAATTGAATTTGATTGCTGTTGTTGGTTCCATTGCCTTTCATTTGGAGAATTCTAAAAATTTTTTAAGTCAAAAAAGTTGTAGCTACATTATATTTTTTTTACCAAATTTGTCGGAATGATTGATTGACGTTGTGGTAAATATGGATTGAATGATGATGATGTTAAAGGGATAGGATTTTGTTGTGAATTAATTCCATTGTTTTGATATGGTGGTAATGGGGGTAGCGGTGGTAATGGTGACATTGGTGGAAGGGGAGATTGCTGTGGAGCCAATGGAAATGTATTGTGATAAGTTGGAGGAAAAGGCTGTATTGAATTAGGTTGACCCGATTCAGGTATCACTGGTAAATTATTTCCTATTTGGGTCCTTGTTGGATGTCTTCGAATGTCATTTGTTACAACCGGATTAAAGCTTTGCTGTGAATTTCCATTTATCCCCAAAACTGCTTTTGAATGAACAAGTTCACATAAAAATGAGTATTGTCTATCCAAAGATGTTTGGGTAAATTTTTCCATTTGCACGTACACTCGATTTTCAACTGTATCAATAATCTGAAACAAAACAATAAAAAAAGTTTAAAAAACTGATAAAAGCCCAAAAAATGTACCTCTCTTGTGTTTCGTGTAACACGAGTTCCACAACGATGTAACGGAATTGTAAAAAGTACATTTTTCATTTCTTGTGCATTATAATAAATGCATTCATGAACATTTGCATAATTTAATGAATAAATTTTACCAGTAAATATTTGATCAAATTCTATAGAAACTGTAATCCCGTTAAGACCGCACATTGCGCTAACACCTATAATTTTAAAATTGTCAAAACGGAGTTTAAAATATTTTAAATACTGTACCCAAAACAGTTGGCGGCCTTTGACTATATGAAAATTCATTTTGAAATCCATTAACAGCAGTAATCAAAAATAAAAATAGCAGTATCATGCTTCTCTTGAAAAAATTAAAAAGAAGACATCATATATAATATTATTACTTTCTTCGAAAATAAAAAATAAATGCTTGCCCTAAATTTTAAGAATGAATAAAAAAATTTCAACAATGCTACAGGCAATCGAAAAGAATCTTTTCTTTAAATTTGAATTGCCGATGAAAGAAACAATCAAGCTCGTATATAGTCTTCTTTTATTTCATAAAAAAAATTTTTTATTCGACCTATACAATTGCTTTTCTACCTTTTACGTTATTATCGTCAGCAAACACAGGTCGTCGTCATGATGACTTGCCCCATAACCCTCAAACTTGAAAAAAAAGAAATATCCTCATTTTTCTCCATTTTTGCACACACTTTGAGCTGTAATTATTTCAATGACCTTGGAAGTGACTTATATATTTATATATATTTTTTTCACAATGCTTCAACGATCATAGAGAGAAACAAAATCTAATAGATGGTGTCAATATTTAAGTTTTTTGTCATTGTCAAAAAAAGGATGCTTTCTTTGATGTTTTAAAAAACTTTATTTTAAAAGAAAAAATTACATAAAAATGTTTCATTTTGTAACAAAAAAAGTATTTTAATCAGATAAAAAAAATGTAAAAAATTATATTTTGTTTTTAAAAAAAAAGTAACATAAAAATGATTTTAAAAATAACTTTTTTTCTGCTTTCGTTTTAAAGCGTTAAACAATTTTTTCTTTCGTCCCCAACATTTGAAAGACGTGATCCAAAAAAAACAATAACAACATGATCATGATTTATATAAGGCACATTTAAGATGCAACAATAATAAACAAAAAAGAGTAGCCCGTAATTGGGAAATAGATATAAACTTTTTTTTAAAAAAAGAAGATGAAGGAAAAAAGAATATTATTAACGAAAGATCCATGATAAAATTTTTTAATCATATTTTTTGCATTGATGATAACGGGTATATTAACAGAATACAAATAATAGCAGTATTTTTTCATCGGGAAACAAGGGTTCAGGGGTTTTTGCAGTGCAAATATAAAAATTTCAATTGGCTTTTTTTAAAGGAAAAGTGATAGAAAAGTTATCATTGAGCAATAATAACGTATATATCAGAGAATGAGAGAAAAAAGCAAAATGAGTAAAAAGTTAAATAAATGTATAAAAATTTTTAGATGAGCAAAGATATAAAAAGTGACAGATATTTTTAATTTCAAAAAAGGTCATGTAAAAGCATTGTTGATAAATCCCACTAAACACATATAATAATAATATATCAATAAATTTATAATAATAAAGGCTTTTATAAAAATTTGTAAATACTTTCTTTCCTTTTTTATATTTTCTTTAATTATAATAGGCACGTCTTTGACTTCGAGGTTTATGTGTTACAGGTGCATTCATTTGTTCTAATACCGATGGAGCAATATATGTAAAACCTTCAAATGGATTTAATGACATTGGTCCTGGACCTTCACATGGTGAATCAACTGCAGGCATTTCAGTAAATTTTGTATCAAAAAGACTTGCATCATCATCAGATTGAATATTTGGTTTAAAAGGTGGTTCAAGCTACAAAAAGGCAACGTTTTTAATTTTGATATTTGAAAAGATTAAATTTTCTTACTTCACGACGATAAACACTATCCCAGTTCATGTAACGGAAGAATGCATGCTCTTTAATATCATCTGCATCAGCTGGCCCAGAACCTAATCGAGTTTCAACATGACGCTTCAATAAACGTTTAATAAAATCTCGAGCTTCTGCAGATAAATATGCCGGAAGTGATAACCGACTTTTAAGAATTTTATCAATTGTTTTTTTACGATTTTCTGCTGTAAATGGTGGACCACCAGTAAGCATATCAAAGGCAAGTGCACCAAGACTCCACCAATCAACTGAAACGTATCTTTTAAGACGTCACCTTTTCGAGTTATAAGATACCCACTGGGTATCTTATAACACAAAAAATCTATCTTATAACTCATTGTTACCCACCTGCTCTTCCATGCCCAATCCGCATAAGAATTTCTGGTGCCATGTATTCAATTGTACCTTAAAAATGATTTTGTTTTTTGACTTTATCAAAATAGAATTTAAATAATCTTACCACAAAATGTATGTGTTTTTTGGTCACCTTCAATAGATTCCTTACACAAACCAAAATCAGTAAGTTTTACATGACCTATAAAAAAGATTACAGTAATCCCTTAAAGTCGCATTTGTTTCTGTATGAAACAAACCTCGAAAATCTAAAAGGATATTTTCTGGTTTTAAATCACGATAAATAATTCCTTGTGAATGTAAATGTTCTAAAGCAACAACAATTTCAGCAAGATAAAATGTTGCAGCATCTTCCATTAAAATTCCTTCACGTTCAAGATGAACAAATAATTCTCCACCACTTAAATATTCAAGAATCAAATACAATTTTCCTCCTGTTTGAAATGCATAAAGTAAATCACAGATAAATGGGCTCTACAAAAAAGGATTATAGTCTTGGGATGTTAAAAAAGAATAAGTAAGTAATTACCTTAACAGCTTCAAGAATGTTTCGTTCCGCTTTTGTATGTGCGGTATCTTTTTGATTACGAATTAAAGAAGCTTTTTTAAGAACTTTCATAGCAAAAATGCGATCTTTATCAGCACCAGTAATTTTACGAACTTGTAAAACTTTACCATACCCGCCTTTTCCAAGTACCCGAAGTAATTGAAAATCTTGTGGTCCAACTCTTGTATTTGGGGGATTAATCATTTCTTCACCTATTTCAATGGCTTCAACTGCTGGATCAGCACTACAAAAAATTTTTTTCCCAAAATTTTTAAAAAAAAGAGGGATAATATTTACATAAATGAAGAGCTTGGTGGAGCTGAATCAATTGTTCCATCAGCAATATTATCGTATTCATGATCCTCTTCCATCATATATGTTGATGGATCATCATCATTTCGATGATTCATTTTTTGAGCTGATCCGCTATCATCAAGTTCAAGATCGAATATGGCAGCCATTTCTAAAAGAAAAGAAATATATAAAAAATGACAGCCGCTAAAAATGATAAAAATAAAATAATCTTTGAAAGGATTTTTTTTGGTTAAAAAAGAGTTTCAAAAATCAAACATCCAAATTGCACAAGATTAAGAAATTATTGAAAAAACAATAATAATAAAAAAATAAACAAAAGTAACGGTAGTAATTGTAGTACAAAATTGTAGCAGTTACAGTAAATGTAGTATTAATAATTTTTAAAAAATAAATAAAAGTGGCGAGACATTTTTCAAAAAAAAAAAACTTATATAAAATATAAAAATTTTGTTTCCAATCACAGAGGTGACAATTGAAAGGGAAAAGGGGGGAGAAAAAAAGAGCGAAACAAAGCAACAGGCGGCAAACAATATAAATGATGACGAGAAAAAATGGGGAAAGAGAGGAGGGAGACCAATGTTCGGGTATTGATTGACTGAACAATTCTTTAATGTCATTCAAAACCAAATTTCTGCGCAAAAAATAACATTTGATTAAAACAAAAAAAGAAGAAAAAATTATCAAGATGATAAGCCAAAAAAGGGATGAAAATGCAAAATAAAAGGCATCCGTCTGTTAAAAAGGCATAAGCTTTAAAGAAAAAAGAGAGAAGCGATCAAATGATGGTTAAAAGCATAGACAAAACAACGTCGAAAATGAAAGGGAGTTCGTCTCAATTTTCTTTCTTCTTTGAATTTTTTTCTTCTTTCCTCCCAAAAAATGCTATACATTCAAACGTTATATTAAAAAAATGCGTGTGCGGTTGTATGTCGTTATTGTTGTCGGCATTTTGTCTTCGACGTTTTACTGGACACACTTGCGCTTATACATATAAATTGTTTTGTTTTTTTTTCTTATTTTTTTAACTAATAAAGAGCGGCCAAGATAAAAAAAGAGTGGTTGCGTGAAGCGGGAAAAATGAAAGACTCCTTTTTTTATAATAAAAAAAAAATGCTGCGCAAAAAAGGAGTTTTTTTGCAAAAAAATGATTAGTTGCGTGAAAATTGCTCAAAAGATTCTTAAAATTGTTGCATGCTGCTTCTGACGCGTAAAAGGAAAAAAGTCCAACATTTTTTTCTTAGTTATATTCAAGGCCTTTTAGTAGTTTTTATATACAAATAATGGTCTTTAAAAAATGTAACAAAACGGCTGACTAGCCACAAAGAAAAAAAGGGAAAAGAATTTGTTTTGGTATATGAAATTCTTGCTCTTTCTTTTTTAAAAACAAAAAAAATTTGCTATCGGTCAGACGACATTCGCCCAGACATTAAGGAAAAACCAAAATTGTCTAGCTATCTTTTATTGCTGTTTAAAAAAAAAACGAAATGCAAAAAAAAAGTGAAAAGCAATAATGTTTATATCAGTGAATTTAAATAGCTACTAAAAATATTTTAATTTTAGATATTAAAAAAATAAACAAATTTAAGTTAATTGTGAATGTAAATGTTAAATGACAGCTTTTTAAAAAGTATTAAAAGCGTGGTCAAAAATAAAAATTTACTAACGGTGCAATTTTTAAAAAGTCAAAAAGCTATAATTGTTCTTTAACCTTTTGAGTCAAAAATACAAATTAGCAAAAATTTTCTAATCTTTTTCTCCCGATGACATAATAAGATTAACAATGTAAAAAAACAAAACTATTTAAAAATTATTATTAATAATTTAATTCTTTTAAAAACGTTAATAAATGACAATTAATGTCCAGACAAAAAAATTATTGCAGCAAAGAAAAAACGCTTGAATCATATGGTTGTTTCAAATGGTACATAAACAACTCAAAATTTTGTTTTCGTGAAACAAGAAAAAAAAGAAGAAGGAGAAGGAAAAACATGGGATGATGACTCGGCTAGCAGTAGTAGTCCGTTTTTTTTTATTCGTTTTTGATAGTTTTAAAAAATCGTTTGATTTCAGGTGAATAAGCGAGAGCGCGCGCTTTAAAAGCTAAAAGTTAAAATAAAAAAATATCACAAGATTCTTCTTTAATGTTTAGTGTTAATATTTTAAAAAATGTTAAAGGCTTCGAATAGCTGAAATATTGTTTTTCTTCTTCTTGCTTGTAAAAAATAGAAGCACAAAGTTTAAAATTTGTTTTTTGTTTTATTCATCGCTATTTTTTTCGTGTTAATAAAAATTTTAAAAAACACCGAAAACTGCTGACCGCAAAAAAAAGATTGTAAAATTTTCGGGAGATTTTTTTCTTATTGATTTTATGAGAACAAAAAGTAAAAGAAAAAAATTTAGTACAAGGATATAAAAAATGAAGTTTGAATATTATAGTTAAGTTTTATGTGAAATATTTTATCGTGGTTAATAGTGAAAAAGGGAAGGAAATAGTGAATGACCTGCTATCATCCTTTAAAATAAAAAAGATAACAAAATTTTTTTTTTGAGCGATCACATAATTAAGAAAGGAAAAATGAGTGAAAAAAAAATATAAGACGATGGTGTGCCTATTTTACCTCTTCTATTAACGTGTTTATTGCATTTTTACATTTCTTTTTTTGGTTATTATTTGTTTTAAAAAAGGAGCAATAATATTTCGAAGAGAGAAAAAAACAGGATGAAAGTTCTAGGAATGTCATCACAACAAAATATTAATAATAATAATCGTAGAAGATATATTAATCGTGGAATTCCATCTGTAAATGATCCGTTACTTTATGATGAAAATCCAATGAGTAAAGATCGACAAAAATTTCTTATTATTTGTGTTTTTGATTTTGCTCTTGCTACTTTACTTTGGTTACTTAGCACTGTAAGAAAAATTAAAATTAAAATCACTTTTTCATAGTAATTTAATATTTTTTTAAGGTTACAAAAGGTGATGATTGGCCAAAAATATTTATGCAAGAAATTAATTTATTTGAAAAACATTTTCTTCAAACATCCCTTTTTGATATTATTATTGTTGTATTTTTACGAATGATTGTACTTTTAATATGTTTTGCATGGTTAAGACTTGATCATTGGCTTCCTGTTGCAATTACTACAACAATTACAACAATTTATATTATAATAAAAATTTTATTCTTTTTTAATAAAGATAATGGTGCCCTACCACAATATTTAATGATTATTGGATCATTTATTATTGCATGGATTGAGTTATGGCTTCTGCCATTTCGTGTTTTGGCACACGAACGAAGTAATGACATTGTTTCAATTGAAACTCCCCCAACTGAAGCCACACTTGTTCGTTCAATTCATGAAGAAGATTTTAGATCTGCAGTTGAATATTCAACAGGTAAATTTTATTATTTTTATGACCATAAGATGCTACAAACTTTAGCTTCTGAAGATGAAGAATCACGTCCCCCGGTTCGTTGTGCAACACCACTTTCAAAACAATACATAAAACTTTCATCAGAAATGAGAAATGAATGTTTTAATATTGCTGAAAGAACGGAAGCAAATGCACGAGAAATTTATAATGAAATTGATACATGGAAGCAATTAAATTCTGTTCCAGAAGTACGATACAGCGATAGATTAAATAGTTTTTATATCAAAAAATTATATCATTGTTTACCAAAAAGTCTTTTTATTGCAATGTGGAAAGAAAATATTGCATGGAATACTCAAGCAAAAAGTAGTCAAATTTTATTACCATTAGATAGTGAAACAGAATTGGTAAGAAGTATTAGCCAACCAGCAATGAATGGATACATTGCTTCAAGGTTTGTATAATACTGTAATTAACAAAAATAACTTACAACGAAATTTTAGAGATTTTATTGATATTAAGAAAGTTAATTTTGATAAAGAATCAAACACATATTTTTGTACATATTCATCCGTTGGACCGACAATAAGTCAAAAAGTTCCTACAATTGATGGTTTAGTTAGGTATGTTTTAATATGATTGTAGCATCCAAAGATTACGGTATAAAAATTTTTCAGAGGTATTAATGGTGTAAATATTATTCGAATTAGTCCAACTGAAAATGGTACATTACTTGAATATATTATGAATACAGATGTTAAAGTTAGAGTTCCTCGAATGGCAATGAGAGGTGCACAAAAATCTTTCCTTATTGGATACGTTGATGCATTAGAAAAATATATTACACAAAATTCTTCAAAATATCCTTAGAAAATAATCTCTCTCTTTTTTTTTTATTACGAGTTATAGTCTTTTGCCTTATACATTTTCACTTTCCTTTTGTAGCTAATATTTTGAACATATGCATTTATTATCATTTCCTTAATTATTCAAAACTTTATCCGATCTCAATTATTTGAATCTTTTTTTGAAAAAAAAAAATGAAAGTTTGTACACATTTGAAAATCTTTTGAAATATAATTATAACTTTTTATAAAGTACAATTTGCAAATAAAAAAACAGTTTTAAAAACGGATTTTTACTTCTGGTTTTTCTTCCACTGAACTGGTATCTAGAAAATTTTTACTTTACAAAAAAAGGATTATCAATCATTTTTTTATTGATGAAAGCTAAAAACAAATTTTTTGCAAAAAAAATTTGTTCTCTTTTACACTAAAATTTTGCATTTGTTATACTTATATCATTGAAAATTATAGTGGTGTTCGAAGCAGCAGTTGCAGCTGATCTATCAAAAATCCACGTTGAAAAGTAGCATCTTACAGCGAAAGCGCAGCTTCTCCTTCAAAAAAAGATATCGTTTATGTTTATTTTTTGTACTGCTAATTCCATCTATTAGAGTTTTAAAATTTTAACTACTTTTTTTTGTTTATTTTTTTAGTGAATTATGTTTTAAATCTATACATTAATATTTATTTATTCCATTAAATTATGGCTTTTCGCTTTGGAAATCAGGCTGTTATAAATATTTTTATTGGAATAGTCATTGGATTTTTCTTTGCAGTATTTTTTGAACCATTGCGGTATACCGAAAATCAACCGCTAAGATATTTTCGAACATTTACAACTGAAAAAGATTCCCATCATCATGATGCTCATAGTGATTCAGATGTAAATGATGAAGAAGCTCCAAAAGAAGCATATCATTTTCATCCAAATGGAACAGATCAACGTAAATAAATATTATATATTATAAAAATGGTTTTGAGTTTTTTATCTTTTTTAGATAATGATGAACTTGCTCAAGAGATAGCAAAACGAGTAAAAATCTTTTGTTGGATATTAACTGGAAAACAAAATCATGAAAAGCGGGCTATACATGTTAAAGCAACATGGAGTCGACGATGTAACAAATTTTTATTTATGTCTTCTGAAACTGATGCGTCTCTTCCGGCTATTAATTTAAATGTTTCTGAAGGACGTGACCATCTTTGGGCAAAAACAAAAGCCGCTTTTACATACATTCACAAGCATTATTTGGTAAAATAAACTTTTTTTTACGACAATCATAAAATTGTTTTATTTTTTCTAGAATGAATATGATTGGTTCCTTAAAGCTGATGATGATACATATGTAATTTTGGAAAATTTGCGATATATGCTTATGCCACATAATCCATCAGAACCAGTATTTTTTGGTTGTAAATTTAAGCCATTTACTAAACAAGGTTATATGAGTGGTGGAGCGGGATATGTGCTAAGTCGAGAAGCTTTAAATGCATTTGTAACCAAAGGATTACCAGATCCAAAAAAATGTTCACCTGGTGAAGGTGGTGCAGAGGATGCTGAAATGGGAAAATGTTTGGAAAGAATTGGAGTAAAAGCTGGAGATTCTCGTGATGCAGAAGGACATCATCGCTTTTTACCATTTGTTCCTGAACATCATTTAATACCAGGACATGTTGATCCAAGTTTTTGGTTTTGGCAATATATTTATTATCCAATTGATCAAGTAGGATTACAGTAGTTTTAATACCTTTAAATTGGAAATATTTTAGGGTCCAGGATGTTGTTCAGATTATGCAATATCATTCCATTATGTAAATGCAAATTTAATGTATGTTCTTGAATATCTTATTTATCATTTACGACCATTTGGTACTGGAAATAGTTTGGATGCAATACAAAAATATAAAACAAATTCAAGTGAAATGTTAAAAGCTGCATATGCAATGTCCATTTCAAATATGGGCGCCGATGATGCATTTAAGAAGACTTTAGATGATATCAATGCAATTATGTCAAAAAATTCAACCATTAATAATATTACAACGAGTGAAATGCCACCCCCGCCACCATCTTCATCTTAATTTTAAGTTAACAAGAATTTCATTTTTTTTATTACATTCCAAGACAAATCAGTTTATATACAAATTCGAGTTAAATATTTTTTATCCGTTGTTGTATTTTAGTTTTCTAGTCTCTTCTTTTGTAATCTCATTCTAGATATAACTTAAAAAATATCTTCATGAATTCTTTCATTTATTATCTTCATTTTTTTTGTTGTTATTCAAAATAATCATGTCTTTTTTATCATTTAACGGGTTAAATTTACTTACACAACCCTTCTAAAAAAACTTTCACTGTATTTATCCGCTGCTTTTAATTGTATCATTTTTTTCATTCCTTAAAAAATAAGTAAAAATTTATAATAATATTAATGTAATTGCGGTAATATTTTTTTAAGTGAGAGTTTGTGCCTTAAAAAACATTTAATGGCAAATAATTAAAATTTAATGAGATTTTTATTTATGTATATTTTTTTGTATTTTTTTAAATAAATGTGTAACTATCTTTTTTTATAGTTGATTAATGCAGTTTTAATTTAATGAAAGATATTAAAGTTTTAATGAACAAAAAAAATGTTTTAGTTGGATTGTTACACTAACCTCGAGGTATTTCAGTGATAAGAAAGAATAATCAGTCTTTAGATTAAATTTTGGCTACTGTTTTTGCACCTTTTTTTCATTAAAAAAACACCCAAAAAATTTAGCGCTCAAGTTAGCAGCCCATTTAATTTGTTTTTTTGAGATTAAAAAAATTTCTTTTTTTTTGAAAATCTTATTGCGGCTCCTTTTTTTCTTCTTTTATCGCTTTGATGGTCACTTCTCCGCCCTTTCTCTTTTTGTCGGACTCTGAATTTTTTTGTGAAACGTTAACCGTAGAGAGAAAAAAGAGATCCCTCGTTTTGTTCAACGTCCCCAAAAGAAAGATAGAAGGGGGAACATATATATCTAATACCTTTGTTTAGAAGAAAAAAAAGTTTTTGCGGTTCAAAGGCAATAATATAACTGAGCTACCCTTTAACATATACGCTAAAAAAGATTCGTTGACAAATATATTTTTCGAGGAGAAGAAAGCCAGCTGGAGCCAACAATGCGTAAATGCGTGCGCATTTTATATATTTTTTCAAAAAAAAATTTTTTTGTGTTCGTCTGTGTCGGAGGTGTCTCACCAACGAACAAACTAAAAGAAGAAAGGGGGAACTATCGTCGTTGGGTTCGTTTTTGCGACAACCATCATCATCTAGGGGGGACAAAAATGAAGAAGAAAAAAGAGAAAAACTATTGCTTTGCGGTTCGATTTGATGATGACCGAACTGAAACATCGAACGACCCTTTTTTTAAAGTGAAAAAAAATAAAGACCAACATTGAATAAAAAAAATGAATGTTACCTTTTTTTGCCATCAATGATTAGAAAATAAAAGAAAGGAGTTGATTTTAGGGTTTTCTTTTTTTGGTCTTTTTTCAAAGTTTGTAATTTCGTAATATATTTGAATTTATATTTGAATCACCCCACACAAACAAACAATTCTTCTTTCCTTCCGTTCATTTTCGCGCAACATCTTAACTTTTTAGCTTTAAACTTTTAAATGTGTGTTCCTCTTGACCCATCTGTTTTTTTTGTTTTCCAATTAAAAATATTCTTCTTATTTTTTTATTCCTTCTTTTTTGCATTTTCAGCCTATTATCTTCTTTAAAAACTCTGACAAGCTGTCGATGAACATTAGGCTCATATTACTACTACTTTACTTTCCCTTTTAAACTACATTGTTTTTAATAGGCTTATTTTTTTCAAACAAATTCTTTTTTTTGATGATGATCACAAGCTCTTGTTATCGTTTTGCTCAATTTTTTTCAATCATTTTTTTATATTTTGTTCGTATCATTATTTGTTCAAGAGAAATCAAACCAAATTTTTTTGTGTTTGCATATATTTTTTACAACTTTTGGTTTTTTTTCTATTTCATCATTTTTATCCCCATCAAGACTACCAGCAAATTCTTTTTCGAAGAAATTGTTGTGTCTGCTTCTTTGACATCGGAAAAAAACAAACGCCCCAAAAAAGAATTGCAAAAAAGTCTGAACATTAATTTATTTTGTAATCTAGTTATAAATTTTTAAGTCTAATAAGCTTTAAATATTAATCAATATCCTTAAGCAACTATTTTTTTTAGTAAAGAATGTTTAAAAAATCTTGCGTTTAAATCTTGAATGATAAATGGCAGCTTTGACACTGAAACGAGAGAAAAAAAGCGTTAACCTTGTTCAAGCACAAATTTGGATTCCTCTTTTTTTAGAGGCGACACTTGTAATCGATTTGTTTTTAAATTTTTCTTTTTTTTTGTTGCGCTAAAAACCTTTTAATTTTTTTCTGTTAAAATAGTTTTTAAAAAGCTTTTGATGAAAAGAGAAACGTCTCCTTTTTTGTAAAGATTCTTTTTTTAGAAAATGCCAGCCGCTTTGACATTAAAAAAGTTGTTTTGTCTACAACTTCCAAAACAAGACGATAAAAAAACCATCATGCCCTTGTGGGCGTTGATGGCGTCTTGTAAAAAAAAGAGACTTAAGAAAACATAAAAAGCAGCCGTTGAAAGTGCTCTTAGGCAGGGCCACGTTTTTTTTGCTTTTTTTCTTCTGTTTCTGCAAATACTGATTTATTCGTAAATCAATATTGTTACAGTTATATTTTTAAGTATACTTACTTTTCTTTGAAGTAAAAAATTTCGTTTTCTGCTCCTACTTTAAAATTTTATTTGTTTTAAATTACGAAACTTTCAAATTTTGAATTTTTTTCTTCAATCAGGATCTGTTTCATTATTTTTTAAGCTAGTTTTTGATTTTTTTCTTTTCATTTCTATTTTAGAACCATGTTATCCATTGTTCTAAAAATTGTATTCTTTTTTTAAAGCCCCCTTTTTTCTTGTTGTTATTTTGGCCACATGTGTTTTACAAGGTCAAGGATTGAATATCTTATTTGCGTGATTATCGCGTTCATTGGATAATCTACATTAAGTGCGTTTATAACAAGAAAAAAATTTATCGTAAAAAAGGCTAATGAGAGATTGTAAACCTTTACAGATTTTGGTGCTGATATTTGGTATCTTAATTCTGGCTTGTAAAAATCGTCATGTAAAAAAGTTTTTTGTTATTTAAAAAGAAATCAGAATTGTTTAAAGAATTTTAATTTGCGGCGTATTATTTTGTTATATTTGAAACAGTAAAAAAGAGATACTCCAAAAATGGCAGATCCAACGGAAGTTCTTCGAAACCAAATTGAAGAGCTTAAAAGGGAGCTCGAACAATCAGAAGCTGATAAAATTAAAGCTGGTGAACTTGGAATGGCAGTTTTTCATCAAAAGCAAGAACTTGAAGAAAGATGTGATGAATTACAAAAAATATTAGATATTACACGACAAGAAAAAGATACAGCTGAAAAAGTAAAAACCCAAATAAAATTAACTGTATTTTCAAATGTTAATTTTTTAGGCATTAGATCAATATAAAGCTCAACATAAAGTTGCAGCTTCAAATGAAATATATCATGAAGAAAGATTACTTACAGAAACGGCACAACGTGAAGAAGAATATTTGTCAAAGATTAGTGCATTAGAAGCAGAAATAAAATTTATTCAACCTGAATTAGAGCGATATAAAGCAGAATTGGAAAAGATTACAGCTGATTATGCACAAAGTGAAAAACATATTATTGAACTTGAAGAACAACGTAAAAAATTACGGGAAGATATTAAAGAGCTTCGACAACGGGATCAAAGTTTACAAAATGATAACAATGAATTGGAGCAAGAAAATGTTGCATTAGAAAAGCAAGTATCAATGTTAAAAAGTTCACAAGTTGAATTTGAAGCATATAAAATGGAAGTTAAACGGCTTTTTGAAGAAAATCAAGATTTGGAAGAAGCAAGAAAAAATGAAGAACAATTACATATAATTTCTCAGAGGCAAATTGAAGAACTTACTCAAAAGAATAAGCTTGAAAGGGAAGAAAGATTAGCATTAAAAAAAGAGCTTGAACAAATGAAAAATGCAGAACATATTTCAAGCTTAAACAGCCTTTTAATGGGTATGAATAATGCTGCAGATGATGAAAGAGCGTCTGAAAGTCTTAGACAGGTAAAAATAATAATTTTTTTTATTTGACCTTTAAAAGATCTAGCACAAAAAGCAAACCCTTTATTTTTGACTGACTTGCCTATTTGAAAAAAAATTTCAAGGCTTCAAAAATCAAATAATAGAAAAATTTTAAATAAAAAAAATTTATAGATGGAAAGCTCATTCATTACTGATGGAACAATTGACAGCCATTTTACTTCTCCAAATGCAGGTGGTTCAGATCTTTTTTCTGAAATTCATGGTGGACTTAATGATAAAGTTTCAATTTTGGAAAAAGAACGAGCTGAACTTGAAGCAAAAAATGCTCAAATGCAAAAAATTTTTGCACAAATGATTTTGCCAATGCTTCAACAATTGGGAATTGATGGAGTTAATGGTAAAGAGAAAATTAAAAATATTTCAATAAAAAATTGTTTCATTTCAGAAAATGCTGAAATAAATGACCTCAAAAATTACATGGAATTGGCATTATCTCGCGTGAAAGAACAAATTGGATCAGGAAAACTTGATAAAGCAACAGAAAAGCGAATGGAGCAACAAAAAGATGATCTTCGACAAGCCATTTTATTTGCGGGTGCAAGAGATGCAAAATTAGCTGCCCTTCGTGATCAAATGTTACTCCTTGGTGGACTTTTAAGTCAATCATATACAGAAATTATTGGAAAGGGGCCACCATCTGATCAAGTAACACAAATTATGCAAAATTTAAGAAAAATTGCTGAAGAAAATGGGAATCGTAGTTCACCAGGTCTTGAAGATTCAAAAGGTGAAGATGAAAGAGATACCCGATCACCAAGATTACTTGCAATTGATCCCGTAAATCATCCAATATTATCTCCATCACTTCTTGAAGAATTAATTCCAAAACTTAAAACCATTGAAAAGGCAGAAGAATTATTTACCGTAACAGATTTACGTGAAAAATTGGTTGAAAGTGAAGATAGTGAAAAGCTATTATCTAATTTGCATGAACTTGTAAATATTGTTCGAAATGCCGTTGATGCAACAATTCAACAACAACGAATTGAAAATGTTGATGTTGATGTTGCAGAAATTCTTAAACAAAATAATAAACTTAAACAATTATTGAATGTTAAACGTGATCAAGTTCGAGCATTGCGACAAGTTTTATCAACTAATAAAGTTTCAACTGAATCTGCAATGGCTTCAATGCGTGACAAATTTGAATCTGAAAAGCGTATTAAAGAAGAATCAATGGATCATGTTCGTAAAGAGCTGAAACAACTCAAAGAAGATGCTGCAACATTTGCATCTCATCGAGCAATGTATACTGCAAGATGTGAAGAACTTCAAGGAACAGTAAGTTGCTATTAATGTAATTTAAAAAGATTTATTAATAATAAAATTATAGGTTGAAAGTTTAAT
This sequence comes from Panagrolaimus sp. PS1159, assembly GCA_963922195.1. Lineage (NCBI taxonomy): Eukaryota > Metazoa > Nematoda > Chromadorea > Rhabditida > Panagrolaimidae > Panagrolaimus > Panagrolaimus sp. PS1159. Next base: position 1,465,054 of record CAWUHW010000003.1, read on the forward strand.
GGAAAGTATGAAAACTGCTGAAGAAGAAAAGAAAACTCTCAATTCACTTTTACGGATGGCAATTCAACAAAAATTACAAGCTACTCAACGCCTTGAAGATATGGAAGTTGATCGAGAACGTCAAAGTCATCGACGCTCTGTTCGTCAACAACCTCAAGCTCGAAATGAACAACAGCAGCAACAACAAACTCGAGCAGTTCGTTATCCAGGAACAAATCAAACCCAAGCGTCGAATTCCCGTAATAACAATTCCAAATAGTTTTCTGCTCAAAAATCATATAAAATTGATAAATGTTTGTTTGAACGGGTATTGCCCCAGAGCCTTTTTTTTAAAAAATACATAACTTACTGGAATTGGAACATTTCTAAATTTTAATTAAATTAAAAATTGTTAAACATTTGTTGTGCTTCACTTTGTTGTAAACATGTGCCTTTTTTGTTTTAAATTATAATAAAGTTTTATTATGTATAGATGAATGGAGAACAAAACAATGGTCAAATAAATTTTAATTAATCGTTTATTTCATCAGAAAATATAAGAAAGAGAACGTATGTATGTCAAAAAATGTTTTTTGTCTGTTTGAAAAACAAGCAGCTTTTGTTTAAATTGAACATTTTTTAATGTTTTATTACAATTTTTTAATTATAAAGTTTTTCTCCTGCCAATATTAAACAAATATTATTTCGACTATTTGCATCTGAATTTCTTGAGCTAACAATTCATAATATACATCATTTTATTCACAAATTCAGGGCCATTCATATCACAGCATGTTCAGCAAAGTAAAAACGACGTATTAGTGCTAAATTGTAAAACACTTTTGACAACAAAAATAACAAATGTCTCTCAGCAGAAGTTTAGAATAGATTATTATGAACCATTATCACCTGTCAAAAGCTTAGAAGATAACAAAATATACATATGGGAAGTAGAAATATATTAGGTTTTTTAGCTCTGGAATTTTTATTAACACTCTCAAATTTTTTCAAAAGCTTAAATTGCCTATATTTTTCGTAGATATGTTAGATTTCTTATTTGTCAAGCTAAATCACTTGTCAAAACGACTATAAATAACATAGTTTACATATGGGAAGCAGATCTTTTATTACTCCGCTAATGAACATGCTGTGATATAAATGCAGGGTTTTTAATAGAAAAACAATCATCAAAATACAATTTTAAGTCACCATTTTCTTTGAAGCTTTAATATGAAAAAGTGAATCAAACAAATGTAAAACTTTTTACCTTAAAAATTCCAAGTTTTATTTTACATTCCTAAACGAAAATTGGCAAATAATTTTCTAAATGGTAAAGTTTTTAGAATCGATTATATTTTAAAGAACCGGAATCGATATTATGACATCTCAGATCAAATAAAGAACTTTAAATTTATTCAAAAGAAAAGCAACAAACAATAACAAATTTATTGATATTGAATAATGCGAAATTGGCGTTCAGTAGGGAGTTTTGGCATTTCTTTTTGAATTTCTTGCATTTGATTCATACTTTTTCCGGAGCATTTTAAAGTACAATCAACTTTGGTATTTTTCTAAAGTTAAAAGCTAAATCATAAGTAAAAAAATCAAAAACATAACTATTAAAAATTGATAAAAAAAAAGCTCGAAGATCAAAACCATCTTGAACGTTTTGTAAACAAAGATTATAAAGATTTGGAAATGGAGCAAGTTCATCAAGTTTTTGAGCAATTTCAGACATCGTTTCTCCATCATTGAATGTACTGAATGTACATCATTGAATAAAAAGAATCAAAAGACATACTGTGTCAATTCTTGTGCATTTTCAACTTCTTTCCGTAGTATATCAATTTCAACTTTAATACCATTTTCATCATTTACGATTACATCATTAAGGCAAACAGAAAAATAAAGTTTATTTCTTGTTAATTTCTTGTAATCAGAAAATGGAATAGTACTTTTGCTTAATAATAAATGTTTGAGATTACTGCAGATAATTCGATTAAGCACAGGTGAGAGATTTTGATGATTTGCAACAGAAAGTCCATGTGGAGAAATTTGAAAACCAGAATGTTCAAAAGAAATTTCGGTTAAATATTTATCCCATCTCTCTACCCGAAATTTCCATTTTTGTTCTTAAAAAAAAGACCCCCTAAAGCGTTTCCTATAACAGTCATCCCGGTAGATACAGTCCAAAGCATTATTGATGCTTGAAAGATGATAAACATTTTTTTATTTACAGTAATCCTTAGATTTGATATTCAACATCAAAAATTTTTCCCCCATCAAAATAAATTTTTATTAAAGCTTTATTAAATCATTGAAACGATTAAACAATACAAACAAGAAATAATTACAAAAAATTGTACAAAAACAAAATTATTTTGCAACAGTCTTCTTACTTCCAGTTTTACGCTTTGGACGACTGCTGCGAGCATTAGGAAATACATGTTCTTTAATCCATGGTGAATCAAGGACTTTGTGAGCTGGTAAACGCTTTGATGGTTCAAGAATCAAACACTAAAAAAAGAGATAAAAATATAGCTACAGTAGAACATGGAGAAAAAAACTTACTGAAGAAATTAAAGCTCTCGCTTTTTCTGAAACATGTGAAGGAAAACGATATGAAACAGATTTAATTTTATCATATGTTTCTCTCTCTTCTTTGCTTTCAAATGGTGGTTTACCAATAAGAAGTTCATAACAGAATACTCCAATTGCCCAATAATCAACCTATAAAGGATGTAAGGTGTTAAAAGTTGGTAGAATATTAATAAAATATGTACCTCTTTACCATGTACACCACCTGAAATCATTTCTGGAGGTATATAATCCGGAGTTCCACACATTGTTTGACGACTGAAAAAATATTTGTATGAGTGGGGATAAAGTATAATTGTAAAGCTTACCGATTTCTTGGTGCATGAACAGACCAACCAAAATCTGCAAGCTTTAATTCACCTTCTGCTCCAATAAGGCAATTTTCAGGTTTAATATCCCGATGAATAACATTTTTTGTATGACAATATGAAATTGCATCAGAGAGTTCAGCAACATACTAAAAAGGTATTAAACTTTATCGTTAAAAGATGTAGTACAAAAATCTTACTCGTGCAGCAATAGGTTCAGTAAATCGTTTTGCATTACGTAATTTCTTATAAAGTTCTCCTTCAAGTGCATATTCAAGAATAAGATAAATTTTTTTTTCATCAGCAAAATAATTATACATTCGAAGAATATTTGGATGTCTAAAAAAATTAAACACCTTTGAGATTAGATCAAATAAATAAGATTTATGTACGATAAATGAGCTTGAATTTCAATTTCACGAATAAGTTGTTGTTGAACATTTCCTTTGAGTAATTGAGATTTGAATAAAATCTAAAAGAGAATACATATATAATCATGCACGAATAATAAATTGCACAAACCTTTAATGCAACAATATGTTCTTGCTTCTTTTCTCTTGCAAGATAAACTCTTCCAAATTGACCTTTTCCAAGCGGTCGACCAATATCAAAATCTGATAATTTCCATTTAAATTCTGTTACAGGTAATTCAGGAACACTGAAAAAAATAAAGAAATAGATCAATTGTAATACTACAAACTCCAAAAATAAAACGAACCTATTTGTACTTTCATCTTCTTCTTCATCATCTTCTCCAGATGAATTTGCGAAATTGTCATTCAAAGCTGAAAAAAATTTTAAAAGTTCAAATAAAATTAGTTGAAAAGAAGAAAAACAAAAGCGAATATTTGATTCATATTTGATTGCAATATTCGCTTTTATTTTTCTTCTAATTAATTTGAAGACAAAAAAGAGTTAACTAGTTGCAATTTTTTGAAGTATTTTTTTCAAAGAGAAAATTGCGCGGGCTTTTTTGCTTTTTTGTTACTCAACGAATAACACACATTCGAAGGGATTATCGATCATTTGTCCAAAATAAAAGAGCTGTTGATTTTGTTCACAGAAATGTAAATCTATGTGTGTAACACTTTTATAATTTATCCAGCAGGCCAAACTGTCAATAAAAAAATAAGTAATTAAGTAGTACCCGTTTTGCACTTTTTAATTTTTTCAACGATAACTTTTCAAACTAACCTTCTTGTTTTACTTCTTTCTTTGCTTTAACTTGCTTTAAGCTTTGTCCAGATATGACGTCATACAAAAAATCGATAATCGTATTTTGATCGTCTTATTGTAGTCCAGGAAAGCATTTTAAACGTCTGAAACCTTCACAATATAGGGTATTTAGGGGGGGGGGGGGTAAATACCCTATTTTGTAACATTTTCAGACGTCTAAAGTGCTTCTGAAGACCTGCGGCATTCATTCGCATGTTGCCAAACCATGACGCCATATCTGGACAAAGCCTTAGCAGAAGCAGCAGCACCTCTAACGGGAGTAACTTTGCAAGCACCTTTTGATGGACCAATTTTAACTTGTCCAACGCTTTTAACTGTATTAGTTTCTTTGCCTTGATTGCCATCTCCAACACCACCACTTTTATTAGGATTAAGTAATTTTTGTGATGCTTTAAATTGCATTACTCCTGATTTACCCTTTTTTCCATCATCTTGTTGACGGGGAATTTCAAATGCATCAATTAAAGATGTAAAAGGTTTTTTTAAACTTTTATTAAAAGTGCTCTAAAATGTTTTGCTTTATTCTACAAAATGTATTTGAAGCTAAAATTACTGATTTATCAATCATATCATCTTTTGCATCAGAATTATCAGCTTCAATTGAATTTTCACAAGCTGCAATATGAAGGGAAAGGGTGCTGTTGCTGCTGTTTTTGGATGAAGATTTTGCAACGAACTGAATATTTTCATTTGATTTATCAGCATTTAAATTTTCAAGTGCTTTTAAATCTTTATCACATTTTTTCCAAGAATAGTTATTTCGTTGTTTTGAATGATTATCATTATTTTTATAATCTAATATTTTAGTAAGACTGCAGTTTCAGGCCCAAAGAAGTAAGCCTCGTTTTTCTGTACACTTTATTCTCAAAAAATAGGGCAAAGATGTTGTAGTTGCTTTAAAATTTTTGTGTAAATTTTATTTTAAGATCAACTTGAAGATGAGTTAATTCCAATTTTTTTTGTCAATATCTCAAACTGCAGTCTTTAGTTTTACCATAAATAATCTTTCCATTATCGTTTGTAATGGTTAATATTTGAAAAAAATCGGATTTTGAACTTGTGCAATTTTGATTTAAATTGAGATTACTGTATTGGCCATCATTATTTGAAATGGAAGTGCCAAAATTTTGACCTTTTTCCTTCAATGACATACAATCTCCTTTTATTGACATCTGAAATAAATTAATATTAGAAACTTAAAACTTTTTTAAAAAACAGAGATAGACAAGGACTAGCTAAAAGTGAAAACTATGAACAAGATAAGAAAATAAAACGAAATGAAATTGCAAATACAGTTTATAGAAAAAAGCTTGAATAAATTTCGTAATACAAATTATTTTTTTTGTAACATTTCAATCAGCACTTGAAAAAAAAGTTGCTTTGATTTGCGGAAGCTCGAGAGAAAAATACATATTTTTGTAAAAAAATGGAATACAAAAGAATAATGCAAGAAAACTATTAACAAGGGAAGTACGCAAAGTGTTTTTCGAGTTTTTGCTCGAAAATGGGCTTAAATTAAATATATGAGACCGCAAACGTATTTGTGAAAGTATTACGTCCCAATGGATATCCAAAAAATTATAATCTCAAATTAAAGATCAAATGAATCCTTTGATGTTTGATGCCGTTGATTGTTGTCGGCGGAATCCCTTTGATCTTTAAAGCTTTCCCAAAGAGATTATAATTTTTTGGATAGCATTGGGACGTAATACTTTCACAAATACGTTTTCGGTCTCATATCTTTGATTTAAAACTATTTTCGAGCAAAAACTCGAAAAACACTTCGCGTACTTCCCTTGTAAATGTAAAATGTTTTTAGCCGGAAAAATGCCTAAAAAATATTACAACAAAAAAAAGCACAGAAAATTAAAATACTCTTCTGTACCGTATAACAGAAAACATTAATATTTTCCGGAACTTTGATCAATTTAATTTAATAAATAATACTAGCAGATATTACTTACTATCATTTTGAAAGTAAAACTAAAAAAGAAATATAAACTGTTTTGGTTGCTATCAGAGTTGTCAAAGGGAAATCCCCGGGAAATTTTCCTCTAATTTCCCGGGAATTTCCCTTTAACAACCCTACGAATGGCACATTGAAAATCAACAGAATCACGATCTGGAAATTTAACGACCAAAACTTTAATCGATGCTGATAGGGATGTTTTTAAATATTCGGGTGTAAAATTTTTACATTATACATCATCAGTAAATTTGTCAATTTTTGATCCTTTTCTAATAATTTATTTTTAAGTTTTTGCATTTCAACATTCATTGCTTTAATAAAACAAACATGTTCAACTTTCAATTCTGCTGTATTATTAAACATTTATTTATGCTCTTCACCAATTATACGGCATTCATATGAACAATTTTTAAAAGCGGTAATTTAACATTTTTAATTTTTTACGTCTGATACAGGACAGAACAAACTTTTATATTATATAGCCGAAAATCTGGAGATAATTCTTTTTCGGCTTCCATTTTTTGACAAATTAGATCACAATTTTTTGTTGTAAAAGTTGGTGCAAAAATGTATTCTAACCATATTTCGAGAAAACAATGTTTTTATATTTTTGAAGAAGTTTCTGATGGATCAAATTTTGTTTTTGCCAAATTTTTTTTAAATCAACAAATTTTGTATCAAATTATTAGCTTTTTTTTAATGTTTTGAACAAAGCTTTCTCTTTGCTTTTAGGTGCGCATTTAAGCCAGCCGCATTACAACAATCTCTTTCTTCTTTCCTTCTCTTTTTTGACCTCGGGTCAAAAACAACCTAAAGTTTTTCATATTATTGTTTTGTTGCAGCTGGTCAGTTGGCATATTCTTTTTTTCAAAATTTTGTTGATGGCAAAAATATCTTTTCTATCTTTTTTTTAAAAAAATATTTTTAGTATTAAATTTCATGCAAAAATAAAACTTTTTTTATAAATTGGTCATTTTGAGCGAACGATTATCTGCGAAAATGACGACAAATTGTGGAGGAGAAGATCCGCTATTTTTAAAACAAATTATTTCCAGGTTTGTTAAAGTTTAAAAAGAGATAATTTGAAGTTTTTGAAATTTTAGGTATGAAACAGAAGAAGATGATTTTTTACGTGAAATCGAATCAATGCAACAATGTGCAAATACTGATACATCTGATGATTTTGTTGAAGAAAGTCCTGTTCTTGGTAAGTCAAAAGTGCAGTAATTTGTGTGTGTTTTTATCTTCTTTTCTTCCTCTTTTTAATTTTACGCAAGTTCATTTTACAAGATAAATGGTGTTTAATTTAAACGTCGCAAAAATTTTATTTTACAATCACAGCTGCGTTTTTTGCAGTTCATTAATCTTGATTTATTTTTATTCTTCTTAAAATTTGAAACAAATATGTGTTGTTTTTTTGCCCCTCTATTTTATGTAATTGCCTATAAACCTTTTTATTATTTTCAGGTACACTTTGTAGCCTTGTTTCGGAAATTACAGATTTACGGAAACAAAATCGTAAACTTCGTCGAAGGCTCATTGAATCAGCTTCTTTGTCACCTCCATCACGGCCATCAAGAAGTTCAGGAGTTGTTCATCGATTTAGTGCAGCATTTTTGGATTCTCGTGATCGAATTTTACCTCGATTTAAAAATAATTCATCAGCTTTAAGTAATTCAACTTCAAATTCTCGATCAAAGAAACACAATATGGAAATCCGTTCTGGGGCTCGCGAAAGAATGAGCAGTCCACCACATAAAGTAAAAAATTAATTTATTGATTAACATTTAAATTTCTGCATTTTAGGATAACTTAACCGTCAGTACTTATTCGACGGATTTATCATCTGAAACCTTTTCATCATCCCATCAATCAGCACATAATTATCATAATAAAGCACGCAAACCTCCTCCACTTGTTCTTCCAGAATTATCTGATTCAGATGCAGAACAATCAGTTTTTGCTGAAAATTCTATGCCTGAATATGATCCTAATAGTAATGATGAAAATTGTTTATCTCCATGTCAAGATCCACAATCAAAAAGAAATTCAAAAATGTTTTACTCTGATAGAAATAGTGCATCAAGTGCATCTGCAAGTTCATACGCTGAAATTAATAATTCAATGAGTTTGTAACTTTAGTTGAAATATGAAATAATTTTATGAAGCTTTTTAGCTGCAAGTAGAACAAGCTTTTTGGAATTTTTTGGTATTCGAAGAAAGCGAGATAATCCCCGTCAAACTGCATCCCCAATACCCTTTAATTCAACAAAAGTTACAGTAAAGAAAAGAAAAAGAAAAATCAGTGAAAATGATTCGGTTGCTTCTTCCGTTCATCGAAGCACTCAAAATTTTGAAAAAAATGGTAATATATATATTTTTTTCTTATTATTTCGCATAAATTTTCCATATTTTTGTCATAAAAAACAATTGGTCAATAACTATTTTAGATAAACAATCCTCTTCTTCGGTTCACCTTGGCGGATCTACCCCAAACATCAAAGGGACAGCAAGTAACAATATTGATACGGCAAGAAATGAAAATATTGGCAGTGATGGTGGTAACAATAAAAACAGCAGCAGCAGCAACAATGGTAACATTTGCAATAGCACCAGGCCGGATCCATCACCATCATCTCCAACTTTGACAACATCGGTCACAAAGCATGTGTCGAAATCATTAAAAAATGTGGCAGCTGAAAGGCAGGTAAAGCATAAAACATGTTTTTTTAAACGTAAAAAAATATTTTTGATTTAAGGTTTTTTAAATGTTTCTAAAATGTGTCAAAACTTTTTTTTCAGATAAAAAGACAATCAAGATTTTTTGAAGAAAGTGAAGACGATTTTGAAGGATATAAAAGAAAAGAAAGGCCTAAAAGTGCAGTATATCTTGATCCAGGAGAAATGCTACCAAAATCAAAATTGAAATGCAAAACAAAAAGCACTAAAAGCATTTCAAGTCGAGATACATCAGGTTAGTGAAAGAGCAATAAAATTATTTATAGCCCTTTTTAAGCTTCCGAGGACAACAGGTCAACTTATGCAATGGAAGATGATTTCCAATGTTTAAAAGAAGAAAATTCATTACTTAAAAATGAAATACAAGTATTAAAAACGAGAAACAATCGATTAATTGATCAATTACGTGAAAAATCAATGCAGCTTTCAAGACTTAATAGTCGTACTTCAAATATTGAAGAAGAGGTAAGGATATAATTTAAATTAAAATATGCTAAGAAGAAAGATTTCAGTTGGGTGTATTTCGTCAAAAATCAAAACTTAATGATGCCTTAGATAAATTATGCCTAAAAGATAGACTATCAATGAGTTCACAAGCTGTAATGGAAACGGTTGAAGAAAAATTGCGTGAATTTGATAAAAAGCTTCAAAATATTAGAATTGATGCCGTTGAAAAGCAGAAAGCTGCACTTGAAACAGCAATGAGGGAACAAAATATTAATCAAGCTCAACTCGAACAAATTGAACAACTTCAAAGAGAAAATTTTTCATTGCTGCAATTAAAAGCTAATGAAATTGGGGCACAAGATAAAATAATTCGTCAAAAATTAGATTTAATGCCATCTTATGATGCAATGTATTCATTTGCAATGGGAATTGTAAGAAAGTTAGGACAGCTTAGATCAAATTTATTAGAAAAAACATCTATGATAACGCAACATGAATTTGAAATTTTGCATACACAATCTTCATTGCTCATTGCACAAGCACAGGTAAAAAGAATGGAATCATTGAAAAACTAGTAAAGTGAAATTTAGACTGAACGCTTGCGGCATCAGGTTTATGCTTTAAATAAAACTGAAAAAAGAAAACGACCTGCATCTTTTCATGGCGAAGATTTACTTGGTAAAATTGTTAAACCAACCTTAAACTTTTATTTGCCTTTCCGAGAATATGGTGCCAGAATTGAAAGGCAGAAAAGATGCCACAATAATAATATTGATAGCCTCGTTGAAGCAAACGAACAAAATATTGAAACAGAATTTTTGAGATTATTCGATTATGCAAGAAGTATATTTTATAAAAATTTTAACCATTAAAACAATTTTTAATTTAGCTCTTTCAAAAATTTGTGAAGAAACTCCACCAACTCGTGAAAAGCCTTTTAATCGTGATCCAGTTGCAATTTATCATACACCACAAGGCCGAAATGTTGCAAGTCCAAGTAAGTCTCTTTTTAATTCTTTAACTTTCACTTTTTTTTGTCCCCTATTTTAGTTCATTCCCCAATTTTAAATGATCGCCGGCGTTTTGTGACATCTGCGCAGCAAACAAAAAATGTCCGTTTAAGTGCTTTACGTGATAAGGATGCGGCGCATGTTCCTGCTCGACGTCCTATAAGGTCTGATAATAAAAAAATGCAATTTTTTTGTTCTTCAAAAATTATGACTGCTTTCCTCTTTTTAGTCTTGTTGAAATGAAAGATCAAACATTTTCCGGGAATATCCGGAAATTTGGAGAAGAAATGCACAAATTTCAGCATCATGACATTCCACCAACAACAAATGCAAAGTATGATTGCTATAAAAAAACAAAAATATTTCTAAAAAATAAAATTTTTTTAGTGCAGTAAAAATGACAAATTGTGGAAAATCAGGACATGTAAAAACAATTGTTTCAAGTTTACAAGATGTTAGCGCATTTCATAGTCCAAATACAACACCAATTTTGGGAAGAAAAACTTCTGGAGTTCGATCTCCAACAGTGCAAAAAGAGAGAAGACTTATCAAACAATCATCCCTTCAACATCCACCAGGAATTTATAAAGGTTTTTTAAATAATTATTTCATTTAACTACTAATTTGCGAAAATTTAAGATGAAAAAGATTCTCATCCGATTTATGATAGTCCTCCAAAACAAAGCGATTCAGATTATCATTCAATTTCAAAGCAAATGTCGTCATCTGCTGGAAGTGGAAATATTTCATTTTTTGCAAATAATGGCCTTAATCGAAAAGCTTCTTTTGAACGTCGAATTACTTCACAAAAGCGACAAATGTCTGCAACACCTCCTCAGATCTCATTTATCTCTCGCCTACCTCAACCTTCTAGCTCTGCAAATTCAAGTCCACTAGCATCCAACCGAAATACTACAGTTGTAATGGTAAAATAATATTTTATGTACAGTAAATAATTTTGAAATTTTTAGAGAAGAAATTCTCCTAGCACATTAACTGAAAATGCATATCATAATAGAAGTGGTATTAGACAAAATATTGCAACAGCATCACCTGCCACCTCTTCTCGATCAAGTACAACCTCACCACTTGCACCACGTCGATTTATGCATTATCAACAGCAACCACCAAATGTTCTTAGTTCCCTTCAACAAGTTTTACATCAATATCCAGCCCATCATGAACAAACAATTAAAGAAGAAGATGAGCCAAGATCAATTTCTGTTTCAGAAGCATCGGTTGCAACAACAATCGAACGATCTTCTGCACCAATGTCATCATCTGGTACATCAACAACCGCGCAAACAATTACGCCAAATTCAAGTCGACTTCCAAAAATTTCACCACAATTTGATCGGACTAAAAAAGCTGGAACTTCGTGGCTCAGCAAACTACGTTTAAATCATCGAAAATCGTCAACAAATAATTCATAGACAAATTTTTTCTGTAGTATGCAGCTGATAAATGATTCTCTAGTCTAGCTTAAATGTATATTGTTCGATATCCTTTGCTCTTTTCTCTCTTTAATTTTATTTACTTGTTTATTCTAACGTAATTACTGATAGCATTTGCAAAACTAAACATAATACATTCTTATTAAATTTTCAGGTTTTAAAGTTTTTTTTTGTAACAATTTTGTATTAAAATTTAATTTTAATTACTGAAACAATAAATAACTGCTTGCATCATATGTGATAAAATAAAAAATACGTTCAAAAAAATAGAATTTCTTTGGAATTTAAAGAACACTCAAATATGATCATTCTTAATCACGCCAGCTTATTACAAAAATTGAATGTCTCATTTAAATCACCTCAAAATTGTCATTGTTTTCCTCTAATTGTTTGTTTATTATTTTTTGTGAAAACTTTTATTTTTAATCTTTTTTACAATGAAATAAAACATGTTTCCATAAACATTTATTTGCAACATATTTCAAGATAAAAAATGTCATAGATTTCACGTGAGTGTATACTGCACTCAACTCGAATAACAGGCAACATGCTTTTGTCGAAACCTTCCCTTTTTTCTACTCCTCACCTGATGCAAACCAAAATATGCACCAAAAATATTAGTACGAAGTTCAACATTTTACTAGAAAAAAGCCATAAGCTTAAAAAAGGGAAAAAGGATACAACAAAGTAAAATAGAAAAATGACCATCATCTCTTATCGCATAACCATTTTTTCTTTTGTTGTGTAGCTTAATTGATTCTTAAAACTTCTATTTTTTTTGTAGAAAAAAAGAGGGTGTTCTGATTTACGTTTATTTTTGCAAGGGACAAAGGACAAAAACTGGCGGGTGTTTGTCTTTCCATTTTAGATGGCGCGATTCTCAATAATTTCAAAGACACCTAAAAAAATCTTATCCTTAATTTTATTTTTTTTTTGCAAAAGGGGCGTTTCAATAATAAATTTTTTTAAATACAATATATAAAGGAACTTAAAATGCATAAATGTTAGCAACTTTATAGCTGAATCTAGAAATTTCATTGAAAATTTTCTGATTAGTTTTCAATTTTAACCTATTTCCTTTTCTTCATTTTTATTTTTGTTTTTTATAAGAATTTCGATAAAAATTGTTTTTGTTTTAATTTTTGATTTTTTGTGTAAATATAAGTTCAAAAAATTAATTACCTTACTTGATAATTTTTATTTAAATCTGTAGCAAACAAAAAAGAAAAAAACAGGAAGCGGGACAGAACATTCTCTTTCATTCTTTGAACTCCCTCTTTCAATACACGCACATTTCATTTTTTTACGTTATCAGGCCATTTTTCTTCGTTTTTTTTTTCTGCACACATTTTAAAAATTTGTGTGCAAAAATCACGCCATTAAACTTTCTTTTTCTTGTTTCCTTTTTTTAAGGTTAAGGTAATCTGTAGTGTATCTGGCGTGATCGAATGCACTAAAAGAAATTTTTTTTATGGGCGGAGTTCAATCCTTAAATCATTGTGTTTTATATTGTCCTTTAATGGGCTTCTTGAAGCGAGCTGTTGTCAGTGTTTAAATACAACAACCGTCATAATACTTTCATAAGCAAATTTTCTTCCAACATTATTTTTTGTATTTGAGTACTCGTGTTTTTTAAAAAAAATATTTTTATATAAAGCAGTAATCTTTTTCTAATAAAAATATATTAAATTATTTTTAGCTTGGGTCAACACAGTTCTTTGATTCATGTCAAATATGTCTACAATCACTGAAACTATTCCAAAGGTCATTGTTGATGATCTTGCAAAGGGTCAATTTTTGGCTCAAGAATTTGATGAAGTTGATCAACTTCGTAAGGAAGCAAAACATGATAATTTCAAGCCAACATATGTTTGGAGAAATATTGCCCTTTTTGCTGCATTACATTTTGGTGCCCTTATTGGATTATATCAGCTTTTCTTTGTTGCAAAATGGCTTACAGTTGGATGGAGTAAGTTTTAATTATTTAGGATTAACTTTTAACCCTCTGCATAAATTTTTTTAGCTTTAATGTGCTGGCTTATTTCTGGTCTTGGAATTACGGCTGGTGCACATCGTTTATGGTCACATAAAAGTTATAAAGCAACAAAACCCCTTCAAATTCTTCTTATGCTTTGTCAAACAATGGCATTCCAAAATGATGTAATTGAATGGTCTCGTGATCATCGATGCCATCATAAATGGACTGATACGGATGCAGATCCACATAATGTTAATCGTGGATTCTTCTTTTCACATGTTGGATGGTTATTACAAAAAAAGCATCCAAAGATTAAAGAAATGGGAAAAAAGCTTGATTTATCTGATCTTGAACGAGATCCTGTTCTTGCATTTCAAAGAAAATATTATTTGCCATTAGTTTTAATTGTTTGCTTCCTTTTCCCTACTGCCTTTGCCGTATATGGGTGGGGTGAAAGTGCCTTGGTTGCATTCTATACAGCTGCATTATGGCGATATTGTTGGACTCTTCATGCAACATGGTTTATCAATTCTGCTGCCCATTCATTTGGATATAAACCATATGATGCAAATATTACACCCGTTGAATCAATTTGGACAACAATTACTGCATTCGGAGAAGGTGGACATAATTATCATCATACATTCCCACAAGATTATCGTACATCTGAAATGCCAATGTTACTTAATTTAACAAAAGCTTTCATTGATTTCTTTGCTGCAATTGGATGGGTATATGATCGGAAATCTGTTGCTGAAGAAATTATTAAACGACAAAAGGCAAGATTTGGTGATACCAAGCTTGTCAAATCGCAATAAAGAATATCTTCATTTGTTATTCCATAAATCCTTTCAAATGCAAATAATATCGGTACTTTTTCTTTATTCTTTTGATTTTTTAAATTTTAAAAAAAAAAAACAACAAAAGCGGTTAAAAAATTGTGGTATGTAAATAATTGATTCCATTCTTTTTGAAATAATGTATCAGTCCTGCAATAGTCTTTAGTAATATTAATAATAATAAACTTTTTAAACTTTTTTGATATGACATTTTTTGACTGGTCAAATATATGTGTGTTTTACGTTTTCTTTTTTACTTTACTTTTGTGTATCGCAAATATGCATTTTGTATTATGTTTTAAATAAACCATTTTTGAGTTAAAGAAGTTTTTTTTACTTCAACAAACACAACACTTTTTCTGGCTAAAAAGGGAAATGAAAAAAAAACTTTTTTTAATATAAAGCAGTAATTTCATAGAATTATTATTATTATTGACATGAAGCGCCTTTTGCCTACTGTCATTGTTTTTAGCCTTAAGGCAGAATGAAGATGAAAAAGAAGGCGAAAGCTGTCTAATATGATTGAATTCAAGAAAATATTAGTTGCAGAAGAAAAAACTTTTTTTACACAGAAGCAAAAAAAAACTAAAAAGATGACAGAAAGAAAGAAGAAATATGGCAAAGAAAAAGAAAATGTTGTGAAAAATTTATTTGTTGTTTAGGGGATAGAGAGAGAGGGGAGTTTCTGTGATGCTTTTGTTGACCATAATAGTTGCGCATTTCAAAATTGTAAAAACAGAAAACAGAAGAAGAATTCTGAAAAGGATTACATTTGTTTTTATTTTTATGAACTTTATGTTTCTCCCCCCTCCCTTTCTTCGATGACACCTTAAGCTTTTAATGACGTGAATATGAAATATTTTAATTTATATTTTACCTCAATAGACTTTTACATTTCAAAAAAATGAAGCTGTTTTTTTAGCTTCATTCAAAAAAAATTTTTTTTTTCAATTTTCCGGCTTCTTCTAAGAACATTCAACCTTCTTTCTTACTTTCTTTCCTTATTAGTTTATTCCATTTTCTATATTTTCTTGATACTAAAAAAATATTTTTAATATTAACATTTTATTTTCTAAAATTAAAGTTTTATTTGTTGAAGACAATTAGAAGAAGGAAAAAAAAGAAGTTATGGCTCAACGCGTTTTTTGAGTGATTTTATTGCAATGAAAGTGGCACTCATGCGGTGGAACATTATTTTTTTTATGTTTTTAGTTACAATATTAGAAAAAAAATATATATACGCTTCAACATTTTTTATTACATATTTTTGTTTTCTTTATTAAAAAAATATAAAAAACAATACCTTGAAAAAGGACATGCAAAAAAGCTGTAGACGATGCTTTTATTGCAGGATTTTTTTGGGCGGACAAAAGTTTTAGTTTTTAATAACGCCTCTCATTTTTTCTCAGTTGGTAGTGTTTATTACAGTATTATATTTGTGAGTTATACTTTTTTTGGCTTGGTAATTAGTGAATTAGTTTGGTCCAAGTTAATTAATACAACTTTCATATATACCCCATTAAGGATGGACGAGGGCTCGGGGTTTTTCAAAGGCCCCGGCACCGGGGTCGGGCTGGGGCAGAAAAATTTGGATCGGGGCCGGGGCTTCACTGATGGCCCCGACAGGCCCTGGTAACTGTTGTTTTATATTAAAAATACTTTTTTTATGCACTTTTTCGAGAAACAACCGAAAAGCTTAAATCATAAAAATGATAGAATAGTATTGGTTAATTAACTTTTTTAATACAGTACCTTTTTTGTTGTTACCTGATACAGCATTTTTAGATAAAATTTCAAAATTGTTAAAATTATAAAGAAAAAAATTTGGGTCCATCCCCATTTACTTTCAGACATTTATAGTAGGCGCAATAACCTGTGCTTTAAACTCCTTTTTTTAATTCATTTTTTAATAGCGTTTTTTTACCGTTAAGGAAGCGGAAACCAAAGATTTTTTATCTTTTTTAGCTTTAATTGTTGTACTAAGAGAATGACAAAACTTTCGGTTTAAGTAAAAAATTAAAAACTTGATTATAGCTTAAAGCATAAATTCTTTTTTTTTTCAAAAAAAGGTATTGCTTTTGTCCCTTTTTATATGTCTGCCAAATTTTTTAAGCCTTCCAGGATTGTAAACAAAGAATTGGATATTCCATCCATGACAAAAACCAATCCAAAATCAATGTTTTGGTTTTTTTTGCAGAAAGAAAAAAAAATTGGTCACTAAAGTATTATTTTATTTATTGGAAACAACTTTTCCATGGTTCTTGCAAGATTAACGACTTTTAAAAAAGAGAGTAATTTTTTGCATCTTTTGTTTTTTTAGATATGGGTTGGCTATCTTTTTATCGTAGTTTCGTTTTCCTTAAAACAAGCTTCCGTCACGTACTTTTTTTTAAAAGAAAAAGTCTAAAAAAGAAAGAGCAATTATAGAATATAATAGTATTCTTTTTTTAAATCTTAAATTATTAACAAAAAAATCTTTTTTTAACCAAATTTAGAGATCTTTCCTAAGCAACCCTCTCTTTTATTGTCTTCCCCCATGCTTTTTTACATTTTAAATATAGCAATATTCTTCTTGTTTAAGGGGGGAGATATAATCCTTCAATAATGAAAAAAAAATATTTGAGCAAATTTTTTTTGGCATTCATTGAAAATTAATAATAATAATAAAAAGAAGAGGTATTTTTGAGTATTGTGATTTTAATTCCACGTTTTTTATAATATAACTTTTAAGATTTTTATTTGAAATCCAAAAAAGTCTTCATTCAATTTTATAAATGAATCCCTTTACACAGGAAAAAAATCTTTCTTTCTTCCATCATTGACGCCATCCATCTTTTTTTTTATCACTTAATATATCTATTTGCATGACATCTATGACGATAATTTCTTTTTTTGCTAAAAAACTAATTAACATAAATATTATTACTTTTATTTATTAACATTTTAACGGGAGCTACTTTTTTTGTTTTTTTTTCCTTGCATTTCTGGCATATAAATATTTTTTTCCATATTTGGATCTGGTTTTTTTATTTTCATTTTTTTTCATCAATGTAAAATGAAAAGACATATTTCTCTGCCTTTTTTTCAATTTTATTTATACTTTTTTCCATATCTCGGCGGCAGCAGCTGATGCGCTGCTTTTCCTTTATTTTTTTTTGTTTGAGAAAAAATATGTTTTACAATTTGTAACGTTTGTTTTTTTTTAAATAATATGGACAATAATGTTTTAAAAAGAGAGTCATACAAATGTAGACGACGACATATAATAAATATAAATATGTATCCCTTTTCAAGAACAATTGACAAAAGTACTTTATATATATATATAAAAATTGCTAAGACTTCTGACGCCATTGTAGCTCTCTGCTTCCTGTTGTAAACGAGAATAATGACTTTAGGCCCCCCGTTTTTGGTTGATGGCATCAATGTTTTTTCACCGTGTTATTGCCCCTCCGCTTTAAAACAAAAGCAAAAAAAAATGGCATTTTATCATTCAAAAAAAACTGCTCCCTAAAAAGAACTGTTGTCTGATGATAAAAAAAATTTTAGAAGAAATTGCTTGAAAGTTTTTTTAAAACTATTTCAACGAAATCTGAACGGTTATCTCTTTTTGATCATTACAATTCAATTTTTAAAATGTTTATTTTAAAACATCTGACATTCTTCTCTATCTTTTTTTTGTTCAAAACCGTAATACCTTTTAATTGTTTTATCTTAAAAGCTTTTTTTTTCTTTTCTTCGAAGTTTGTACTTTATTTTTATGAATTTCCTTTTCGTTTCTGTTCTTCTCTTTTTTTCTTCTTCATATTGTCTTTATAAGCACAAGGTGGGCTTCACTACATATAAATTATTTAATTTTATAATTCTTTCATTTTCTCTTTGTTCATTTTAAATCTTTTTTCAAACATTGAATGAAGGCCTTCTTTTTTTCTTTTTCTTTTTGTGGTGATTATCTGGCTTCCAGATAAGTAAGAAACTATAGGAAAGGGGGTTATATTATTGAGAAATCTGATGCTTGCAATGGTACCATTCTTCTACTTTTTTTTATTCTTCCTTTCAAAAAAAAGAGCTTAAAAATTGGTGCCATAGAATGTAAAGAAATGCGCAGACTTTGAATAATTTTTTTTCTTTGCACTGAGTCTATGTCTTTCATAATGATTAAATTAAATTAATTTCAGTTACCTTTATTGTGCTGTATTTAACTTTTGGTCGTAGTTATTAAAGTTCAAAATCCGATGATTTTTGAATGTATATTTTTATTTCTGCAAACTATTATATACCATTCAAGCATCCGGAAAAAAATGAGGAAAATGAAAAAAAAAGTGAATCACTGAACGATATTTTGTAAACGACGGTTTCTCGATTGATGATTGTTTTTCGCTTTTTTTTCTGTTAATTATTAACGCTAACTTCCGGCAAAACAAAAATGTGAAAGAAAAGAATTTATTTGAAAAAAATATACATTGTTTTTTGTACTGTTTTATTGAATCCATGTGATGTTTTATTTTTTATTAACTTTCAAATTTATAAAAAATGATATCGTTCAAAAATTTTGCGATTATTAAGCTTTTAATTTGTCATTCCCATTTTTTTACAATATTGCAAATATACGTCTTTCTGAATCACATTTCTTTTCGAGAGGCTTCAATTTAAAGTTTTCTCATTCTTTTTCAGCTTTTCTTGGTCATGCTTCTTCTATTTTGAAAATAGAAAAAAACAAAAGACGTCAATTATTGTTTAAACCGTGTTTCATTTTGCGTTAAAAAGAATTTTATATTTCTGTTAATTATTACTTTTTACAGGGTAATTATGAATGATACTCTTGATTGTGTATTACAAAAACGCTCGGAATTCAGTATTAACTGGATTTCTGAACGATTACAAGATAAAAGATGCGAATGCTTTGAAATGGCACAAATGAACAGTAATAAATTTACTACCTTTTTTTATTGATTTTTTAATCATCTATTGCTTTTTAGTTGGCAGAATACAATTATATTGTGTTCCATTTCCATTTGTTCATGATATATTTGTACAATTTTTTTACATCCTACTTTTTTCTTCGCTCATTTTGTGCTCAATTGCTGGAAATCTTACAGTAGTTTGGTTAGTATATCAAAAAATTTTAATAAAAAGATTAAATTTTTTTGCAGGATTGTACTTCGACATGAAAGAATGAGAACAGTAACAAATTATTATTTGTTAAATTTGGCAATATCCGATTTAGCTATTACTGTGCTTAATACAGGATTTAGTGGTGAGTAATAATAAAATATTCTAATTAAAAATCTTTGAAAAATTTAATTTAATTAAAATAATATTCCAAATTTAGGAACTTATAATTTGTATTATAATTGGGTATTTTCTGATGTTCATTGTGCAATAAATAATTTAATGGGAATTACACCAATTTGTGCATCAGTTTTTACAATGATTGTTATGAGTGTTGATCGATATTTGGCTATCGTATATCCACTACGTCGTCGGCCAGGCCGTGGTGCAACTGTAACAATAATTATTTGCATTTGGGTTTTGGCACTGATTTGTGGGCTTCCTGCTTTAGCGGCAACAAAAATTGAAACACATTATTTTGTTGATACTGAAAAAAATACTGTTTTTGAAGATCATCTTTGTTTAGCTGATAAATTTCCTGATGGCAATTCACAAACCAGTACCATTTTTAGCATGTATGTTATTGCTATCATATTATTAAAATAATTTACGACACACATTGTTTTTCAGTTACAATCATACCCTTGTAATAATGCAGTATTTACTTCCATTGATCATTTTAAGCTTTACATATGGTCGTGTGGCTTTTGTATTACGACAAAATAACGTTATTGGAGATACACGGCATACTGAAAATATTCGGGCAAAGCGTAAAGTAAGAAATTGTTACAAAAAAGAAAATTTCTTTACGTTGTAACATTATTTTTAGGCAGCAAATATGTTGGCCCTTGTTGTTTTTACATTTATTTTTTTATGGTTACCATATAATTTATACTTTTTATTTTTAAGTAATTATTTGCAAAAATTATTAGATATGAAAGCTGTTTTGTATTTGTATATTAATATTTATTGTCTTGGAATGTCATCTTGCCTTCTCAATCCTATTATCTATTATTTTATGAATGAAAGGTAAAAAATTTTTAAATTTTTAGAAAGTTTTAATCATTCCTTTTTTAGATTTCGTCTTGGTTTTCGTTATGCTTTTCGATGGCTTCCATGGGTTAAAGTTAAAAAAGAAGAATATGAATCAGTTTTTTCAAGCGCTTCTCGTGCATCACATTTAGCATCACGTTTTACAATATATTCAACAAATCATAAATCTGGAAATCAATCACCCATTCCACTTTAAAAAAAATTTATATCTTTTTTTTTAAAAATTAATAACGCTTACAAAACGGGTCAAATTTATATTTTTTATAATAAATATAAATTAACATATTTTTTAAATGTATTATTTTTGTTGATAATCAAATAAAAACTTTATATGAATTGAATTGAAAAAAGACATTAAAGTTTTATAACACAAGCTACACACATCTTTTTTTTCTTCAACAAGGGAGGGTTATGTATTTTTAAAGGTCACTTCATTGTTGCGTCCATTCTTAAGTGGAAAAGAAAGATCGCGCGCGAAATGCAAGGCATGTACAATTCTCTGTTGTTTTTTCAAGTATAAGCTCTTAAATTTGCTGATTTTTTTTGTCTTTTTTTCACTTTTTTTTAAACATAGCTTGTTGAAAAAATTAGATGGAGTACAACAAATTTATTGACAATATTTTAAATCGTGGATGTGTTCCCCCTCCACTTCGGCATGCTGTACCAAGGATTGATTTAATGGATGCATTGGCAGAAAAAATTAAAATTATTGCCAATGACGGTAAGAAAAATAAAAAAAATTGATCGATAAAAAAAAGATAAACTTTTAGATCAAAAAAATTGGCTTGTTATTCATGGTCCACCAGGTGTTGGAAAAAGCAGGCTTGTTGTTGATACTTTAAGAACAAAACCAGAATTTGCTGGGCATTATTTTGATCGAATTTATTGGTAAATAAAAAATATTTCTTTTTTGCCACATGACTTTTATTTTAAAACATCAAATATTTATAGGATTACAGATTATTGTACAAATCCAAAAAATCTTTCTACCGTATTTAGCGATCTTTTAATTGCAATTTCAACTCCAACATATGAAAAGTTAATGCAAATTGTACAAATTCAACAAGATCGAGCAATTCAAGAATTAATTGCAGAAGAATTAAGAGCAAATCCAAAAACTTTATTAATTGTTGATGGAGTTATTCTTCCAAAATGTGTAAACTTTTTTGCTTCTTTTCAAGTAAGAAAAAAATATATAAGAGAGTAAAGCTGAAATTTATTTTGTGTTTTAGTGTCCTATAATTTTTACAACATGTTTCACAGATATATTCAATCAAGTTAGTAATCGGCTATCAACTGATCATGGGTAAGATTTAAAGCTTTTTAATTAGAAATAAGCCAAAATTTTAGTTTTTTCAATTTTGGGATTAGAGATGAATTTACGGATGAAGAAATTAAACAACTTGCAAAAAGTTATGGCTTTTCACTAACAAATTATCAGCTCTCTAATTTACGACACAACAGTGGAAATAATCCTGCAGTATTGGGAAAATTGCTTGAATCTGCACAAGTCGAAGAACAAATGTAAACAATTGAAAGCACTTTTTTTGTGCCTAAGTAAATATTCATTTTTTTGCAGGCTTACAGTATTTGCAGATAGTGAAGCTCAAAGACCATTTGAAAATTATGAATATCCATCATCATATTATTTTCGTTCAATGACAGAACCAATAACTATTTTATTCCAAAATGTATTGTTCTTCCTTCTTTTTTTAGAATTTAATTATATGAAACTCTTTTTTTTCTAGGCAAATGATAACGTTGTAAAAACTTTTGACGTATGTGCGACATTTCCATCAAAAGAATGGATACATTTTGATGTAAGGCATTTTTTTCATATAATCCATTTGAAGTAAAAAGTTCTTTTTTTTGTTAAGGTTTTTCGTTTAATATGGCCAGTAGATTTATGTGGAAATGAAAGCGAAAATGAGATTATTGCTTCCATAATGAAAGATGTGTCAGAACTCATACATAAATCATTACTTGAAAAAAATCGTCAAACTGAAAAATCTTTTCATTCACATCTTATTCATCCAATTATTCATAGCTATTTAGTACGAAAATGTTTAAAAGAAAATCCACAAGAATTAATGGTAATAATATTAGTACTATAGTTTGAGAAAGCTATTTCAATTAGAAAAATTTTAGGCAGCCCTTGAACTTTTACAAACTCGTTTAAGACATGATATTGGAATACCTGCCGATAAAAGTGAAGCACAATTAAGGAGAGAAGTTCTTCGAGATTTTTATGAAAAAAATGAAAATTATTTTGAAAATCTTTCAAAGAAAACAACAGAAGCTTCCAGATATAAAGATTTGACAGGCCCATTAGTTTTAGCTTCACAAAGTTCATGGAAAAATTGGATGAAACATTGGCTTTTTTGGTTCATTTAAAATATTATTATTTATCTTTAATAAAAAAAACCATTTTTTGCATTTGAAAAGTTAAAGTTTTACAAATTGGCATTTCGTTTAGAGCACTTATGCAGATTATGCTAATAGCAGAATCTATTAGCAGGAAAAGATTTAAAAGACCTGATTTTTAAATACCTGCATTTGGGCAAATGAAATGTGCCATTATTTTGCTTTTATTTTTTTAGTTGTGAAATTGATTTTGAAATAATTTTCAGCTTTTTTTATTCTTTTGCATGTCTAAAAAAGAACAAAATTTGGTAACCCCTGAAAAAAAGTTATAATTGTTCCAAGTTCCGGTGCTTTAACATTTTTTTAACTGGTCAAAAACGTTGTTTTTGGCGCTTTTTTGACACCTTGAAAAAGAAGGAAATTTTAAAAAAGTCTTCAGACAGCGGGAATCTTCGTCAATGTCCAAAAAATCTCTTCTTTTTTTATATTCACTTGAATGAACGTTTTATTCTTAAAGAAACTACTTTAACAATTGTAATGTCAATTTTTGTGACATTGAAGATGTGCTATTACCAACAACAAAAAAAAGATGTAGAACGAATGGCTTTTTTTTCGTTTACTTTTTAGCCGCATTTATTGCTTCACGAATGTTGTGTCGAGTGACTCCCATGGGGGGATCCCAATCTTTATAACAAGGGACAAGGCGAGGGTGGTAGAAAAAAAGGCATGGGGGCTTGGTCGACTAAAAAGAAGAAAAAGAGGGGGACAAATCTTCCAAAAATCTTTGTCGCATATCAATGACCTTATATGACAGTGCACACGCTTTAAGGAAAAAAATTTTTTTAAAGGAAATAGAAGGAAATTTTTTCCCATAGCTTCTAAAATGTCTAAGCGGGCGCAAAATGTCTGCCGACGTATTCAGCCAATTTAAGCTTTTTTTCCTAAAGTCGATGGACCGTCAAAGTTACACTTAATCAAATTGATAATTTTACAATTGTCAAATGGTGGAGAAAAAAAAAGATTTTTTTATTTTTATTTTTTTTCTCTTTTGCAAACGAGCTTTAAAATTTTTCTTCCAAATAATTTTTTTCCCTCCTTATTTATGTTTATTTATTTTTCCAGATTCGCGCTTTGTAAATGGCTTCCAAAATGTATTAAACTTTTTCTAACATATTCATTGATTACAAAAAAAAATAAATTTTTGCTTGCGTTTTAACTGTCAAAAGTAAAACGCTTGCATATTTTATATTTCAAAGTTATGAATGGAAGGCAGCTTTCAACAACAGAAGCAGAGCAGCATCAAATCAATGCCGGACAATCATCCGTCTACCCCTGTTGCTCAAAAAAAATTATCGCAAAAATCACAGAGGAGGCAATACTTTTCCGACGAACAGCAATCAATCGATGGAAACGAAAATTTTCATCATCAAACTGCAACAAGTTCATTACATCCATCAAGCATAAAATATCATTACAGTCATCCAACATATTCAATACAAGATTCTATACAAACACAAAGTCATCAACCAATTCGTGTTACCCGTTCATCATCCCCAAATCATTCACATCGATCAAACGAATCATTTCATATTCCACCAGGATATGCAGCACATTTTCGTCGATCAATTCGAACTTCCAGAACTACAGATGATTATACGTCTGTAAAAGATATATTAACAGATTTTTGCGCCAGAACAAGTTCACATGGTATACCTTTTGTGGGGTGAGTTTATGAAATTTTTTTTATCAAAAAAAAACAATTCTTTTAGGACTCGATCATTTTTTGGTCCTTATATTTGGTTAATTGTTACTTTAACGGCGCTTATCATTTTCCTTTTTCAAACATATCTTACAATGTCTGATTATTTTGAGTATAGAACAATTATAGAAATGCAATTAAAATTTGAGCCTGCACCTTTTCCTGCTGCAACTGTATGTAATTTAAATGCTTTTAAAGCGAGTGAATTACGGCAATATGAAGAAATTGCACAGGGTGTAAATATTTTTTTAATTTACTAAAAAAATAAATTCCACGATAAAATATTTTTTTAGTTTCAAGTATGGGAGCGTGCAATGAATACAATTGATAATGATGTAAAAGCTATACCAATTCGAAAAAGGCGTCATGTTGTATATCAACCTGTATATGTTCGATGTGTATGTAATTTGCCAGATGATCAATGTGTTCCACAAAGAAATCCCCTTGAAACAAATACATCTGTATGTATGTGTTTTGAAGATGCAACTACGGGTGATATTTGGCCATGTTATCCTACAAGTGTTTGGGAAGAAAAGGTTTGCTAAAAAAAATTTTTTTAATTTTTTATTCTGCATTTTTTTATTTTGTTTTTGAACATACTTCTAAAACAATCTATCAAAGTCCTCTTTTTTCTTAAAAGACAAAGACAAAAAAGATAAATTTGAAAGTTTATTCCTATAGAACAAAAAGCTTTTCCGCCAATCAATAACCGCAAATGGCAATGAATTAGAAACTATTTAAGAAAATTAATTTTGATTTTAGACGTGTTATCATTGTTCAAAAGCTAATACTTGCGATGATCCGGATAGACCTCCAAATATTACAAGTTTATTAACAGAGCCAAAAGCAACAGAATGCTTATGTCAATCTGTTTCACATTATTGTGTTACCAGACCCGAAGCAGAAGTTAAATGGTGGAATCCAAATAATTATACTGTTTTCCCTGTAACTGAAGCCCCAACCCCGTCACCAGAAATTGAAAATGCTTTTGGTTTAGCTGTATGTTTTAAAACGTGAGAATAAATTTTAAAAAATTAGATTTTTTAGGATTTAAGAGATCGTGGTGCAATTACAACAAAAACGAAAGAAAACCTTATTTTTATTATTGCTGCAATGCCACGTGAAACTCGAAGGCAACTTTCTTATACTTTGGATGAATTTGTGCTTCGATGTTCTTTTAATAGTGAAGATTGTGATCTTAAAAGGTTAGAATTTAAATAAAAACTTTATCATCAAAAATTTGTTATTTAGGGATTTTCAAATTCATATGGATCCGGAATTTGGAAATTGTTATACTTTTAATTTTAATGATTCAGTTGAACTTAAAAATAGTAGGGCAGGTCCAATGTATGGTTTACGATTACTATTAAATGTGAATCAAAGTGATTATATGCCAACAACAGAAGCTGCAGGAATTCGATTAGTTGTTCATGAACAAGATCAAGAACCTTTTCCAGATACTTTTGGATATTCTGCTCCAACAGGCTTTGTTTCATCTTTTGGTTTAAAAACTGTAATCTTTTGCATTTTTTGTTTTCATTTTTATTCGTTTTTGGCTTTTTATAGAAAGTTTTGCATCGATTAAATGAGCCATATGGGCACTGCAGTGACACATTCCGTCCTGAAGGATATATTTATGCCGAGCATTATTCTCCAGAAGTATGCATCATTTCTTTTTTCATTTTATCAAAACTTTTAAATCTTTTTATATCTTCTTTTTTTTAAAGGGATGTTACCGG
This sequence comes from Panagrolaimus sp. PS1159, assembly GCA_963922195.1. NCBI lineage: Eukaryota > Metazoa > Nematoda > Chromadorea > Rhabditida > Panagrolaimidae > Panagrolaimus > Panagrolaimus sp. PS1159. The sequence goes on from CAWUHW010000003.1 coordinate 1,491,638, forward strand.
AATTGCTTTCAACATATGATTCTTGGGGCATGCGGATGTGGAGATCCTCGGTTTCCACTGCCAACAGATAAGCAAAAGCCATGTGATGCACGAAATCATAAAGAACGAGCATGTTTAACAAATATGACAACAATTCTTGGAGGATTTCACCATTTAACACAAGATTGTCGGTGCGTTCAACCATGCACAGAAAATGTTTTTGAAACAGCTTATTCTGCAGCAGCATGGCCGGCAATTAATTTTAATATTGGAGCAGACTGTCCTGCTGTTCTTGAAATTCACAATGACTCAAGTGCATGTGCGGAATATTATCGGTAGGTGGCTTTTTTCTTCTTTTTTTTGAGCAAAAACAAAACAAAGCTAACAAGCTTTTCTTTAGCTTAAATACAGCATATATCGAAATTTATTATGAACAACTTAATTTCGAAACTTTAAAAGAAACTGCTGGTTATACGGTAACTTTAGACTAAGCAACAAATCTTTTGAAATTAAAATTATATATTATAGCTCGTCAATTTATTCTCAGATTTTGGTGGTAATATTGGTCTTTGGATTGGCTTTTCTGTTATTACAGTTTTTGAAGTAATTGAAGTTATGTGTGAATTAATTGTTTATGCTGGTAAAAATATTCTAAGTTAAACATTTTTTAAAAATTTATTAAATTTTAGGTAAACAACCACAACGGTTAATTCGAAGAAAACGAAATAAAAACAAAAAGTTAAAAGAAATTGGCGATTTACCCCCACCAATTATCAGACATAAAGATGATGAAAGTTATGAAATGGATGTATCAGAAAAATCAGATTCTCAAGCACCATTAGTTCGACGTTCACCAATGGTTAAAAGGTCACATACAAATGATACAATCGAAACAACACTTATCGAAACATAAATTGTTTATGCTTTAAAAAAAATAATTTCAACGTATCTTGATTCCGGTTTTAAAAATTTCTTATTTTTTTGTCATTTACTGACTGCCCTTTTTTACATGTTAATTACCCCCCAGATGTCTTTCGTATCTTTCGTATAGCAACGATAAAAAAATAGTTTTCCAAAAATTGTTAAATTTAAGAAATATGATTATCTTTTTTACAAATTACTGAATGATGCAAGTCTTCAGATTTTGCGATTTTTCGACAATAGCGGAGTTGGGCATGAATATTATTTTCAGGTAAATTATGAAACACATCTTCGCAATTTTTATACCGGGAAGGAAAGCACACAAGATCAGAGGATGAAGAAATTGCAAAAATAAAAAAAAGAGGTTGTTTGTTTTCTGGAAGTTGTGGAAATATTTACTTATAAAAGGGTTCATAGGAGCAATTGCTAATCATTTCGTACATAATATATATAGGAAATGGTGGCTGATATTTTTATTTCACAAATTTTGTCTAAGAGTTTTTTCAAAGGCTTAAAGATATCAGTTAAAAGAGAACTTTGTGGAATGTGAAAAAAATAGATATTTTTGAAATAAATTTTTTTTTGGTAATTTTGGCAAACATCATCGTCGTCACAGCTATGATCAAATTACGGTGCAAAGCCGTGTCTGATGTTTTTTTTGTTTCTTGAAAAAAATATTGTTGTTTTTTTAAACTTGTTTTCTGGTAAGCGTTCTTGCTTCTTCTGACCCATTAAACTTAAAAGTTTGAACAACCAAGATTCAATGTTTCCAGATAATAACATACATTTCACTGATTAGTAAAAATAAGAAGAAATGAGTGAATAAAAATATGAAAAGATATTTTCAGAAGACAAAAGTTATAAAGTGGATAAATGATTATTCTATTCTTAACGAGTTTTCGTATCAATTTCGTAAATTTTTTGATCTAAAAAACAAAATAAAAAATTTAATCATTCGTATGCTTTTTTCATTTCCTCCCACAATATGTTGCAAGATTAATCACAAATGTTGTGTTCGCATTTTGAAAAGATTTCTTAAAAATTCAACTTTTGTTTTTGGAATATGAAATGACAGAGTTACTTTTTTATTAATCAAAAAAATTATACATTTTTATAAAAATCATATATTCACAATGATCGGCAACTCAAATCAAAACATTAAATAATTTGAAGAAATGTTGGTATTTTGAGCCATCCCAACAGGAAAATTCTTTATCCCCTGCCACCCTTAAAGCTCGAAGACAATTACTTATGTTTTCAAATGACAATTCCTTTAATACTAATTTGTTTTCCGCTGGCATTTATGTTGGTTGGAATTGTCGCTTATGTAAGTTTAACTACTCGAAAAAAATATTTTTCTAACAAACTGTTTTTAGTAATATCAAATATTGCAATGCCTGTGATATCTTTGTATTCATTGGCAAATTCCTTAACAGTGATGTAAATTATAACACCATACCAAAAAGCTATTATCAAAATTATCAAAAAAATATTAAGAATCAAAGACAAAACGAGGATTAATGTTATAGAAAAAAGTACAAAGTCATATACTACAGCAACGACTAGAAATCGAAATGCAAATGTAACAAAACAGCTATAAAAAATGGCATAGTATTATTTTGTATCCATACTTCATCTTAATTTTACCCATAACATACTTTTTTGTATACAAATTTTATCCATAATTCGTCTTAAATTTACTCATAATTTTTTATGGGTAAATTTAAGACGAATTATGGGTACAAAATAATATTATTCCATAAAAAATGCCTTGAAACTTATTCTCATAACCTTTTTGATAAATAAAAAAAAATCACATTCAAAATTTTTTTCTGAAGAATCAAAAATTTTTATAAACGCTACAGTAACCAACAACATTAAAAAAGTTGTACAAAAAATAAGAAGAAACCTGTTTTTTCGATTCAAACATTTCTAGGGTTGTTTAATCACCCGGGAGATCAAAAAAGTGGGAGGTTCTCCCAGGAGATCTACCGGGAGAATCTCCTCCTGGGCATGGTATTCTTCACAAGAGTGATATTTTTTTGGGACTGAAAGCAATTCATTTTTGATTTTATTACAACATTTTCAATGTTTCTTTCAATTTTTTTTACAAATGTACGCTTTTTTATTTTGTCTCGTTTTTTTCATTACATTTGTGCATTTTATTTCAACTGTTATCACAACAAAAGATGATTGTTTATCGTTTAAAGATAAACAATCATCTTATGGTCACAATCCATCTCATGACCAATACAATAATCTGAATCTGAATCAAATATATCATTGTGATACTGTAATCAAAAAAAGCATTGCAAATGATAATAAAAGTAACAAAAGACATATATATTCTGGTAAAAAAAATAGACAGCACTCTTTTTTTAAAAATAATTTTTTGATATAAAACCGTAGTTAACAAAATGAGTTATTTTAATAAAGCATTTACGAAGATATGAAACAAATTTAAAAGGAGTGCAGTCTTATCAAACAAAGATGATGTTGAAATGAATTGGGAAAAAAACGATTTAAAATCTTGGAAGAAGCCATCATTGATTAATTTAAATATTGAGCGTGAAGATTGTCAAAAAAAAAGATAAATTAGAAAATTCCAAAAATATATGCAGAAGCACCCTTTCCCTTCATATTGCCGCATATAAAAATTCAGTTGAAGGTGTGATTGATGAAAGAGACAATTTAAAGAACAAAGCTGAAAAATCTGCTGTAAATAAAACATGGGCTTATGAAAAACAATTTCTTACTGCTTCTCTATCGGTTATTCAAGTAATAAAAGTAACGACGTCGTATTTAAAAGCGCCTGTAAGCTTAGAGATTGGTCTCATTCGCTCTTCATCTATTAGCAAAAAATTATCTTAAACATTCATTCATTTTTTGATGCAAAAGGAAGAAAAAACACGTTTGCGTTCGCGATTTTTCGACATTTTTGTTTTTGAATTTATATTTTGACGCTTTAGATACATTTTTTCAGCTCTTATCATTATTTTTTTGCAATTATGTTCTCTTCAAGTCCAAGTTCTGGTTCAGAACAAGAGTACCCTGAGGTCCAAACTCTGAGAAATATTCAAAGTAATATTCAAGAAGAACGTGATTACATTGCTATTGATCGATGTATTGCTGAACTTGACGAAGAAGAAGTTGAACTTGTTCATGAAGAAGAAGTTGTGAAAGAACTTGTAAGTTTCTTCTAAGGCTTTTATTAACTAGTTTTGTATCTTTCTTACATTTAATCCATTATAGAAAGTGAATAAATCCAAAGAAGAGCTTCAACAATGGCCTGATTTTATTCAAGATCGTATTCAACTTTTTGATAAATTGATGGCGAAGCATAAGGAAGAAATTGCATCAAAAACAAGTCAACCAATTAAAATTGCCCTTGGTGATGGAAAGATTCTGGAAGGTGAATCATGGAAAACAACTCCACTACAAATTGCTGAAAAGATAAGCCATGGTTTAGCTGATCAAGCTGTTATTGCTAAAGTTAATGATGAGGTAAGAAATTATACTGTAATCCAACTGTTTTCTGATTGTATGATATATCAGTTATGGGATCTTGATCGTCCATTTGAAGGTGATGCAACCTTAAAAATTTTAAAGTTTGATGATGATGAAGGTAAAGCTGTATTTTGGCATTCTTCTGCACATATTTTGGGTGAAGCTGTTGAACGGTATTGTGGTGCACATTTATGTTATGATCGACCAATTGTTGATGGCTTTTATTGTGATATGTTTTATTCAGTAAGTTTATCAGCATTTTATGCATTTAAATTATTTCTTTTTATAGAATCTTACAATTGATCAAAAAGATATCAAAAAGTTGGAAGAAATTGCTAAATGTGCTGTCAAAGATAAACAACCATTTGAGCGTCTTGAAATGAGTAAAGCAGATTTGCTTGAAATGTTCAAATACAATGAATTTAAATGCCGTATTATCAATGAAAAAGTTAAAACTGATAAAACAACAGTTTATCGATGTGGACCTTTGATTGATCTTTGTCGTGGACCCCATGTTCGTCATACTGGAAAAGTTAAGGCTCTTGCAGTTACAAAATGTTCAAGTTCTTATTGGGAAGGTAATGCTGCAAAAGAATCTCTTCAACGTATTTATGGTATTTCATTCCCTGATCCAAAACAACTTAAAGAATGGCAAAAGCTTCAAGAAGAAGCAGCTGAAAATGTCACATTTGATTCTTGAGCTTTTTTGATGTTAAGTTTTGTTTAATTTAAAATTTTTTCTCAGTACTGTGTGAAACATGTTTTATGCAACTGAGGTCAGAATATATGTTGATTTATTATTTAATTTATCATTTTTCGTGCTTAGTTTTAATAAATTTATTGAGTACAATTTGTTTGTTTTGGTTATTAAGCCGATCCTGGCATCAGAAAAAAAGAAAATTTGTTCAACAGTTTTTTGAAAAGAAAAAAATTTGAAAGATTTTTAAACAACCTAACAAACTATAACTAAATTGTATACCGGAAAATACAATCTAGTTAAAGTTTATTGATAATCATATTACACTTGTAGTTAATATCAAAAAAATATCTTGTTAAAAAAGGATGATAAAAATCTCATCAAATTGTTTTTGTTGTTTTTTTTTTAAAAAAGTTTGTCATTGTGTTAAAGAATGCCATTTTCATCTCTCTCTCTCCTCTCTTTTCTCACATTTTTAACGGTGCATAAAAAAAGGCGAGAGATGAAAATTTTCTTTCTCTCTTCTTTTTCTTAACCTGTTCAGTTTGCAGCCAAGAGTTCATTTCACATTCATTTGGTCTTTCAAGGTAAGTCGGTGCTCTTTTTTTAAATCTAATACAAGCATATTCATTTTTTATTTTTTTAGCATTAACATACTTATCATCATGGTCAAGTACAGCATTATTCTCATCGTTCTTCTTGGTATTGGCCTTTCTGTTGCTCGTGTTACAAGAAATGCAACTGATACAGAATCTGGTGCTGCATCTGCTGGTGGTGGTGCAGGAGGAAATGAAACATCATCATTAAATGAAACATCTGGTGGAAATCAAACTTGCGAATTTAACTCAATTTGTTATTCTCATGATGATTGTGGTAGTGAAGGTGGAAAATGTCTTGGTGCATTTGTTGGAAAATGCAATTGCAATTCATGTCTCAACTTTATTTCATGTGAAGATGATTCTGCCTGTGGTGGTCTTAAAAGTGCATGTAATTCTACTACATCTCGTTGTGATTGTATTGAAGGTTAGTATTTTCTTTTTGTTGCATTTGTATTTAATAATAATTTTATACAATTTTTAGGTTATAAAGCAAATGGTTTTGCTCATTTCACTGATGCCCTTTCTAAACTTTGTAATACTAAAGAATGTTCTGGTGATGGCGATGAATGCTTTGGTCTTCCATGTAACTCTGGTCGTTGTATCTGCTAATAATTTAAATATTATGTCATCTGTATAATGCTAATAATATGTTTACAGTTTAACATTTTTTTATTTGCAATAAATTATTTATATATCATTTGTGTGTATCTCTTTTTAATCATTCTTGGGCGAGCATATGGGGGAGATTGATAATAGATATTTATTCTGTTATTATTGTTCGATTAATTCTAAATAGCTCTCCGGATTTCCAGCTTTTTCTAAAAAAAAGTTTTTCTTAATCTCTTTCTATCCTTTTTTGTCTTTCATCTTCCAGTGCCATATTTCCACTTTCATTATTTGAAATAAAATTCATCGTCATCTGCATATAACAACTGAAATGCAAAAATTTTATTATTTAGTATTGTTAAAATCTTTTTATAAAAATTATTAATCTATGATTATATCGATTCCAACAATTAATATGTTAAAAAAGAGTGCTCCAAAGATTTAATTGTCAAAAATGTAATAATCTTACGCGTCTACGTAGACGCTTAAGTAAAATCAATCTACAACTAATACCTAAAAGTTAGATATTTTAATATGTAATCAATCAGTAATTAAAATTACTGATTGATTACATAGTCGTTTGCAGGTTCATCAAGTAATAAAAAATCAGGTTTAGTTATATTCTCATTTTCTATCTAAGAAAGTTCCCTAAAATTAAACAACTGAGTACTCAGACGATGTTGTTCATCAGGCTTAAATCCAATACCAAAAGGAATATTTTTAGCCAAAGTATGAGTTTGCATTTGATGATTAAACATTTCAACATAAACATCTTGTGAACCATTTGACTCTTTCCATTAAAATAATAGTCATATTTTTAATTTTTTCGTGATCCTAGTGAGCTGATCTTCATTTTAAATGTATGCCCTAAAATCATATAGAATAAAAAAAGCATTGCAACAGAAATTTTGTTCATAAAACGCGATAACACGCTAAACATGTCAAACACATATTCCCAGTATTTGAAGATTTCAATAGCAACATTAAATAAGTTGAAGTTCAACTTAAAAAAGTAAATTAAGTAAGTTCATACTGTAATTGTGAGGTTACAATGACAGTGCCCTAGTTTGATAATGGAATTTTAAAGGAACGCTATATCAGAGAAATAATGAGACTTTACAACGCTGTATGATTATGATTTTCATCAAGGACTTTTTGGTCTCTAACACTAGCTGATAAAATGTAAAACATATAAACTAAATAAAGTAATTTTAGCTGCAATAATGGAAAAAATGCTAAGAATTAAAAAATGAAAAAAAACAAAAGTAAAAGCATCACATCTTTTGTCACAAAAAAGGAAATTGCCGTTACAGTTGTTACAAGAACATATGAGACTTTCATAGATTTGGTCCTCAAACTTGTGACAGCCTCTAAATTATGTTATCTTTCGGTTAAATATGATTGCAAAAATGATGATAAAAAACTTTTTTTAAAAAATATGAAATTTATTTTGTTACTTTACAATCAACGCAAACTACTGAGAAGTTTGATAGGTTTGTTTCAAAATTTCCATCCGTGTTTCCCATGAAATTGAAGGAATATTAGGATTCATTGAAATCTAAAAATAATAATTTTTCAAAAAATTATTTTACGTAAATATTTACACTAAAAATTATTTTTGGTAAAACTTACAGGAGCACTTAACATGAAACAATATTCTGTATCCATTTGATTAATTATGAAATTAATAATATCCTGGATGCAAATGGATTCGGAAATATCTTAAAGAATGAAGTCTTCAATTTTAGTATTTCTTTTAACTGCGGCCAATTTTGTCATCGAAGATAAATTGTTTTGCCAATTAACGCTAAAATTAATTTACTAGAAAAAAACAATGATCAAAAATCGAAACCAAAGCTTAAATGTATTTAAAATTTACAGAATTTTAGTTGTTAATGGACATTTTTCTAAAATTGCCAATACAATGTCAATATCACCTTGATCAATTATAACTTGATGTAAATCAATTTCAACTAATGATGGAACTAAGTATTTTTTCATTGTGTTTGAGTTTAAAGTAAAATCATAAAAAATGATTCTTTTAAGCTCCGTTAAATAAAGTTCTGAATACAATTTTTCAAGATCCGTATCACAAAGTCCTATTGCATCATCAATATAAAACATTTCTTTAACAGATATTGGATTTTTTTCTGATAAAATTTTGTTCTTCCAGTTAATTCCCATTGTTATATTTGTTTTATCCACGCTCATGTAAAATGGTATCTCAGAATCCAGATACAAAATTCCACATTGCCTTCCACGATGTCGTTTAATAATTTGTTGAAATTGTTTCGAACATTGAAAAAGTTTAATTTGAAGTTTAAAGGAAGCGGACGTTTTGATACAGTTTCGTAATCTTAGATTTTCGTGATTTTCAGGCAAACTGAGAGTCTCGAAACGAAAATGCATCTTTTTTGATAAAAACAATGTAAAAAAGGGTCATTTTCGTTTCAAGACTCTCAGTTTGCCTGAAAATCACGAAAATCTAAGATTTCGAAACTGTATCAAAACGTCCGCCCCCTTTAATGGAAGCATTTTTGGCAATATATTTTTTCATATCAAATGGAAATGCAAGTTTTTGTTTAATTTTTAAAAATATCAAAAATTTATTAAAAAAATTAGTCCACCTAATTTTTGTTAATAAACATTTCATAAAATCTTTAAATGCTTTTTTCTCAGGATTCTCTATTGGTGTGCCATATAAACCAACCATTAACATTAACATTAACGAAGTTAAAATAATAATTAATTCTAACAGCATGCTTCGCAAATTTAACATTTTTATAGAAACAAATAGGTTTGCAAAAAAATATTTGAAAAATGAAAGGGTTTATTGTATTGATGAGTACGGATGAACTGCTACCCAATGAAAATCAATCGTTTATGGATTTGAACAACATAACATAAAAAAAGAGAAAAAAAATTGACGGTAGAGTTACAAACAGTAAGGAGAGGAATGCCTTATAAAAGTCCAAAGAAAAGACATATCTCTTTAAGGTAATTCTGGCTTGCCCTATTATAATTGGCATTCTCAAGGAAGTTTCCCGATAATTTGTTATATAGAAAAAACGACATTTTACTAAAATATCATGGAAAAAGAGTTATTTCGCTTTCAAAACAAATTAAAAGTGCAAAATTGATTAAATTTAAATTTAAATTGTAAAAATTCGAACTTTAAGATTTTTTGGGTATTACTAATTTTCTGATTTTGTGGGGTATTAGACAACCCTGGTTACAAACAATTCAGTTTGTTAAAGAAATTCATAAAAAAGATACTGTTACGTTGTTTCCCCAATTTTTTTCATTTATATTTATCAGGATGTTTTAAATTGTATAAGATTTTTAATGTTTTTATTTTAAAAAAATATCAAAAATTTTACATTTTTGTTCAAACAAAATAAATATTTATATATGCCATTCAAAACAAAAATTTTACACATAATATAATCTTTTTTTTGTTACACATTCAATAATTGAGTTACATTTTTATATAAAGAAATAAACGGGATTTAAAAAATAATAAAACTTCGCCGTATTTTTGCATGTAATTTTTTAACAATTTAACAATATTACTAATTATGGCGGGTAAATTGATATGCACAAAATTGCGCGCATTTAACCATACACAAGAAAATAATAATAACCAGAAAAAAGAAGAAATGATAGCTAGAATCTAATAATAAAAGTGATTACATGAAGAAAATAAGGTCGTCGATGAATCAAATTTTTTAAAAATTATAAAAAAAATAATTGAGCAAATATTTTGAATGATTTGTTGTTGGTTTTTTTCTTTAATTATCAAAATAAACATTAATACATTGAATTTCTCCAGTGGAGAAGGTTTGAGTCGACATATCGACCATCTTTGGCTTATTAAATGTTATTGAAGATGTGGATGTTGATGGGGGTGGTGGAGTTTGTGTGGGAGGAGGTGGTGGAGTTCGAACCTGCTTTGGAGATGATACACCATTTGTTGTTGTTGTTGTTCGACGTTGTGGTGGACGATATACCCCATTTTGCATTAATGGAGATGTAGCATGTCCATGAATTTGTGGTGGGGGCTTATTTGCTGATGGAATTAATGCTTCAAAACATTTATCATGAAATTGTGTTCGAGAATGTACCGGTAATTGACTATTGAGCAAACGATATAAGGCACTAACAATTGTATGACATTCTTCTGATGCAGCTAATAATACATCATTATCCATTGTACAATTATGCCAACTTAAAATAATAATTATTATTTTAAGGCCTTTTTGATATATAAACTTACTTAATTGGTTGTGATAATTTTCGAGGTGATAAATCACTCATCATAATTGATTGTGGATAATAAACCCTTTGAAGATTTAAAAATGATATAGCACGTAATTCATTAAATGGTTTTCCAAATTTTTCATGCTGTAAAACAGCATGCGCAATTTGTGTATCAAATACATTTCTCATATTAACTGAATATTGATGTGCTAAAACATTTGCAACCCGTTTAATATCATGCATAACTTTTAAAACTGAATCAGATTCAAGTAAATCTTTGATTCCACTTTCAAGTAAAATTGATGAAGAATTTTTTAAATCAAATACAAATACACGACTGCATGTTGCAACAATAATAAATGATAAATATTCGTCATTTTGTAATGTGACAATTTTAAAATCAATTCCAATAAATTTTTCTCCTTGATTATCTAAATCACTAACAATTTGATTGAAAGCATCTTGAGCAGGTTTAAGTGCTTTAATTAAATGAATACGATGCAGATTTTCTTTATTTAATGGAAAAAGCATATTATTATTTTCCATTAAATTTGTTGGTGAATCTGCAGAATCTGTTGAGCGTCCACTTTCTGAGCCATCTTCAGGACGAATTTTAACCAAAGATACACGATTTGAGCGAATAAAAAAGATGTTTCGGTTTAATTTAAGGAACGCGAGCAGTTCCTTTGGATTTGTTGCAACTTCTTGGCGAACAGAGTGAGGAAAACGATCGCAGAACTTTTTATAAAACGAATCCAATGGAATTGGAGTGTCCTCGTTCTAAATAATATTTTTTAATAATAAAGTATTGTATTCTGGAAAAAATAATTACCTGTTCCAACACTGATTTTAGATAATCGACGGCAGCTTGCTTAGCTTTAACACCTGAAAGCGGCATGCCTTCATCATCAAGTTCAACGGCTTCTTCACTTGGTTCAGGCATATTTTTCAAACGAACTCGATCACCTTCAACAACAAAATTATCAACTTGTTGTTGAAGAAATTCTGTAAATTCTTTTAAGTGTCGACCAGAAACTAATCGAACTTCTGGAGCTGCTTGTGAGCGATGTCCAAGTAAGCTTTTAATCTATAAAAGAAAATATTTGGTCTTGAATGGAAAAGTGACAAAAGTTACCAATAATTCTGGACCAAATTTATTTAATTTTTGTTCAAAGAATTCGACAGCCTCGTGCTCATAATCACGATTTCGTCCCGTTGATGGCATTTTCATTAGCTGATTTTTGCCGTCCATTTCGCCATGTCCCTTTAATATTACCTGATCTCCCTCCACCGTAAACAAAGATGGATGTGATTGAAGGAAATCAGTTAATCCTATAAATATAAATTCATTTATTTCAATTTTTTAACTTTAATAGAAATCATTTACCTTCCTGTGTTGTGCCAACTGCTTCACGCATTTCAGGTGAAAACCCTCTTGCACCAAATTGGCAACTAAGATCATGAATTGTTCGAATACCATTTTTTTGTACCAAATGATCAACAAAGAATAAAAGTGCCATATGCTTTGCGTCATCCATGATTTCGGGACGATATCTCTCAAGGCTTTGGGAATTTCTTGATATTGATAAGAAAAATAAAGGATGGCAAATAAAAGGGGAGAAGTCGCTTTAGAAAAAAAATTTAAAATTTTTTTTAAAAGGGGGAAAAAGAACGGTGGAGGCTCGCGTTTCGCGGTGATTCTACCCTCACCTGAAAAAAAAGAATTATGCTTTTTTTTTTAAAAAAAAAATTCAAGCATTTTGGAACAATGCATTTAACGCGTAAAAACAATCAACTCTACTTGAAAATTTAAAAAATTATTTCTTCGCAAATTCTGAAACACTTAACTTTTCAAGTATTTCAGAGCAAAAGCAAAAAAAATTAAAAGCGTGAGAAATAATGAAAGAGAGAGATATTGTAATCAGAACTTAAAAGAAGAATGATTGAACCAAAAAAATTAAACGCAAAACATAGCTGTTTCAAAAGCGTAAAAAAAAGATAGGGATCAAAATCACATATTTTAAAAATGTAATAGTTTTAAACGGCGTCGTTAAAAGCTTTCAAATGGGAAGAGTATTAAAAAAAGGATAGCTATAAAATAGAGACAACATAAAAAACAAAAAAATGAATGAAAACGTTTATCTTAAGAAAGCAAACATTGTAACAACATTTTTAGCAAGTTTTTTTAACGGTTATCCACAAAAAAATGTTTTACAACGGAAGAGAGAGACTTAAAAAAAAGTTTGTGATTCGTTGCGTCAACAATGAGAAAAACAGTGTTTGTACATCCTTAAAAATACAATATGTTTAAAAAGTAATAGTGAGTTCTAAAGAGAAAACCTGTGATTTTTAATAAACTATACTCATTGACTAATTTACGCACATACAGAAAAAACAAAAAATCAAAATTAACAAAAAATGAAAGAAGCTCAATAAAGGGGGAATCCTAATAATCTTCTTTTTTTAATACTTTTTCTAACAAAATTTTGTTATTTCGCGCGTGAGAAAATAATTTTCGCAAACTCAGTGGTCACTGATTTAGTAAGGTAAAGGTAAAAAAATGAAAGATGAAAGAAAGAAAAAGTAGCTTTACTTCTTTTTTCATTTCGATCAAGACCTTATCGAAAAGATTTTTTTGAAGGAAATCAACTTTGATTTTGTGCGCAAAAATAAAAGCCGTCACTGCTACCTAAGAAAGGTCATATTTTTGTTTTGTTTATAAATGAAAAAAAAAATACGGGTGGCGCAAAAGTAGTAGCTTCAAAAAATTTAAAAATAAAAATATAATTGACTTTTTGCCCCTTTTTTGGAGGTTTTATTTGTTGCTTCCGGCTCGCTGCTGCTGTTCCTTTCTACCGATGGTTGCAGCAGCAGCAGCTCAATGTCCACTTTTTAAATTTTTTCCTCACATCAAAATTCATAAATAAAAGAAATTTGAAGTGAGCAGGTTGAAAACAATTGACCATTATAAATGAAAAAGGCCGCGCAAAAAAAAATAAGCAACAATAATAATAAAAATATTGGGTTAAAGAGCAAAAGATATCATCTTAAAAAAATAAAAAGGTTTTAAAAAAGGTGTGAAAATATATAAAAAGCTTGGTCTTGTTGTCTATGACGACGACAACGGCGAAGACATGAACATAAAGTCCTTAAAAAATAGGTTGCATGTTCTTTCAATATTGAAAAAAAGAGCTTTCGTCCCTTAAATGATTAAGCTTGCAAAAATGCATAAAAACACCTGCCAATGAGAAAGCAAACATTAAAAAAACATGTGAACATTAAAAAAAATGCTTGTCACAAAATAAAATAGAGGAGACGACACGCTTTTCATTCTTTGACCGCAAGGAAGAAAAAAAGGAATGCATGCTTCACTCAAACACAAAACTAATAATTGATATCAATCAATTTTTATAAAAAAAGAGAGCCATAAACACACATTCAACAACAGCAGTTAAAAAAATGAATGAATTTCAATAAATCAAAATTTATGAAAGAAAATTTTGTTTAAACGAGTATTAAATCAAATTAATTAAAAAACTTGATAAAATGGAAATCAATCTTCTTATAAAAAAATTTGTGACGAATAAAAAAAAGGAATTTGAAACGAAGATTACATTTAAATTCTGGAAAAAAGCGCCTACTGTAAATAACACAGAAAAAGATTAAAAAAAATTTAAAACATTTTTTTTATCAAAAATAAGGGATCAAAAACAGAGGCATTTAAAAAACCGAAAAAGCATTTTTTTCAACAAAAAAAATCAAAGAATCGCGCATTTATCGAGGTCGTCATTGAAACACACACACCTCTCTTTTTTTTATAAAATGCCGAATTTCCATTTTTTTTATTTTTAAGGGGAAATGGTTTCAGATTAACGCTAAATTTTCATGACACCTTTTTTCGACAATATCAAAAACATAAAAGTGGAAAGGCCATTGATCTCAAAGGGGAAAAACAAACGACAACGAAAAATCTGAAAAAAAATGTATTTACAAAAAAACGGGGTTCCTTTTTCTGATTTTCATCAATAAATAATTTATAGCATAAAATCATATAAAAGCGGACAGTTTAAAGATAAATGTTTCGAAAAAAACAATATTTATTTCTAGAAAAGATGATAAACATAGTTCCGTTATTTTTTAGGACAGTTCAAAAAAGCAAATTTTTTTGTTAAATTTTACAACACCATCGCCAATGCTAATCGCAGAAAAAAAAGCAGTAGCTAAATAGAAGAAGAAAATAAAAGAAAAATATAACGTTTAACCCTTCTATTTCCCCCTTCTATACTTTCGAAACAAATAACCACAACAGGTGTAACCACCTAAATTTTTTGTGATTTTTTTTGGAAGAACACAGAGCTCAGTCGATCGTTACTGCAAGTTCTTTTTTTTTTAATTCACCAAAAAAAACTTGCAATTACTCATACAACTATATCAAACAATAACCACCATCAGACATGTCTTTACGATACATGAAAAAAGTGGCTACACTTAAAAATGTATAAAATCAACAAAAACACTAAAAAATATTAAAGAGAAAGAAAATGAAGAAGATCAAAAAAGATTGAATAAAAACAATAATAATTTCAATAGTTTTTAAGAAGAGGAAAAAAAAGCAGAAGAAGAAAAAAAATGAGATAGAGTTAGATCAAATTTCATTTTTTTAACGCCACCCATTAAAAAAAAGGAGTCTAACAGGTGTTGTTTCGGAATGGACTGGTCAAATATGATTTGAGAGATAGAAAAATTTATTGAACGAACGTTTATAAAGTCAAAAGCTGCCGCTAGATTTTAAAAACATATGAATCAATGCCGGAAATCTCGGTCAAGATTTTAAAAAGGGATAAAAATATTAAAATAAACGTTTATAGTTTTTTACTACTGACAGACGCATATAACTTATACATTTTTTTGCAATGAAAAAAAAAACCATGAAAAAAAGAGTTTTTTCGACGGAAGCGAATTCTGACTCAGAAATAGTAGTAATAGTAGTTTTAAGAAAGCAGAAATCGGCCAAAGAGAGGAATTTTATGAAGAAAAAAGAGAACACTTTTTTCATTTCCTTCTGCGCAACAGTTTTTACCGGGACGAATGGGAACAAGAATTTCAGGTGAGGGTAAGTTGCCCCCCTATTGAGAAAATAAGAAAAAGGCAACATTCCTCTTTCTTTGTCTTTTTCTTGCAGCTTCCTTTATGTTTAAACTGCAATTCTAGCTCATAAAAACCATTGTTTTTTTTTTCTTTTTTCTTTTAAACTGGCAATATTTCTTTTTCGGTTTTAGTTGAAAAAAAAAGAGTATTGAACTAAAAAGAAACTGTTGAAAAACTGCTGGTAGCAGAAGGCAGAAAAAAAAGAAGATGAGAAAAAAATAGGAGCAAAGGGATTTGCATCTTTTTTTAAATAACTGTTTTGTTTTCCTGTTTCACTCTAAAAAAACACATAAATAACGGAGTTTTTTTTTTAAAAAGGAGAGAAAACAAAATCTGACAAAAATCTGCAATAAAAATTTAATAAGTATTAAAAACACATTTAACATAAACAAAAAAGGTGATTTATAATATATTTTTTAAACGTCATTTAAATTAGCTACCGACAAAAAAAGGGGAAAATACCGGAAGGAAGAAAAATTAAAAGAGAAATGGGGTTTTTGTTACAGGAAGAAATAAATCTTTCTTTTTAATAATCCTATAAATGAAAAACGGGAAATTCGACACGGTTTTTTGTAAGAAATAAGTTTTGGAAAAAACCAGGTGATGAAAGGTAAAAGTGATAAAACAAAAAGAAACAAGAAAGTGTACGAGTAAATATTTGTGCGTAAAAAACATTTAAACGTTTTTTCTTGGTTGAAAAAGGTTGTAGTAGTTTTTAAGAAAACATTGAGGTTTTATTTGTTTCTCCGTTAAAATGTATATACAACTTTGACTACCATGTTGTTTTTTTAATCATAAAAAATTTTTTAAATTGGTTCAGCTCGTTTTCTCATTAACCCATAATTTGGCCTTGTGGGGAGGGAGGGAAGCTCTCTCTCTCTATATTTTTCTCTTTTTACATTATCTCATTTTCCCCAAAAAAACGTGTTGCGCGTAAATCGCGCCACATATTGAATAAATGAACAAAAAAGAGAAAAGAAGAAAATAGAGGAAAGGCCACAATCGGAGCGGGTGGTTGCTGCTACTGCTGAAATATGTCGCAGAAAACTTTTTTATTTCTGCAGTAACGGAAATGAACGAAAAGGAAGATGATCCCTTTTTTTACAAGAGAGAGTAGCGTTCAAAGAAGAAAAACAACAGAGATGGGGGGCATACAGTTCTTTCTTCATCTCTCTTTCTCTTTTTTTCTTGTCGGATTTTTTTGCTGTCTCTTACATTACATTGCTTATTTTTCCACTTTTTTTGATATCATGTTTGTCGAGATGCTTTTTTGTCTCTCTCTCACTTTTTCGCTCTCTCAGGTAAATTCATTAAAATAAGGAAGTTTAACGAAGAACTCACATGCAATGAGGATTATAAATTTCGTGTTCGCTTTTCCCAAGTAAGGATATTTCGAAAAACATCTGGTTACTTTAAAGACGAATCTACTACTGAAATGTTTGTTGTAACCGTACAAGTTTGATTTATTTGTAAATATAAAAATGTGCCAATAAATCTGTTAAAATCCGCAGCTTCTTCTTTATGGTTAAAAACAAAAATCAATTGGTCAAAGTCAATTAGAAAAAGGAATCTTTTGTTATTGTGCCAAACATCTGCATACCAGGCAAGCTTAAACGATTGAAGATAAAATAAATAAATTAACGAAAAAAGCATCAACGAAAATAATTTTTGAAAAGCACAAAGCTCCTGCTGATTCTTTTAAACAGTAGATATGGTTGCTAAATTTGCAGAAAAGACATCAGAAAACCTCCCTAATGAAACTTTTCATCAATTTATATTTTTATTGTAATTTCTTTCGAAATTTATATTTTTTCGTTCAGCATTTTTTTGGATATTTTACATTTAACTTATAAGAAAATAAGGTCGGACGGCTTTAAAATGTTTGATTGAGACAAATTTCGTGTAGTATGCCTGTCTAGTTCTTCATCAACGTTCACTTCCTTCTACGATGTTAAAAAACGTTTTATTCGAATCTTTTATGGCAGTTAGGGTTGGTCATTTACCGGTAAATTTACCAGCAAATTTACCGGTCGAATGGTAAATTTGCCGAAAATGCAAAAAATGCCTCCAGACTCCAGATTCGCCCAAATTTAGCTTGGAAATGAGTTTAAAAGTCTAAAGCGTGCTTAATAATTGAATTTCAAGTAAAAATAATTTATTTTTGACCAAACAGTTTTTTTGATTTTTCATTGTTGCTATCAATACAATACAATTTCGATCTTCAAAGACGCAAAAAACATGATTTTTAAGAAAAAAAGAGCAAAAATTTTAGTATATCCGCCTCTAAAAAAATTTTTGAAAATTAATTTTGGAAAACTTTAATCCTTTTTCTAAAAATTTTCTCACTTGTCCTATACACAAATGTTTTCAATTTACCGGTAAATTTACCACCGAGCAACCCTAATGGCAGTTTTGAAATAATTTTAATTAAAGTAATCTTAAATTGTTTTCTTATTCATTTTCTTTTATTGATTCTTGTTTTTTTAATTTTTTGTACTGTACTGGCGATTCAACCTATTTGTACATTCAAAATTTGATTAAATTAAAGTAAAACAAAAAGTGAAAAAATAACACATTAAAAAATTGGATATTACTGGTATCAGCTTTTCTCGGATTCAAGAAGTTTTATAAGATGAGTTACAACTCGAATAATGCAAGTAAGATGTAAATATTACAAACAAAAATGTTATTTATAAAGGTCATTTTATAAATTATCATAAAAAAACGAAAATTCACAGTATACCAAATTGTTTGCTCATAAAACATTTTTTCATCAGAAAAAAAATGTCTGTTACGGAGATTGTAAACAATCTCGTAAATTTGCATATGTAATAAACATTTATTCTTTTCTTCTCTCTATAAAAGCATAAGCTTGTATTCTTTTTGTATATCATTCTTTACACTTTTATTGCTGCAATAAACACGTATCGTTTATTCTCTCTACACTTTCATACAACTTCAACTTTATCTGTTTTTCAACGATGGCTGGACAATGTATTGCACCGTCTTCACTTCCAGCATGGTTTCCTGCAGCAGTTTCGTATGGAATTGTAATTGCTTCTGCAATAATAATTTTTATTGCATATTGTATTCGTGAAAGACGGCTTCGACGTGTAAGTATTTTATAAAATAATTCTTTACACATTTTAGACGATAAAAATAATTCTTTACACATTTTTTTAGACATTTTATGGAATAATGGATGAAATGGAAGAAAATGAAAACCAGCAACAAGATGAGGCAGAAGCTTTGGGAGGTTTTGATGGAGAGGTAAGCGAATATTTTTTGTGACCATATTTTTTGTTGTTGTTGTCCAATACATTCCTTTTTAAACATTATATATTCTATAAATTTACAGGTAAAAGTAATTCAATCAATGGAAAAACTTGGCCCACATTCTTCGTCACCACTTCCACGTTCACAAGTAAAAGTAATTATGAAGCGTCGACCGGTTGGATCTTCAAAGCCTCGTTCTGCATCAATGATAAAAACACCAATTTCACCACATCTTGAAGGTGATCTCAAATATACAATTGAAGTGGATCGAAATCATTTAGCAACCGATATTATTGTACCTTTGAAATCTCTGATCATTGAAGAAGTTTATCGTGCTCGAAGAATGAATCCTCAACAAAAGCAATTGCTTTCAGAAGATGAAACAAAAATTGGCACATTCATTGTTGAAGCTATGCGAGCAAATCTTGAATTTTTAACAAATAATAATCCATGGATTTGTCATGGCCGGCTAATAAATAATACAAATTGGGTCGTTCAAGGACATGAAAATTTACTTGGTGCACATACAGATTTGGTTATGTCTGTTCGAATAAATATTGAACAACCAATTGCAATTATTTTAATTGGATATTGTGTAAGTCTTTAGCTTTTAAGGTTTAAATATATTCAGTACTTTTCAGCTTAAACATGCTTCATCTGCTTCATGTTCAACACCATTACCTGGAATTTATGCATCAAAGGATAGATTACATCTATCAGATATTACTTTGCATCCAACTGAATTGTAAGATTTTATTATAGTAGTTGTGGAATATATTTTACCAAAACTTTTTTGCAGGACTGCATCAAAACTTTCAAAAAGTCAGCTATCATCATCCGCATTAAAGAAGATTAAAACTGCTGAACCATTAACAAATGCAACTCAAGCACCTGTACCAAAGCTTCAACAAACAATTGGAACTGCAGAACCTCTTCGATCACCTGGACGTCCAACTATGAAGAAATCTGAAACAAAGAAACCAGCTGCATCAACACCTAAGCAACAACTTCCAACAACTCCAAAACGTTCACCACCAAAGCAAACAACAGCAGCAATAATTCCAACTTTAGCACCAACTCAATCTTCAACACCTGCACCAGCTCCAGTAAAGTTAAAAACTACTACAACAACAACAACTCCAAAAGCTCGTACACCACTTTTAACAACAACAAAAGCTGCTGGAATTTCATATGCTCCAACTCCAGTAACTCAAGCAACAGCAACTGGACTTGCACCACCTATCATCGCAAAAGCTTCAAGTGCTCCAAAAAATTTACATGGAAAGAAAACAAAAAGTGATGATACTCAACAATTAAGCAATGAACAACATGGAAAATGAAAGGTATATTTGTATGTTAGCATTAAATTTAATGTATTTGATTTGTTTTAATATTAAGGTTGTGTTAAATAAAAAGTATAAATTTTAGAAATTAAAAGTGGCAAAACATTTGCGTCATTTGTGATTAATTTTTTTGGTTTCGATTGTTCTGTAACATCTGAGGTAATTCTCAAACTTTTTGAAACATAAGAACATAGTGTACCACAGCCCGAAAAAAATATCACAAAGAGGCAATAAGTTGACTAAACATCACAACTTTTTAAAGATTCAGAATTTATTTAATTATATTAGAAGGAAAAATGAGGTGTATCATATGCTCTTTGAAATAAGCCCACTTTTTATTTTTCTTGTTATTCAATTTGGTACTAATTTTTGCAATTACTATTTTTTAAAAGTGCTTTTATTAGTTTTTCAATCAAGCATTGTACCATCGTAATACATCTCGACGATATAATTCTTTTAAGGTTCATAAAACTTTTATGGACCTTAAAAGAATTATTAATCTATTTTATGATAAAAGATGTTTCATTCTTTAATTCAGTATGAAATGAAAATACTTAAACTAAAAATCTCATTTGGGTTTTTCCAATTTTATTTAGTATTTTCATTGTAAGATCCATTTTCATTTGTAGGTTTATATATTTTCGTTATTTATATAACGCTGTTTTTTTCAACTTCGAGGACCCCTGTCCATTTTGAACTTCCCCCCCCCCCCATTTAGATTGATTTTTAAGGGTATATGATGTGTATTTATATACCCAAAAGTGCTTTGGATAAAACAATTCACCGGGCGTAACTTGAAATTAATTGTAAAATCAAAAAAACTGCCAAAAATTGGCATTTTTTCCAAAATTTGATATTTTCAAGCTCGTGTCCCAGGGTTTCCAGGTTTGATATGGGTCCAAAAACCTTTCCTTCATTATTTTTTAACACATATTTACATGTGTGCAAAGTTCCAAGTCGATACGATTAAATTGAAATTTCGTCGATGGACAGATTTTTGATTTTTGCTCGACTTTGGAAAAAACTGCGTTATATTTTGTGATAATTCATGCATACTATTAAATCACTTTAAAACTTTTAACCAATACAGAAATTTGTCATACTGTATCTAAAATATTCAATAACAAAATTTTGCATTTTTAAACATTATCTCGAATGTGTTCTTGTCGCGAAATTTATCGAGACAATGAGTGCCCGAACAAAGCTTTTTTTCTTTTAAATATTTTTGAGTATCTTCGATCAAAGCTACGTCAGCTTTGTGTGACGTGGCGGAACTCTATAAACTTGCTTTTTTTTCTTCATTCCTTTATTTGACAGTTGTATACAATTTTATCTATAACTTTGGATGGTAGTTTATACCATGGATTTAACACATTTAATTACATTTTTATTGCTGCTACCTTTTGGAGCTTCCGTTAGTCTTCCGGCAAAAGAACGATGCTTTCAATGCAAATTCTTGGTAGAAACTTTCAAAATTGGCATGGATTTGACGAAAAAGGCACATTTTGCTGGTGGAAATACTGATTGGGAGGAACGAAAATTGGGTAAATTTGCAACAAGGTTGATGCTTTTAAATAATAATTTTTCAAATTATAACTCTTTCATTTTTTAGTGAAACACGATTTATTGAAGTCTTGGAAAGTACTTGCAAAAAAGAATTATTACCCGATAGTACAGAATATGAATTTATTAAAGATATTAAACATAAGGTTTGATTTGTAAATATTATTTTTCTGTTTTAAATTTTATATTTTTAGTGTCATACTTTGGTTGAAAAGCATGAAGAACTCCTTGAAGATTGGTTTTTGCGTAAACAAGAAAAAGAATCCGATTTAATGAATTATTTTTGTTTATCTGAATTACGAAGTTGTTGTCTATCAGGACATTTTGGTGTTGCTTGTGAACCATGTCCTGCTGTAGGCAAAAATCTTTCACCATGCTTTGGTCGAGGACAATGTGATGTATGCCATCAAATATTAACATTTTTATCATTATAAATAAATTTGTAGGGCGAAGGAATCCGAGATGGAACTGGTAAATGCAAATGTGATCATGGTTATGTTGGATCAATGTGTAGCAATTGTGATGCCCATTTTTATCCTGTTTATCAAAATGATACTGCAATTGAATGTGCTGGTAAATAATTAAAATCAAAGATTGTTAAAAAATATATTATTTTATAGAGTGCTTTGATGGTTGTGGAGGCGGATGTACAGCTGCCGGCCCAAAAGGTTGTCGAAACTGTCGAACTGGATATATATGGGATGCAGAAGAAGGTTGTAAAGATATTGATGAATGTCTTGAAACAGGAAAATGTACAAAAGATAAAGAATTTTGTGTAAATTCAATTGGATCATATCATTGTGAATGTGAAGATGGATATAGAAGAAACAAAGATCAAGAATGTGAAATTGATATTGAAGGTTAGTTTTTTGTTTTGTATTATTACTGTAAATGTTGATGTGTGTTGCTCGTATTAAAATACTTTTTTCACATACCTTTTTTCTATTTTAGCTAAAGGCAATCAAGATTGGATTAGTGCAGAAAATTTACTGAAAGTTATATCTTATTCCGGCCTTTTTGCAATTGGCTTATTCATTTTTTATGTAGTTCCTAATCCCAAGTATTTTATTATGCTAATAATTGCCATAGCTGCAACTTTCCTCATTGAATATTACTATCCAAAAGAAACCGAGGAAGATTTTAATAACGATTTAATATAATATTTTCTCTGACGAGCAATACACATCTCAGCATTTAATTATATACTGGTAACTGATTACGGCAATATTATTACAGCACAAAAATTTTCTTCTAACAATACCAATGAAGAAAATGATAAAGAATCTGCTGCTGTGCCATCTGTTGATTCTGAAACAATTGGAGCTGCACATTCTGAACTTTAGATCTTTAATTTTTTTTTGCTAAATTATGCTGTGATATTATTATTGTCGCTTTCTGTTTTTGAATAATTCGGGTCATTTTTTTGTTATTATTTTTTTTCGAATGCAATAAATTTGTTTTATAAAAAATTATTATTAAGCACAAAATAATTGTTTAAACATTGGAAGGGGGAATTGTAGTTGAAAGAGTCCATTTACGTAAATTCCAACATGATTCTGCTTGATTTAGTGATGGACCATGATCTTCTTGTCGACGAGGATAAAGAAAAGTAAAACCTCGGCTGCATAATTTTGGAACACGATATTTAAAATTACGGTAAAATCTATTATATTTTGCATTCCATACAATCCTCTTTGCAATTCGTTGTTGTTCACCAAAATATGCTGAAGTTGTAAGACGAAATCGTTGATTTGGTTTTTTTCTATATTTTTCTTTTCCAGGTTTTTGCATCCATGGAATTACTTCTTCATTAAATGAATTGTAATATTTTTGTTTTGAATATTCAGTAATTTCTTGAAACTTTTCAAAATTTTCAATGTTATCTCCTTCTACCATATCACATGATTGAATTGATAGAGGATTATATCGCTCTTCATTGGCAAATAAATCTTCTTCATCATTTTCTGTTAAAGCTTTATAAAATGTTGAATGCTTTTCTTGCATTGAATAAAAGTTTGTTATTGGAAATTCAGGTGTTGAAGGACGTCGTGTACCATTTTGTGTTCCACTATATCCTCCATCATTTCCATTTGAACCATTTGAAGATTGTTCAATAAAACCTTGTGGAGAAAAAGCTTTTTCATTCCATTCTGTAGTTATTACATTTTCATATGGTTCACGATAATGTGTCCAAAATTTCTTCTTTTTTTCTGTTTTAATTTTATTATATTTATCCAAAGCTGTTGAAGATCCCATTAACATTGGTGCAAATTTCATACGATATTTTTCTAATAATTCTATATTTTCTGGTAAAGGTTGATTTTTTGATGAAATATAATCCGGATCAGGAATTTGTGATTTGATTGGAATTCGATTTGTGTTTTGCTAAAATTCAATTATATTAAAATATAGTTTAAAACAAAATATAGTTTACTTTAAGCCAGCATTTTTGTAGCTCTTCTGCTGTTGGATATGGTCGATAATTTTTCGCTTTTATTTTTGGAGCTGCAACGGAATGTGCTTTACTGTATAAATATGAACTTTTAACAATATCTTCAGATGATAATGGAGCATCTGGTTTACTGTATTCTGTTACAGTTTCAACCTAAAACATTTTCATTTTTTTTGCTTTTTTATAATTTTTTAGTTACTCTTCGATTTAATTCTGCTAATTTGTTATACATTGATTGGAAGCCATTACTATAAACTTCTAAATGTTGATTTCGATTTTTTAAAGTTTCTTCCAATTCTGTAATATAAATTTTTGTTCTTAATTGATGCCGATCTAAAATTTAAATTACGATCTTTATCGTTTTAATATATTCTTACATTGCTCGTATAATTTCTTAAATTCAACTTCTTTCTTTGCAAATAACCGGGCTAATGTATTTAACATCTTTGAATCATTTTCTGTTTTATCTGTTCGAACCGCAACTGCTATTATCTAATTAGTTGATAGAGATTATATGTATATGAAGAAAAAAAAATGTATTTCAAACCTCTTTTGTAATAGCATCCAAATCTCGAACAACCTCTTTCATATTACTATTTACAGGGCCGTTTAAATCCATCTTTTGTTAACAAATTTTTCAACAATTTTTTTGTTTATATAAAATCACGTAATTATTGGTAGGTTTCTTGAGTTTTAAAACTAAATATATATAAATTAAGGACAGATCAACAATAATAAACACCACCAAAGAAAGGGAAGAACCTCTTTTTTTTCTCTCATTAAAAAAAATATAAAACAGACAGACGACAGAATATTCTTCTCCCTGTTGTTCACTGTTCTCCTTTCTTCTTCCTACAACTGCAAACACCAGCTCTTTTTTTGGTTTTCCTTATTGTCTGCGCCTCTCTCTTTTTTCTCCCCTTCTTCTTCATCAACTTATAAAAATTTTCAATGCCATTTTTTTAATAAATCAATGGAAAGGCAAATACATTTATTGAATAATAATAATGAAAACAAAATTTACAATAGTAAAAAAAGAAGTACAAATCAAAGTGTTTACAAGCAAGAAAAGAGTATATAAAAATAGAAACCCATTTTTTTGTTGAGTGGCACATTCAAGAGAAGAGAATGTGCATTGGTTAAAATAAGTGCATTAAAAACACTTCTAATATAGAATACAGTAAGAAAAAAGAACATTATTATGATAAAAAACAAGTTTGTTAATAATAAAATGATGAAACTTATTTTTCTTCAGCAGCCAAATCATCTGGATGAGTAATTGTTATTTTTGATCTTGTTTTATTATCTTCTTCAGTTTTTTCATCATGATCTTGTGGAAGAGTAACTTCAGGACGAGAAAATTTTGGATTAATTGTTTGTTCGACAAATTCACGACCATGTGGAGAAATAACAACTTCACCAGAATCTTCAGTTTCATGAACGATTATTTCATGCTTTTTATTGACATCAATGGCTTTGGGAGTTTCAGAAGAATCAAGTTCAAGAATTCCAATATCTAAAAAAATATCACCATACATTGATAAAAATTAATTTGCAAAAAGAATTTACCATGAGTTTCAGGAACAAATGTATCAAAAACTGGTAATTCTATTGTTTCTTCTTTGTCACCATTGCAAGTATGACGAATTTGAATATATGGTTCAGGAAGATTTTCAACAC
Organism: Panagrolaimus sp. PS1159; assembly: GCA_963922195.1. NCBI lineage: Eukaryota > Metazoa > Nematoda > Chromadorea > Rhabditida > Panagrolaimidae > Panagrolaimus > Panagrolaimus sp. PS1159. The sequence goes on from CAWUHW010000003.1 coordinate 1,517,669, forward strand.
CAGGAATAAAATTGAAATCATCACCGCATCCATCTAATTGAAAGCTACCATTTTCTTCTGTAAATGTAACACCCATAAGATCATCAGGATCAAGTAATTGAAGAATCGAAATTCCATCTTTATCATAAACTCGAACTTCAACATTGTAATGTTTGCTTTGATCTTTGTTACATCTTAGAATTCCACGAACCCAAACACACTTATGTGTTGCATCTGCAACAATTGCAAAAGTAACCAATAAAAATACAATAAGTTTCATCCTAAAAAATATTAGTAAAGCATGTGTTATGAAATAAAACAGATAAAAACCACGAAAAAAAACAAAGTACACGATAAAGATAAAGAAAAACCAGTCAAGCATTTATTTGTTTGGTTTTACATCTTGAAAGAGATTACTTTTTTACACAAAAGGCGGCACAAAAAATTTGCAATCCAAAAAAAGGAGAAAAAAAATAGAGAGAGAGCAGCTGGAAGAAAGACTCCTATAAAAAATTAAACGCGACCATTTGCGGCAATCACTTTTAACAAACAGAAACATGAATAGATCAATCAATTTAAATTTTTTTTTATTTGCGCATCAACATATGACTAATAGAAAAAAATTTAAAGAAACTGCAGTAACCTTCAACAACTCTTTACCACTTAAAAATATCAAAAATGAGAACAAAGATGGAAAAAAAGAAAAGATGATGAAAAGGAAGAAGTAAAAAACAAAGCCTTTCCCTCTCATGACATCGTTTACGTAAGAAAAAAAGCAGCAGAAACATGATATCCATAATCTTCCCCCTTCCGGAAATGAAGAGAAGAGAGAGAGAGAAGAAAATATTTTTGATCAGCAATGAAAAAAGAAAGAAAGAACTGATCACAAAAAAAGGTCGATCATCGAATGATGACTCATATCGAAATCGTTTCAGTGATAGAAACAAGAGAGTAGTATGTCAAAAGGATGCGATCAAAAAAAAGTTTTTTTGGACAAAAGAACAGATTGTTTTTGATGCAGCTAATCCTATTTCAAAAAAATAAAATTTAAAAAAGTAGAAAATGAATCCTTCTTTTCTCTTTTTTTTTCAAAGTCAATGGACGACAACAACTGTCAAAAGCGGGGGCCATGACGTTCAAACCGCTTTTTAACAAAATCTGATGATCGCGTGAAAGTTATTCAATTTAAAAAAAAAGAACAAAAAACCTCACCGGTTTCGAAGTTGCTGCTGCTTGAAAAAAAAATATTTGTGTGAAAGAAAGAGAAAAAAAGAAACACTTCTTTGTCTTTTTTTCTTCAAATGGGATCGTAAGATTTTTTTGTGGTAAAAACATCTTGTAAATTTATGACTCAATGCATCCCTCTTTCCTAATCTGATCTATCTATATCTCTCCACTACAAAGGAGAAGAGAGATGTGTCAGCTGCGTTCATTCCCTCCCCATTGTTCTTTTTTTAAATTGAAAAATAACGTTTGAACTTAATTTTTTTCTTGCAACAAAAAAAATTTAATAGTCAAAACATAAATCAAATGTCATCTGTAATTGGAGACAAAAAAAACGAAAGCCCCCTGAGAAAACACGAACATTCGTTTTCGAAAGACACAAAAATATAATAACAAACAATAAGCAATTAACAAATATACATATTTTATAAAAAGCCGTTGAAAAAAGATACAATTTTTTTATGTGACAGTTATATTTACGACTTCTTTCTCATTCTTTAATCGTCAAGGATAATTGGATCTTCGATATGTTTGTCGTAGGTCGCTGGAACAAAGACTCGAAAAATTGGCCAAATATATTTATATTCTCCATTTGGTTTATTGCAAAAATGAAAAACTCGAAAATACATTTCTGGTTGATTTTTAATGCCTGGAATCCAATCTTGGTCACTGGCACAACCTTCAATTTGAAAAATTCCATCTTCTTCATCAACTTGTGTAAATGCAACTTTATCATCAGGATCAAGAGGATTTTTTAAATTCATCTAAAATTTAAAAAAAAACATTACTTTACCAACCTTAAATCTGTTTACTTACTCCTTGAGGACTATCCAAATCAAATAATTCAACAATTGTATTAAGGACTAATGTTTGATTTTTTCGACATATTACTTTTCCAGTTGCCCATACACATTCTGTATTGGCAAATGCTGTATCAAAAAATACAGCAAATAATGAAAATATTAATACAGCTTTAAAATTCATTTAAATATAAAATGAAAGTTAATTGAGAAAAGTATAAAAGTAATGCAAATAATTCACTTTTTTGTATTATAAAAAAATGACCAATGAAAAAAAAACGAGAAGCAAGCACCTAAAAAGCTTTTAATGATTCATCCGTTTTTTCTTTACAAAATTCGTTTTTTACGCGTATATTTTTGGTATGTATTGAAAAAAATCGATCGTTAAGCGAACACTTGACACTTCCGAATTTGGGCGGACATACATCAAAAACTTTAACAAAGATTATTGCGCGACAAGCTGCAATTATTGATCCTTAGAATCTGGTTGCTAACCACCAACTGAGAAAAAAAAGAAAAAAAAACAAATTCGGGCGGAAAAAAGAAATGTAGAATGGAAGAAAGAAAGGAAGTTAGGTAAAAAGGGAAAACGTATGTATCGTTTATTTAATATTTTTATTATTGGGTTTATAGATTATGAAAAAAAAGAAAAATAGAACCATCACATTTTCATGTAAATGATTTGTTGCGAAAAATTTTGATATTTCAATGGTTTTTATGATGCAAGATAATCGCCTTTAATTCAAATTTAATTCGAATAAAAAACATTCCAAAATTTTATTGTCAAAATTTCGTAAATTTATTTATGAAAAACATCATGAATGTTTGAATTTTGCAAAACTATTAAATTAAAAAAGCAATAACAATGTTATTGAACACTACAGTAAACAAAAACAATAAAAGTATACTGTACCATAAAATACAGATGTAAAACTAATGACCATTTGAAGCAAACATAACACAGAAAACGTATTTTCAATTTTAATAAATGTACCAAAAGCTTTAAAAATGCCTTCAGGGACCTTAACACTAGTGATGCATAAATAAATTTTTTTCTTCTTCAAAAAAGTTTGAAAAACTAAAAGTTTTCTTTAATAATTCTGCGCAAGACCTTTTCTTCGATAAATGAGTTCATGTCTGAACATGCATGTTTCCAATGTCAAAAAGTTAACTGCTGCTTTTTCACATTAGAAAAATGTCAACAGTTTTGTCATATTTTGTTTCATTTTGTAATAAAAGTTGTTAGCTTTGTCAAATGCTTTTCATTTTAATTTGTTTAATTTTTTGATATTATTACTTTATTATTTCTGCAACGTCACAACAATTTTAATTAACTTTATTTCTGCTTTCTATTTTGCTCTAAAAGTTTTTATTTTGTGTTGAAGATTTTTTTCATGTTATTAAACTACATTTTTTGTATGGAAGCGAAATTAATCACAATAAATCCAAAAATATTGGAAGAGTGTCTTGCAGTGTTCTGCGGTGCTGGCGCGACGCGCCGCGCCGCAGTCGCGCCGGCTACTAGAAATTAAGTTTAAACTTAAAGTAATAATTCCACGTGATAGCCTTTATAGCTGAATATCTTTTACCAAAGTTGTAGGAAAATCTGTAATCTAATAGAAGTTTAAATGTAGCCGGCGCGACTGCGGCGCGGCGCGTCGCGCCAGCACCGCAGAACACTGGTGTCTTGCATGAAAAAGAGACTTTGCACTTTTTTAATGCACACCTTTCGATTCATTTAAATATGCTTTTTCTTCCCCTTTCTTCACTCCACTAATCTTTACAACATCGTTTTTTTTATGTTATTTTAAATCTGCCATTGTTCTTCGTCTTCTGTGATTAGTCCATTGCCTCCAAAAGATAAGAATCCATTTTTTTCTGTTTCTTGTATAACTTTGCCTTTTTTTGTCATTATCAATTTTTGCAAAACCGCGTTATAACTTAAAATATGATTGATTTGTAGTTACTTTTTTTTCTTTGTGCGGGTTGAAGGTCTTTTTCTTTTTCACAATTTTTACTTTAAACATTTTTTAGGAAAAAATAACAATGATTTTTCTTATTTTGGGTACAATTATCCTTGGTGCTGTTCTTTATGCAATTTTAGATATTGATAGTCTTTCAAAAGCTCAAAGAATTTTTCAATCTTTCATTCATGGTGGAAAACATCCTCTTTCTTCACTTTTTCTGGTTTGTGTTTTTATTTTTTGAATCATTTTTTCGTAAACAAAGGTTTTATAATTTTTAGGTAGATGAACAAACAAAACGTCATGGTGGTGATCTTGTTGCAGAGGCACTTCAAGCACATGGAGTACAAGAAATTTTTACACTTGTTGGTGGACATATTTCTCCAATTTTAGTTGCTTCTGAAAAACTTGGTATTAAAATTATTGATACTCGTCATGAAGTTACTACCGTATTTGCGGCTGATGCAGTTGCTCGACTTCGACAAAGTATTGGAGTTGCAGCTGTTACTGCTGGCCCTGGATTAACCAATACTATTACTGCTGTAAAAAATGCACAAATGGCTGAATCTCCTGTTCTTCTTATTGGTGGTGCAGCTCCAACATTATTAAAAGATCGTGGAGCTTTACAAGATATTGATCAACTTGCACTTTTTCGTCCACTTTGTAAATTTACTGCCCGTGTTACTCGTCTAAAAGATATTACTCCAACAATTCGTAAAGCAATTAATGCTGCACAATCTGGTACACCTGGTCCAGTGTTTATTGAATTTCCAATTGATGTATTATTTCCATATCAAACTGTTGTAGCTGAAGCTGGTCTTGTTAAAAATCCTCAAGGTTTTCAAGTTTGTTGCTTTTTTATGTTTTTTAGAATAAACGTTTTTTGTTTATAGAAAATTTTAAACTTTTATTTATTCTACCATATTTCTCGTCAATTTGGTGATGCCCATAATGTTGCTGATACAACTCCAATACCTGTTACAATTCCTCAGCCAAAATTAGAAGATATTGAAAAAGTTGCTGATATTATTGCCAAAGCTGAACGTCCGTTATTATTACTTGGAAGTCAATCAACTTTACCACCTATTAAAGCAAGTGATTTACGTTCAATTGTTGAAAAACTTGGAATTCCAACTTATCTTGGCGGTATGTCACGTGGTCTTCTTGGAGCAAAATCTGATATTCAAATGAGACAAAATCGTCGTGAAGCTTTAAAAGATGCTGATGTAGTTATTCTTGCTGGGACTGTTTGCGATTTTCGACTTGGTTATGGCAAAGTTCTTTCTCGAAAATCTAAAGTTATTAGCATCAATCGTGATTATAGTCAACTTACAAAAAATAAAGGTGTCTTTTGGAATCCAACTGCCTTAATTCAAGCTGATGTTGGTGTAACTCTTCAAAAGCTTCAAAGTGCATTAGCTGAACGCGGATGGAAGAAAGCCCCTGAAAATTGGGTTGGAAGTCTCAGAAAAAGTGAAGAAGAAAAAGAAAATTCAAATGCTAAAAAAATGGATGAAAAAACAGCTGATGGAAATTTGAATCCTTTAAGCGTTCTAAAAAAACTTGATGAAGTTTGTCCTTTTTTTTTGTCATACTGTAGGTATTTAAAATTTTAACATTTAGGTTTTACCAGAAGATGCAATTCTTGTTGCGGATGGTGGAGATTTTGTTGGAAGTGCAGCATATATTGTTCGTTCACGTGGACCTCTTCAATGGCTTGATCCAGGAGCTTTTGGAACCCTTGGGGTTGGTGGTGGTTTTGCACTTGGTGCAAAAGTTGTCTTCCCTGATCGACCTGTTATTATTCTTTATGGTGACGGTTCATCTGGGTATTTTTATTTTTTTTCAAACATTTTTTATTGCTTTTATTTTTATTTAGTTATTCTATTATGGAATTCGATACATATGTTCGTCACAAAACTCCTGTTGTTGCAGTTATTGGAAATGATGCATGTTGGTCACAAATTGCACGGGATCAAGTTCCATGGTTTAATTCATCCGTTGCTTGTGATCTTGCATACACAAATTATGATAAAATTGGAGAAGCAATAGGAACAAATGGAATTCGAATGGATACTGAAAATGAATCAAAAATAAGTGAACAATTCAAAAATGCAATTGAAGAAAGTCGAAAAGGTAAATCTTCAGTTATTAATGTTGTTATTGGAAAAACAGATTTTCGTAAGGGTAGTATTTCGGTTTAATGAGAGAGAGAAGGATATATTATAAATGTGCCTTTAAATTGCCAAATTTTTAGTATTATTTTATGTTTTAACTTTTTTATAAATCGTTGTAATTGATTGTTGTTAAATTTCTAATGAACTTATAATAGATTTTGTTTTTTTTTATCATGAAATTATATATAACACGGTTTAGCTATTTCTTTGATTAAAAAAGTTTCTGAATCAATAATTAGGTTCGTATTTGTTATTCTTTTTTTACGGCTATTTGCCGAGATGTCACGTTTGTCTGGTCCACTCTTTTTAAAAGAAAAAAAGCAGAAACAAAAACATACGACTTGGTTTTTTTAATTACAAAAGCGAAACAGTCATGCACCTTTATTTTGAATTTGCTGAATTACAGTACCCATATCTACATCACTATACGTTCAAAATGGACCCGGCACGAAAATATTATGGCTGCTTTCAATGATGTTGTAGATATTGTGAATACAAATTTTTGTTAAAATTTCGTAAGTTATTTAATTTTTTTATGACTTTTTATTTTTGCTTGACTTTTTAATGCCTCTTAGGCAGCTTTAGAGACACTCCTGACAGGATAAGGATGTCTGGTTGCAAAGTACTAACGTTTGCAAGATGTTGATCTATTTTGCCGAATATCTAAAAAAAGCATCAACTTTTTTTTTAAACACTTATTTAATTAAATAATATTGCTTTTTGCTTTGAGAATAAGATAGAGAACAAATATAGGTGCTCATATTTGTCAATCCACGACAAAAATTGCGAATTTTTTTATGATTTGTGCAAAATTTCACGTTTTTTGCTTTTCTGACAGGGGGGACCAAGGGAAAATCATAAAATTTTCAAAAAATTTTTTTTTCTTAAAATGCTTTTAAAATGTTTGTAAACACCTAAGAACATATTTTTGATAGTTTATTGTTGATAAAAAGTTATTTTTTAAATGTCTTCAGTCAAACTTACAGTATTCTCAATCTTGAATTACTAAAATACATTAAATAACGACTTTTTATCAACAATAAACTATCAAAAATATGTTCTTAGGTGTTTACAAAACATTTTAAAAGCATTTTAAGAAAAAAAAATTTTTTGAAAATTTTATGATTTTCCCTTGGTCCCCCCTGTCAGAAAAGCAAAAAAACGTGAAATTTTGCACAAATCATAAAAAAATTCGCAATTTTTGTCGTGGATTGACAAATATGAGCACCTATATTTGTTCTCTATCTTATTCTCAAAGCAAAAAGCAATATTATTTAATTAAATAAGTGTTTAAAAAAAAGTTGATGCTTTTTTTAGATATTCGGCAAAATAGATCAACATCTTGCAAACGTTAGTACTTTGCAACCAGACATCCTTATCCTGTCAGGAGTGTCTCTAAAGCTGCCTAAGAGGCATTAAAAAGTCAAGCAAAAATAAAAAGTCATAAAAAAATTAAATAACTTACGAAATTTTAACAAAAATTTGTATTCACAATATCTACAACATCATTGAAAGCAGCCATAATATTTTCGTGCCGGGTCCATTTTGAACGTATAGTGCTACATGGCTGACAAATACGGTTTTCAAAACCATAAAACAATGTTTTATGGGCTTTTATTGAAGTTCGCGTATTCGCGT